>OY282516.1:8106720-8706720 GCA_958296145.1 Hydrotaea cyrtoneurina | reverse complement strand
CGCATTCGGTGGTGAACACCTTTAATCTCCACGTTAAGCCTTTAAGTATGCTGTGACTTTTGATTGAGGAAACAAGAAAAACTATTAAAAAAGTTTGGGTGAAACAACAAACAACAGCGACGACGACGACGACATAACTTGGAAGTAACATTTAATCTCCTTTGATTATAGTGTGAGTGAATATACGACAGAGAGAGAGCGAAAGAGCGACAGGGTGTTTGCATCAATGGCTTTCCAACCAAACACTTTTGCAGCGAATCAAATAAGAAAACTTTGAAAAGTAATTAATCTTATAGATGGGAACTAGTCCACGCGATGGCTTCAGTGAGAGGGTAGGACGACCAGAGTGCCAGCTAAAAGGATTACCCTACAAACAGTAGTTGTTTGCACACATACACAGACTTACATGCAATGCCTTAAAACATAACCGAGCAGCAGATAATGCTAACTGGCTTATCGGAAAATTTAATTAAGACTCTCTTGGTCCAGCAGCTAATCCCGTATCAAACAAACATATCGTACTCGTGTGGGCAAACAAGAGCCCGTCGAAAGAACGCATTACATCCGGCTAACACATTGCCATGCAAACAAAAATCAGAAAAAAAAAGTTCAAGTTTGGTTTTTTTCTTTTTTTCCCTTTGCCCATTGAGAAAACCTTCCTGTTGCAGACTCATTCATCACGTAATAAAATTCCATTAATTTGGGATTTTTTAATGGGGTTTTTTCTGTTTCTCTTTCACCCCCCAACTTCAGTGGTTGTTTAGAATAGCAAACGTTGTGAGAGAAAGAAAATCTATTTATTTAAAACTGACATCTGCAAATCCCTAATGTTAAGTAAATCTATACACGTTACGGTACATGGGAGACAACAACAAATGGGGGGCCAGTAATTAAGGTTAGGTTGGCCTGAATAACTCTTGAGTATATTAACCCATTCATGACCAAGACATTTTTTAATTTTAATTTTTTAAATTTTTTTTTAATTTTTAATTTCGTATCCCTTGACATTTTTAACTTGACGAAATCCTTTTCTCTGTGCCATTAGGCATCGCTGGCCATGAATGGGTTAATCCAGTGACACCTTGAACTACCGAACTCACTAAGATCATTTCTTGAAATCCATAAAATAGACTTTTTCTCCGGAAACCTAAGCCAGCGTCGCAAAATTTCTCTTTAAAAATCAATCTGAAAATTCTTGCTAACAATCATTATTATAATCTACCCTATGACGGTTCGTCGAACCACCGATTCTTGCACGAAGTGGCATTATTTTCATTGCTGAATTTCCTATGCTATCCCTCGTTGGCCTTGTAATATCTGCTGATTTGTAATGTTTCAAAATCACTAACTGTTGATGACTTCTAGTCGACAAGATTCCAACTTATGGTTCTGCATATCAATATGGACAGACCAACGAACCGATGGCCCTCTCAATAAACCTCGCAGTATCTTCAATTTCGTGCTAGACCACAGTTTGTTAGCCGGTGGAGGAGTGTTTCAATGTTTTCGTAAAACAATCACTGGCCATGAGTGTGTTTTTTTTTTTTTTTGGCGCTCGGAACGCAGCAGCAGTATATTAACTAAAAATAAAATACGAAAAATCTTAGAAACGTACTTTGGGAGTATGTTTACAACTTTGTAATTGAAAAAGTTGCATCTTTCGGCCACCGCCCACCCCCTCCCCATACAGACAATAGACACGTGAAGAGTACAACGAACAATGGCACGTTAAGGGTGTTGTTGAAGTTTCCCCTCCTGGATCATGTTCAATTGAAAAAGTTTCGTTGTTCAAAAAACCTGAAAAATGTTGAAAATATTATTCAAAAAGCTTTTTAATAATAACCAAACTCAGTATGTAAAGCATACTTTGGGGCAGGGCATAGGATCTTAAAAGTGTAGTTTGTTTGTTTTTTTTTTTTTTTGGTTGGCATCATTTACCAATTTACTAGAAAATCAACGAAACTGATAAACAAAATATGGAATATAATCTGATATTGGACATAACACACTTTATGCGTTAGGGACATTAGGAATGCGTAAATGCTGAGAGGTTTTCTTATCAAAAAAAAAAAAAAAAAACGAAGTTTGGTAATGGATATTTTTAGGAGAAACACTTACAGTGTAATGCCTGACTGAGACTACAGCGAAAATCAATCGAAATCCTTGTCTGCGAAAAAATACAACCGAAAAAAAGTAATAAAAGTTTAGATGGCGTAAGTATTACATCCTGTGTCTAGGACTAAAGTCGAAAGAGTACAAACGCCAAGTCTTATTTCTACACGCTGAAATCTGTATTTTTTAAATGTTTACACACAAGTTTACACTTTGTAGCATGTACAGCTTCTTTCCTTCTACAAAAAGCTTATTTGCAATTAATATTAGGTATTTGTGTATAAGCAATAGCGTGTTTGGGAAAAAGAGACAACCAACTTATTCAATTCCACAAAGCACAACATTTGAGTGCGAATAAGTGTGAAAAAAGTTTTCGTTATTTTTTTTTTTTACTCTGCGCTCATTAAAAGAAGATAGAATACGATAAACGGGAACCATTTTTTTTGAAATATGGAAAAAATAAATGTAAATAATTTAACTTTCAGAGTTTTACAAAAAAAAAAAAAATTTTAGAATTACAAAAAAAAAATTAATCAAAATTTTTTTTTTAAATGTTTGTATTTTCGATACTATGTGGCGCTAAATCCAAAACAAGAAATAAATATTTTCATTTTCATGGCTCTATAAAAATAAATCCTAAAAAAACGTTTTTAAAAATATTTTGATATTATTTGTATGTATCGGTAAAATGTGGAACCATTTTTTTAAATATGGAAAAAATAAATGCAAAATATTTTAATTTTCAGAGTTTTACAAAAAAAAATTTAAAAATATTTCGATATTATATTTAAATTTTTAGAATTACAAAAAAAAAAGTTTAATCAAATTTTTTTTTAAATATTTGTATTTTCGCCACAAGATGGCTATAAATCCAAAACAAGAAATAAATATTTTAATTTTCATGGCTCTATAAAAAAAATCCTAAAAAAAACTTTTTTAAAAATATTTTGATATTATTTGCTTGTAAAGGAAAAAGGTGGAACCATTTTTTGAAATATGGAAAAAATAAATGCAAAATATTTTAATTTTCAGAGTTTTACAAAAAAATTTAAAAATATTTTGATATTATATTTAAATTATTAGAATTACAAAAAAAAAAAAAAAATTAATCAAAAATTTTTTTTAAATATTTGTATTTTCGCCACAAGATGGCGCTAAATCCAAAACAAGAAATACATATTTTAATTTTCATGGTTCTATAAAAATAAATCCTAAAAAAAGTTTTTAAAAATATTTTGATATTATTTGTATGTATCGGTAAAATGTGGAACCATTTTTTTTTGAAATATGGAAGTTTTACAAAAAAAAAAAATTAAAAATATTTTGATATTATATTTAAATTTGTAGAAAAAATAAATATTTAAAAATAATTTAAATATTTAAAATATAAATAAACATTTTTATTGTTTTTTACAAAAAAAGTTTTACAAAAAAAAAAAAACATTTTTAAAAATATTTTTATATCGGTAAAATTTGGAACCATTTTTTGGAAAAAATAAATGTAAATATTTTACTTTTCAGAGTATAAAAAAAAAAAAAATTAAAATTTTTTTGATATTTTATTTTAATTCTTAGAAATAAAAAGAAAAGTAATCAAATTTTTTTTTTAATATTTGTATTTTAATTGTATCTTAATATTTAATATATATTTACCCTCGACACTGATTCACTGATACACTGATTCACTGACTCTGTCACGCAGTACGTAGGAATTTAAATAGGCATTCTATAATTTTCTATAAATAATAATAATAAAAAAAAAAATATTTTTTTTTGTACAAAAATTGAGTTTTCCCCAATTTTTTTTTTTTACCTAAATTTTTTTTTTAACAAAAATTTTTTTTTTCAAAAAAAATGTTTTTTTCAACAAAATTTTTTTTTCCATATTTCAACGGGCGCCATAGGCGCATTACAACTTACTAGTATTTGTATATTTTAACATTGCATTTTTTTTTTAAATTTTTTTAGCTTTAAAAATATTTCTTTATTATTCGCTGGGATTTCTTCGCTTGCCTGCTGGTGCAAATTTCAGTTTATTTCCTTTTTTTTTATATATTTTGAATGTTTTCCCTGACATGACAGCAGGCCCGCAGTGAATTTACTGCACACTCTCTCTTTTCTACTTGAGAGATTAAATATCTTTACGGATTTCATGTGTCCGTTAAAGCATACTTTTAAGAGCTTATTAAAATTCACATTTTTTTTAAAAGACTACTTTTAGGCTGTCACTCGGCTGTTTACGTTTCCTGCAGTGCTTCATAAAAAAAACACACACACATCTCATAACTTTTCACATAATAATAATAATAATGGCCACCCAACGACGGCGAGTGGGTGGAAAAAGTCGAGTTTTCTCGGTGAAAGCATAAAACTCTCATAAAAATTAGTCAAATAAAATTTATGGCCTACAATTAGGTGCAAACAGCAAAATATTTTGTTTACGGCCGTATATAAAAACCGAACAAAAACAACAAACAAACGAATATTGTATTTTTATAGTATGTAAAAATATGTTTGTGATATTTATAAAATCAATATTTTTCTTTCATACTTTAATTTAATTTAAGAAAATTACAAAATCCTAGCTTTCCTTCGCAGGATAAAGAAATTTGAATTTTTTTAATAAAACCACATTCCAACTGTTGCCAAAAAAAACGAATTTCGTATTTGTCGATATTGATGGAGGGAAAAACGGAACCGAGTTGAGCAGCAGACCAAGCAAGTTTCACAAGACTCAAATTACATTAAATGGAAATTCTGCAAAAGGTAGTTAGGGGCTTCCCGTACCCCTTCCAGCAGGCCACACTGGCTGCAAATCCCACGACGAATATTATGAAGAACGTGAGACAGACACAGGTTGGCCGTAATGGTGATGGGGGAAGAAAAATGCCAAAGTGACAAAAAAAAAAAAAAAAAAAAAAAAATCCCCAGACAACACCTGACTTCTTAGCTTTACAGCTGCATGGCTGGCTGACTGACTGACTGACTGACTGTCTTTCTGTCATACCTTGTCTCTCTCCCTCTTTCCGTCTGTCTGAGTCTGTTTGAAGAGGTTCACATGTAAAAAAGTGTATTAAAATGTCATATCATGGTTCAAACCCCATTGCTGCTGCTACCTATTCATCTCATCTCATCCCATCGCATCTTTCAACTTCACCGCCTTCTGCATCTCCACGTCCTCCTCCTCCCGCTCTAGTTCAACTTAAAATATGCATAAATAAATGATGTTTTGTATGCTAATGAAAATAACGGTGTAAAATTTTCAATAACAGCAAAATAATTTCAATCACTTTTCTTTTACGCTTTAACGCCGCCGCTCTGCTCGACGCCCGTTTCTTTCTTGCCACAAAAAAAAATTGGTTGATGTTGAACATCCGAAATAAAGAAAACATATACGAAATATGTGCAAACATTTTATGTAAATATTTATTTGTATTACATCGAAGATGAAAGGTGCTGACGAGTCATACGGCCCCCTAAAATTATGCAAAGTATTTCGAGTAGTAGACAGAAAGAACGAAGAAAAAGTACATGTTTCGCCAATATTTGCATGGGTGGTGGCTGGTGGTGAGCGAGTGTATTGTTTCCGTTCAATACAGCGCGGATGAAATCAACCACAACAGCATCCCTGCTAGGAAATGCCAGAGATAATGACAAAACGGAAGTTATTTGGTAAAAACCGCAAAACAAGAAAATGTTGCCTATGTTAGGGGGGAGATCGGCGGGTGGGATTTTGTCAATCTATCTTTAGGGTGTTTTTGGGGAAAGTTCATTGAAAATGAACAACGATTCTTGGAAGGCAAAAAAAAAATACATGCAATGCCTTAAAGAAGTTCTAGCACGACAGAATTAAGCCTATGTGATGTTAAATTAGAAAAAATCAGATTTTCCTTTTAAATGTTGGAAATATTTTTTTTCGAAATTACCAAAATATTCTTTAAAGCAGATTCTTGGAACGAAGAACGACAATAGAAGTTCTAGCACGACAGAATTACGCCTATGCTATGTTAAATTAGAAAAAAATTAGATTTTCCATTTAAATTTTTGAAATATTTTTTCGAATTTACCAAAATATCCTTGGAGGCAGATTCCTGGAACGAATTGCCACACTCATTTCCTTTAGGATTTCTAGCACTTTAGAGTTATGCTTTATCTGAATTCAAATAGTAACTCAGAGCTCAAGGATGTGATTTCACTGAAAGTCGAACATCTCCTTCACAAACACCGATGGCAATTTGTGAACAACTGTTTTGTTTTTGACAAAACCTCTATCCAAAAATCGACCAAATCATATTTCATCGTGTTTTTTTTTACAAATGTTGCGTAGCAATTCTGATAATTTTCGAATTTTGGCCAAAAACCACATATTTTAAATTAAAAAAGAAAACAATTACTGGAAAAAATATAAAAAAAAATATTCAATTGTTTAATAAAACAAATTCTGTAAGATGAAAAATATTCAAATTTGTTTGTTTTAGGAATAAAAAAAAATTAATACTGTTGCATACTTTTAGGCTTCCTAAGGAAATTACTGAACATTTCCAACCTTCTTGCTATTTCCAAGGGCCATTAGTTACTAACTAAGAAAGAACGCCTCTTTCGGTTATAATAATGAAAACAATTTTATAAAATATTCACATTTTTGCTTTGTTTTAAGAATAAAACAAATTCACTACAGTTTGCATATTTTTAGGCTTCCAACCAAAAAAATATAAAATCAAAAATATTTTTTGTTTGTTTTAAGAATAAAACAAATTCAATAAAATAAAAAATATTCACATTTTTTTTAGTTTTATGAATAAAACAACTTCAATACTGTTGCATCCTTTTAGGCTTCCCACTGAACTTACTGAACACTTCCAATCTATTCTTTCTATTTTCAAGGGCCATTAAAAAAATATTCGCCTTTTTTAGTTTTAAGAATAAAACAAATTCAATACTGTTGCATACTTTTAGGCTTCCTAAGGAAATTACTGAACATTGCCAACCAGGCAGGGAACTTATTGAACATTTCCAGTCAAAAAATATAAAAAAAAATTTACATTTTTTGTTTTAAGAATAAAACAAATTCACTACAGTTTGCATATTTTTAGGCTTCCCAAGGAACTTCCAACCAAAAAAATATGAAATCAAAAATATTTTTTTTTGTTTGTTTAAAGAATAAAACAAATTCAATAAAATAAAAAATATTCAATTTTTTTTAGTTTTAAGAATAAAACAAATTCAATACTGTTGCATACTTTTAGGCTTCCCACTGAACTTACTGAACACTTCCAATCTATTCTTTCTATTTTCAAGGGCCATTAAAAAAATATTCGGCTTTTTTTAGTTTTAAGAATAAAACAAATTCAATACTGTTGCATACTTTTATGCTTCCTAAGGAACTTAGTGAACCAAAAAATATACAAATATACAACAAATCCAATAAAATAAAAAATATTCACATTTTTTTAACAAATTCATTGCATACTTTTAGGCCTCCTAAGAAACTTACTGGAAATTTCCAACCGGGCTGCCTGTGCACCCCAACCTCTGCAAAATATCCTTCTGGATATTTTGATTTCGTTTTTTACGATATTCACTCATAAAAGAACTTCATTTGAATTCGTTTTTTTTTTCGTTGGCGCTGTTTTTTTTCTTTGCCTCAAGTTATTTTCACCATTAGCTTAACATGATTTACTTACTGCACAGTAAGTGCGCGTCTGATTTTTTCCCCCTCGATTTCTGCTTTTTTTTTTTTTTTTTTTTTTTTGGAATACTGAACCGACAAAAATCAAATCATCATAAGAACGAGAGAGAGAGGGCACATCATTAAAACATGTTAAACGGATGTGGTGGGTGGATGAGAGGGCCACGGGAACATTTTGAAAACTTTATGATTTTATGGCTGATTTTTCATTTATTTATGTTGTTCCGTCCGCAGGGGTTTGAGAGGCCAGATGGGTATAAGGTGAGCGTGTGGTAAATTAGCACATTTTTATAAAATTTTATGCTTTTCTTAGGTGCGCTATAAAAGGCCATAACCTTCAAAGTAATCTTCAATGCCCTCCCTCTCCTGGTCTACGGCATTGTCATGTATTTTTGGATTCTGGATTTCATAGACAAACTCCTCCTCAATGCTTACGAAAATATTTACTTTATTAACTTTTTACTCAATTTGCCAGTGATTTGTTGTTGTGGCTTGTTTACGCATTTACTGTGGGGCAGGCTAAGGAAGAGGGTGCCAAGGCAGACGATATTTACCGAGGAGAACTGTGCCATACGTAAAGGTTTCATTTATGGAGAGTTGACGGCCATTCATGTTGTCGTTAGTTTCATTATGTTCATGCTTTTGTTGACATTTATAAGGTTTCGACTAAGGTTGAACATGTGTAGATGGCGAATCGTGGGTGAGAAGGTAAATTTCTTTTCCTTTTACTTTCCTTCTTTTTTAAAAGCATTAAAGTTATTCATTTTGATAATATTTAAAAAATGCAAAAAAAACAACGCATATAGGCTTTAAGTTGTTAGTCTCAACTCAGCCCAGAAATAGGCAATGAAATCCACCACTTACAAGCCCTTTAAATTAGGATGCCAACCTTCCTACTCATGCTCCTCCTATTCTCCTTCCGTCTCACATAACCAAAGTAAATCATGTGATGATGTTTACTTATGAGAGCATAAATCAGTCAATAAAAAGCAAAGCATACTTTTAGGATTATCCAATAAAAGCAGCTACTTATTGAATTCAAATCACACACACTGAATGAATAACAATGAATGAATGAAATATTATGTTATTCACTTGTTATTATTGGTATTTTCATATTCTAAACGAGTAAAGCAGTGATTGGTAGATAAATCCCACAGACACAAGAAATAATTTAAAAAAAATAAAATAAAAAGAGACAGGAAATAAAGTACACTTTAAATGACTTAGAAGGCATTTTCTTAATGAAGAGAGCATTTTTTGATTTCTAGAGAAAACTTTTTGCAAAAACCAGGAAACGAACAGAGACTCCAACCAAAGTAATGGCTTCTTTGAAAATGTCGCCAAGTTAAGTTCTCATAATTTTCAGACACAAATAAAAAAAAAACACATTTTTACTGAAGACAATTACTTTCGCACTTACTTTACAATCAAAAACCATGGCATACGTTTAGGATGCCCCAATAGAGGTCTGAGTAGCCGAAGTAGTATGGTTAGCCAAAACTCATGGCATACCTTTAGGATGAGCAAATACTCAGGAGTATGATTGTTAGAAGCCTTACAATAAGTTTTAATAAGTTATGTGCAGCTGAATATCAAAGTTGCATAAATGCTTCCACTATCAGAGCAACGTGTCAAATGCAGAAAAGTTTTTCCCTTCCCCCACCCCCTTTTTTTTGGGTATTCTTTTGAAAGTGAAATGTAAAACTCTTTGCTGTTTGCCATTGTAAAAAACCTTAAGGTAGACGAGAGTTTATGCGAGAGAAAACATAACCCAACGCCCCCTTTCCCCAAAAACACGTAGCATACTTTTGTGCGAGAACAGAAATTTAACTACATTGCATAATAATTACATTTAGAAAAAATGGAGAATATTTTTTAACGACACGAAAATGTAAATGTGACTAGGACAAAGGAACTATTAAGACAAAGAAGTGTTCTCATGAAAGGGATTCAACTAAAAAAAAAAGAAAAGACAAGGAAAAGAAAAAGTTCCAACCTTTTAAGAACTTTAATTCATTGTTGTTCATTTTCTTTACTCTTTTTTTGGTTTTTGTTAATCATAAAGATATTTTGCAGAGAAAGGATTGAATTACAAAGCAGCTGGAGACACACAAGATTATAAGTAAGTACAGGTTTCTAGAAAACATAGTCTGTACATTAAGGGGTTTATATTCAAACTACAGGATATGTGGTAGGGCATGTGAACAACTTAGGGAAATTGTAAAGTATAGTTTTTTAGGATGGCCTAAGGCTGACATTTATCAATCGATCGACTTGAGGGCAGAGCCACTTTTGAAATTCAAAAAAAAAAAAGGAAAAATGTCATGAATTCTTCTACGTTTGTGCTGATATATCTCTATAGAATATTGTTACAAATACACATGTCTAAAATATGAAAGAAGTGCTAGCACCACAACATGGAAGTCTTTTCTTTAAATAAAACTTATGCTGGACGAGGACATGATTGCGTCGTTTACAAAAAAAAATTGTATCTGCTGGCGCTTTGCAAAAAATTGTGGTATATAGAAAATTCGACTTAGGTCGTTGTACCGTTTACGAAAAAAAAATTCGAGAGCTAAGAAAATCGCTAATTACACTACTCAACAAAATGAAAAAAATTTCATGTACTCCGGATGCGATAATTTTTTCTGTGTAGATAACCTTGACATGAGCTCGAAAAACGCAATAAAGATTTTTTTTTTCGTTTGGTTTTTGTTTTATTTTTTTTTTTTTAATTTTAAAAAATTTTTTTTGGTTAATTTGTTTCGTCCGGCATAACTCGGGAACCACTAGCCCGATTTAATTGAATTAAATTTTAAAAAATTTAAAATTACAATTCCCTTAATCTGTTCATATATTGTTTTCCTATACAAGCAACAGTTTCCAAGTTAAAAATGAATATATAAAGGAAAAAACTTATTTTTTGCCTAAAGATTTAAATTTTTTTTTTTTAAAAAATCCATAAAAAATCCAAAATGAAAAAAAATTTAAATCTTATTACTTTTACGTAAAGTCACATAACCTATGAGCAAAATGAGACAAAGATCATGAAAATCGATGCACGCGTTTCGCTTTTATTCGCAATTGAGTAAAGGTATGAATTTCAAAAATTTGCTCGACATACGCACAACTTTGTCTATGGTAAGGTTTTTTCTTTTTTATTACAAAAAAAATTAAAATTTGTTGGGTGACAAAAATATATGAAAATTTGAAATTTTTGAATTGTCCTACTTTCAGTGTTGTCTTCTTTAAGTGTTGCCTATTTTAAGAATTTTCGACTTAAGGATTGCCTACTTTTAGAATTGTTTACTTTATAAATTGTCTACTTTCAGAATTAGCTTCCTTAAGGATTTCCTACTTTCAGTCATGTCTACTTTAAGGATTGTCTTCTTAAAGTATTGACTATTTTAAGGATTGTCGACTTAAGGATTCTCTACTTTTAGAATTGCTTACTTTATAAATTGTCTACTTTCAAGATTGTTTACCTTCAGTCTAGTCTACTTTAAGTATTGCCTATTTTAAGGATTCCCTATTTTTAGGGGTTGTTTACTGTAAAAATTGTCTACTTTCAGGAATGTCTATTTTAAGTATTTCCTAATTTAGTCGACTTAAGGATTGCCTACCCTAAGGGTTGCCTACTTTCAGGATTGTCTACTTTAAATATTTTCGACTTAAGGATTGCCTACTTGTAGTATAGTTTACTTTGAAAATAGTATATTTTGCTTATTTTAAGGATTGTCGACTTAATAATTGTTTACTTTAAAAATTGTTTACTTTCAGTCTTGTCTACTTTAAGGATTGTCTTCTTAAAGTGTTGCCTATTCTAAGGATTATCTACCTCATCGATTGCCTACTTTCAGGATTGTATACTTTCAATATTAAGTTTTTGTCTACCTTAGGACAAATTGGTAAAAGAAAATGTTTTTTAGGCAACTAAAATGCAAAGATTACATAGAAATTTAAAATACTTTGTAGAAACTTTTAAATACCGAATAAAGGACAAGGTTTATTTCTGCAACCAAATCGATGAGTCATGTTAGAGTATTTAGAAATATTGGGGTCGAATGAAGTACATCCATACTAAGCGATACCTCAGTGATGGCTGCAACGAAATCCAGGTCAACGATATACTCAGTTCTAAAGCCCCCAAAAATGACTACAATGCTTTTAAAAATGGCTGTGCTATTTTAGTATTAAGGCTGTTAAAACGACAAAAATTCCGTAGTACCAAAACTGTCGATATGAAATGGGGGCTCACTATAAATAGTTTGTTTTTTGTATTACAGACTTCAGGGTAAATGCACCATTTCATGGGTTTCTTGGCCAAATATTTCTTAAAGAGACTTACATTACAACTGTACAATGCAAAAACAAACAAGGGAAGAGAAGAATTGAAGTGAAAGTTGAAGTGAAGTTTGCAGATACCAAAATAACCGATGACAAAAGAAGTGTACGAACTTTCTCTATTAGAGCTCATTGCCGACATTCATTCACTTGTCCAGTCGCGAAAGTTTTCTCACTTTTGCCAGGCCATCCTGGCATTTGACATATTTGTTTTTTGTTCGGCCCACCGTGTTTCGAAATGGATTTTTAGCGCCTAAAATGTAATAGGATTGGTCTAATAAATATTTAGGAATTGTGTTTTAAGGCATTAACATTGAAATCGTGTGTATGTATTTAAAAAAAAATGCAAAAAACGCTGCTATTCTTCGTAATAATCGATTTTTGGCAAAGCACCAGCAGATACAACTTTTTCGTAAACACCCTAACCAGGTACTGCCCCAGCACAACTTTTTTTTTTACAAAAAATGCAAATTTTGTATTTTTATGTAAACTTTTTTTTGGACATATTTTTATGTAAACGATATTATTAAAAAAAAAATCACGCCTTAAGAATTAAGAAGAAAGAATTAATACCAAAAAATATTAAATTTTAATTTTCTTTGACAGTTTAAAAGGGAGAATATTTTTTCAAAAATATTTTAAATGTTAGTGCCTTCAAACACAATTCCAAAAAAAGGGAAAATTTAATATTTTTTTAACAATTAATCCAAATTTGTCAATTTTTTAAAAAAAAATTAAATTTTCACCTTTTTTGAAATTGTGTTTGAAATTGTATTTTTTGGTATTAATTCTTTTTGGAATTTTTTTAAAAAAGAAAATTTTACAAAATTGTTTTATTTTTGAAAAAATATTAAATTTCCCCTTTTTTGGAATTGTGTTTGAAGGCACTAACATTGAAATCGGACTGCTGAAAATATTTTTGAAAAAATATTTTCCCTTTTTAACTTTCAAATTTTGTATTTTTTGGATATGTTTTGAATCAATTGAAATTTTTTTTAGAAAGAAATTGATAAATTTATATTGTTTTTAAAAAAAATATTTTTGGTTATACTTTTTTTTGGACATATTTCGATGTAATCATTATTATTTTAAAAACAAAATAACACAATTTCAAAAAAGGGGAAAATGGAATTTTTTTTTTAAAAAATTGACAAGTTTGGATTATTTTTTAAAAAAAATATTAAATTTCCCCTTTTTTGAAATTGTGTTTGGAGGCAATAAAATTGAAATCGAACAGCTGAATATATTTCTTAAAACAAAATTCCTGTTTTAACTTGCAACGAAAATTCAAATTCTGTATTTTTGTAAAAATTTTGAAATTTTTTTAAAAAAAAAATTTGTTCATTTGAAAAATATTCTTTCTTTCAAAAAATTTTTTTGGACACAAAATAAATTAATAGAAATTTTTAAAAAAAAAAAAATTAGAATTATTTTTAAAAAATATTCAAATTCCACATTTTTTTGGAATTAACACAGAATATATTTTTAAAAAAATATTTTAATTTTTAACATCAAAGGAAATTGTAATTTTGTACTTTTTGGTCATCGTTTTTTGGACACATTTAGAATTATTTGAAATTTAAAAAAAAAAAATAACAAGTTTTAGTTTATTTGTAAAAAATATTAAATTTTTCGAATTAACACTAAAATCGGACGCTGAATATATTTTTTAAAAAATATTTTCCCTATTTTAACTTTCAAAAAAAGAAAAATAAAAATTTTGTATTTTTTGAAAATATTTTGAGCAAATCGAAATTTAAAAATTTTTTTTTATAAAATTGGAGTATTTTTTAAAAAATATTAAATTATAAGCATTCTTTGAATTGTGTTTTAAGGGACTAATATATTTTAAAAAAAATATTTTCCCTTTATAACTTTCAAAGACAATTCAAATTTCGTATTTTGTGGTTTTATTTTTTTTTAATATTTCGAATCAATTGAAATTTTTTAAAAACAAAAATTGATAAATACGGTTAATTTTTTTTTAGAAAAAAACAAAAAAAAAATTGGCTGCTGAATATACAGTACTCTCTCATAAGCGGACACCTAAGGGACTGAGAGTTTTGTCCACTTGTGAGAGCTGTCCGCTTATGAGTGAAGCACACAAGAGGACGGAAGCGGATTGGTACTGAAAAAAGTGTCCGTTTATGAGAAGAGTCCGCAAGGAGAGAGAGTATGTACTGTATGTTAAAAACAAAATTCTTTTTAAACTTTAAATTTAATATATTTTTCCCCAATTAAAAATTTTGAATACATTGTTAATCATTTTTTGGACATATTTTGAATCAACGGAAATTTTTCCAAAAAAAAAATATTCAATTTTGTATTTTAAAAAAATATAAAATTTTGTATTTTAAAAAAATATAAAATTTTGTGTTTACAAAAAAATATAAAATTTTGTATTTACAAAAAATATTTAAATTTTGTATTTACAAAAAATATTTAAATTTTGTATTTTAAAAAAATTATAAATTTTGTATTTTAAAAAAATATTAAATTTTGTGTTTACAAAAAATATTTACATTTTGTATTTTAAAAAAATATTCAATTTTGTGTTTACAAAAAATATTTAAATTTTTTATTTTAAAAAAATATTCAATTTTGTATTTACAAGAATATAAAATTTTGTATTTTAAAAAAATATTAAATTTTGTGTTTACAAAAAATATTTAAATTTTGTATTTACAAAAAAATATTAAATTTTGTGTTTACAAAAAAAATTTAAATTTTGTATTTACAAAAAATATTTAAATTTTTTGTTTAAAAAAAAAATATTTAAATTTTGTATTTTAAAAAAAAGTTCAATATTTTCCCTTTCTTTCCAAAATAATATGTTGGTCCTTGACTACAATTCAATAATAATTTACATAATTCAATAGTTATTGAATTTTGAGCGATCAAAATCGTTTCTGCGCCACTGTGCAGCGTATGTCTGACTCTGAGTAGAAGTTTAAGGTAACGCGCTTTATTGCCGATGCCAACAAAACAAAATCACATTCAATTAAATTTAATACGCATTTAATTATGCTCTGACAGCTCCTCCAGTCGTCTTGACGCTCCAGCTCCGGCCACGACGGAGAAGAAGACAACCAAACAACATCATCATTTCACTGTACTTGGCGGGGTCCATACAGAACCCGGTGTTGTGTTGGCAGACAAAACAGACAACACTTCACCAAGAAGTGTAGGCAAATAAATAAATAAGTATCCTGATTTTCGATGAGAGCTGATGGTCCTTGCAAAGAAAACTATATTAACGGGGTGTAGTGTAAGGTGATGGGGTAGTTTCCCTGGGTAATAACCAACACATACTCGTATGTTATTGAATTGGGCCATTAACCTAAATGTGATTAAAAGTGTGAAACGTTTAAAATTGTCAACAATTTTGCCGACGAAACTCAATCCAGTTGAGAAGCATTCGTCACTGTATAGAAAAATTTAAAGTATGGAATATTTTTTAAAAAATTTAAAAAAAAGGGAATTTTTTCTACCATTGTTTTAAATGGTAGATTATGGAGGTGTGCTTTCTGCCATCGAAAGAAAGAGAATTACATTTGTTTAAAGAAAAACTGAAGTCTGTGCCATCTATTTAATGTACGACGGTGCGCTTCGTGCTGTCCTGCCCATACGCCTAAAAGTAGCCTCTATGACAGAAATATCAACATTTGTCACTAATATCCAGTCCGTCCGCTAAGCATAGCAGCCCATAGACCGCCCTTCATAAATTGCCGCAACCATCACCACCACCAGCACACCATCACCTTGCACCAGGCACATATTTGTTGTCCGCCTCAAAGTAGGCTATACGGCCAGAGTGTTGAAACATAACATTGACAGCTGTAGCAAAATGTTAAAAGCTTGTATACATTTGGTTTTTTTTCATCTAAGGTGGGACTATTACACATGAGGCAGGTGGATGAGCCCAGACAGACACCAAAGGTCCAATGGCTGAATTCGGTTGACTTGATAAATGGCCAGCCAGACAAACAGACCAACGTGAGCCAGGTCAGATGAATGGACAGCAACAAGGACAGACATGGGCTATTTCTCTTGTTTATTTGTATTGGGCATCACAGCAGTAACCACAACAACGGGAGCGGCATTAGCCCGCCAACGACCAACACCAGTAGCCAGAGCCGGAACAAGAGCAAATAAATCTCTACTTTGTTTTGGATCGGTTTTTTGTTTTTTTTTTTTTGGTGTAGCATGCTTTAAGGCAAATATTTGTGTTAACGTGTTTTTTTTTCATTCTTCTTAAAATTTTTGTGTGGGAGTATTTTCTTGTTTATTTTGAAGAGTTTGTGGTCTTCAGCTTCGTTGCTGTTGGTTTCGTTTGTTGTTATTTCTCGTAATTACTTAAAATTAAAATGTTTTTATTATTCTGCCGAAAAGAAAAAAAAACACAGAAATAGAAGGCAAATTCGTAAACGAACAGAAAACAAAACAAATAGAATGTTGTTTTGTTTGTTGATTGTTCAACGGACAGTTGATGACATTTGACGACTGCCTACTCCTACTCCGCTGAATGACAAATGGATGACCGTGCAGAGGGAAGAATCTCGCAATATTTGATTAGTTGCTGTTTACGGCGAGGACGAGGAGCAGGAGGCGGCAAGTGATGGCGAACAACTGGAATATGTTAATTTGACTGTCGTAAATAAATAAAATGTATACAAGTCCAAGCGTTAAATAAGCATAGCATACCTTTCGGCTGTGAATGTCGGACGACCATGGCATGGCATAATTTAATGATCAACTTTGCAATTAAGTTTATGTGTATATCAATGAAGTGATTAATTGACGTTGATAAATGTGTGGCATATTTTCGAGATGTTCTGCCGCACACAGAATAAAATCGAAAGGTTGGTAAGCTAACCTCTGTATGTTCTCTTTGGGTGAGTCTAGAATTGTACAGGAAGCTGGGATTGAAGGACCAAAACCCTCAATAGATGGTGGCCCCGGGACTTAAGTCCATTCCGCCAAATATGAAGATTGCCCTCAGCAGCTTGGGCATAGGCTTTTCGGTGAAATAGAAATTTTGGCCTTGGGAACATTGCCCACAGGGACTTGAATCTTTTCCCTAAACAAAACACTTCCTAAGTGGCCGAAAAAGACTTAAGTCCCTGGGCCACATTGAAGGTGTTGGTCCTTCAATCCCGATACAATTCTAGACTCACCCTAAGAGAACACAGAAGTTATGATGCTCAGTGTATTATGTAGGAAAGACCTTACAATCGTATAGGATTCTAATCTTAGAGAAGAACTTGTTCACTTTTTTTTGTAATTTAGAAATAGCGTGGCATACTTTAGGGAAGAAGGAAAGTCTGGCACACTTTTAGGCGGTAGCTCAATCTGTGAGAGATAAATTAGCATAAATTTATAAAATAAATACGTAAAAAATGCGATCTTTGCTTAGGGTTGAGTCACAATCGAAAGGGGCGTTACAACCTAAAATCTATAAAAAAAAAAAAAGTTTCTTGAAAGTCTGGTATACTTTGAGGCGGCAACTGTTTAAGGTTAAACGAGGTAAGTTCGTGGAAAGTCTTTAGACGAATAAGAGAACAGAGAGAAGTGTAGAAAAGCGTGTTTCAATATCAGGATCCAAGCGCCCGGGTTGGCGAGTTGGTAGCGAGGAGATTGTGGGTTAGATTTCCACCAGAGTTTTTGGTCTATCGCTGCAAACATCTAGGAATATGGTCTGTGTCACCTGGTCGTTTGCTAGGTACGGCAACACTATATTTCGGTACTGTAAAAAACACTTCCCTAGACTATAAAGAAGACTTTAGAATTTGAATGAATTTCCTTCCGCAAATGCTTTTATTTCTCATTTATATGGGTCATACCGAGTGATATAATATACAAAAAAAAAATCCGAACTCCATACAGTACACGCAAAAAAGACAGTAATACATTGCCATGGACAGTACAGATGTTCTAAAAAATGTAAGTCTTTCTGTTTTAGACTTTACCAGACCTTAGAAGCTGAGCATTATTTATTGCTCAGCAAACGGAGTAGCCTTCAGAAAAGTAAGTCGGCACTGTACACAAGCAAAGGTTTAAGTTAATGACCTCACAAGTTGATATATGTAATTCGTGTTGATCCGTGATGGGCATGACATCAAAAAAAAACCGTCCCGCCCACTTTTTGTGTGTGGAGAATATGGTAGTCAAATAAAAGGAAATGGGGCGTGTTGCAACAGACAATTATTATTTTTTGTTTTTACAAAAAAAAAAAAACACGGATGTAAACGGAATTAAAGGTTTTCGTATGGTACAGTACATAAGCTAACAGATAAATTAGTACAGAAGATCTCACGCATTCGGAAACACACAGAAATTGTGGCAGTTTAAATTGAACGACCATTGTAAAGTAAAGGGGTTTTTTTCTATAATTTGTTCAGAAGACCTCTGAAATAAGAAGCACTGAACATATTATAGAAAACCCCCTTTACTTTACAATGATTTACCAATTTAAAATACCACAATTTCTGTGTGATTGTGAATGCGCGAGATCTTCTGCACTAAGTTATCTGTCGAAGTTCGATTTTATCCTTATCCTTTGTAAGACGCCCATTTCAAAGGATGAGTGTTTTAAGTAATTATTCTAATTGTATCGATTACAAGCTGAATTTTGTGGTCGACCGTGTTTTCATTGTTAGTGTAGACAACAATCCCCGGTTCAAATGCGGATACGATTTAGGTTTTAACGATTAAGAGATTAATCTTCAAAGCATGTACTCTGGCAGTTTATACAGTACGGCCTGATCTGTGGGTAGACAAATTGTTTCTTGCATTTGAGAAAACCTCTCTCTCTCTCTTGTAATCCCTTACGTAACATTAAGAGAACTACTTTCGTGCGCACATAATCTCAAATTTCTATTCCCTTAATTTCCAAAGGTATTCATTCTCTCACTGTCTTTCAAATATTTACTTTCCATAATGTTTGGGAAAAACTTCTGTCTGTGTGCCTAGAAATTTTCAAATAACAATTAGATTTTTTTTATTAATTCCCTTTCGCAAGACAAATGCGAACAAAAAAAAAAAAAACATGTGAAATGAACAAACACACACAAATCTGTATTACATTCCGACCATTCATTCATTATCATAAATCTTTATGGTAAATCTTTTAACAGAAAATTCCATTTACATTATCCAAACTCTTATCATTGTTTGCCCAAGTCCCTTCAACTGTCCGCCCATTACAGCAGATGACACTGTATATGTGTGTGTATATATGTGTGTGTGTGTGTAGACTAAACCAAAATACCTATCAAAAGATAAATGGCTCTTTGGCGAAGTGTTTGTTTTGTGGACAATTAACTAAACCAATAAAATGTAATTATACATTTGCTTATGAAATTGTCTTATTATTCTGTGGGCAGATGAAGATGTTTAGTTGTTGTTCTTATTGTTATTGAGTGGGGCGGAAGGGAATGCCGCAAGGCAAATACTTAAATAAATAATTTATTCAGTGTGAATGGTATGCAATTGTTTTATATTCTAAAAATCATGCCTGAAGTTATGCTTTATGTTTTATGCGATTATAATTGATGGCATTACTGCTATTTCGATTGAATGAAAAAGTTTGCAGATGTCGCGACTTTGCATTAATGAATACTTCGGATAAATGAACGAAATGCACTGTATTTTCCCCGTTTGCAATTAAGCGGATTCTGTGTACAGTACGGGGAAAAGTAGTTTAATGTTGTGAGATCTTCTTTGCTGCATATTCTTTTTGAGTCATAATTTATAAGAACAAATACATTTTCCCAAATAACTTGAACTCTCCTCACTAACCCAAAAAAAAAAAAACCACTCCATACATATTTGGCATGACTGAGGCGGCACACAAACTACAACTTTCTACACTGCTCACACTTCATATTCTCCCGCTTTTTGATAAGTTTACAACTGCCATGCGGTTGAGATTCCCTCCAAAACTTTGCAACAAATAATTCCACAAAATATTGGTTTATTAGAGCAACGACAACGACACGCAGAGGCAGAGAAACTTCTGCAACTGCAGCTGAATATGTGTAACAACTTGTATTGCATTTTCAGGATATTTAAACCTATCAAAGCATAAAATATAGCAATTACTTGTACTCATCCCCTCACCAACACACAATCCTCGTACCAATTTAAGTCACACGTGAAGGGGCCGACCGACCGAGCACACAAAATGCACTCAATGTTGGTAAGAAAAAAAAAATAAATGTCATATCAATAGGAAAAAGTTATTCCTTCGTCCCTTCCTTGGGTGGTGCAAAAGTTCACCGTCATTGTTTAGGCAAAACTTTAGTGGCAAAAGTTGACAACACCAAAAAAAAATAAAATGCCAGCAATTTTTCCTCAGCTTTATTAAAAGTTTGCCTGACAAAAAGTGCGGTTGCACACTTTTTATACATTTTTATTTGGCAGAGAATGAGCAATGGTTGCGGACAACAAATACTTTCGACGTGTTTCATTTGCAAAAGAAACTAAAGCAATTTGTTCAATAATATTCAATGGCTCTAGTTGGCCTTTGGCTATTGATTGGGTTGATTAATAGAACGGGTTATTTATTATGGCGAAAGCAAAGTGTGTCATCAGGTCTTTTTTTTTTTCTTTCTTAGAAGTGAAAGTGATCATGGCTGCTGTACCGGACATCCTGTGCAAGGAAAGGAAAGGCATGTGTTATAAAAGGTCTCCGCTGCTGAGGTCTTCTGTGCTATGGAGAATTTCTGTGCAATGCAGAATTTTACAAAATTTTAAGATTTTTTTGTACAGTAAAAAAAAATATCACAGCTGGACACACTACATCTGTTTTTAGTGTATTGTGTTCTCTATGGAAGGAAATTGCTCAGCAACTGAGGAATGTGTTACAAAAGGTCTCCGCTGCTGAGGTCTTCTGTGCTATGGAGAATTTCTATGCAATGCAGAATTTTACACTTTTTTGAGATTTTATTTGTACAGTACATGGCAAAAAAAAAAATATCACAGCTGGACACACCACATCTGTTTTTAGTATATTGTGTTCTCTATGGAAGGAAATTGCTCAGCAACTGAGGAATAAAATCTCAATTTATAAAGATTTCTTTACTGAAAAGAAAATAATATCATTCTTTGTTTGTACTGTACTGTAGCCGTCAAAATGCTTCGTCACAGGGAAAAAAAGACCTCAGCAGCTGAGACCTTTTGTAACACATGCCTTTCCTTTCCTTGCACAGGATGTCCGGTACAGCAGCCATGATCACTTTCACTTCTAAAAAGAAAAAAAAAACCTGATGACACACTTTGCTTTCGCCATAATAAATAACTCGCTCTCGTCTTTTACTGTTAAGTTTCTCCAATTTTGCCTAACAGGGCCAAATATCAAATTTTCTAAAATACACCTGGCTTTACGTGGCCACATGTCAATTTTATTCGAAAATAAATTCCCCCGTATTCATAAAAGTTTAAGAAGAAAAAACCTTGAAAATATAAAAACATAGTTCACATGATTTTCTAAATTTATATGAATACGGGGAATTGTCTCTAGGAACACATATACTATTCCGCTCAAGACCTACAAACCAGCAGTTCTTTTCCAAATCCGTATGCGGTGAACAGGACAACCAGATTTGGTACTGTACACAAATATAAAACCTTTTTTTATTGTACGCGACGTACTTTTTTTTACCCTACACAACAAAAGCCCTTAGCCCTTACGAGTTATCCTCCATTATACGGGGCGAATAAAATACTTCCGCACTACACGAACAAACTGCTTTCATTTCAGAGTCGTTGCGTTACTGTATAGGTAATAGGAAACAACAGCAACAACCAATTGCAATTAATATGAATTCTAAAATGTTTCAGAACCTCTTTTGTTCTTCGCAATTTTCCCACAATAGTTACGAAATACATACGAGTAGTTTTAAATTTACCATTAAAACGTTGGGCAATAACAAACTCGTACGTACGTACGCATATATTGCAATCAGTATTGGAAATGTTTTTTCAATACTCGATGTACTTTATTGAAAAACTAATAGCCAGCGCAACAACAAATCTACTAGTCGTGGAAAACAACATAAAATACACACAACAACAGTACGCGTAAACAATTTTTGTAGAAAGCTAAACGAACAACAACAACAAAAAAAGAGCATGCCAATCTACCAAAACGAAATCTGTTACTGGATTATTGTAGTGGGAAAACTGAGGCGTATATTGGGAGTGGATATTGTATGTGGCTTTAATAAACTGTTTCAAAAACTACCAAATTAATTTCTTTGTCCGCTGAGAGCTTAGCACAAATATTGAAATCATTTGATGATTAGTAACATAGGGCAGTTGTCACGTTGCCGAAAGATTAGGCTGGGGAGGTGGATATGGATAATATGTTTTTTTTTAAATATTAGGGCATAACAAATTCTTATTCATATGTTAAGTAAATATTTACTGCCTGTTTCCATAAAACGAATTCCTTTGTTCGTTGCAAATTTTCAAAATTCAATGCCCTATAAAATGGACTTTTATCAGTGATGAGGTCTTATTCGTTTGGGATTGTATTCCACATGTCGATATCTAAAATATATCTGAATATCACAGTTCAATAATGTCTGAAACCAGTTTTATAACGCCTCCAACATTGACAAATTTGTTTTATGGCAACAAGCAGTTAAATCGTATTCCATTATAGACTCAAAATTGTTTTGAAGCGGAAGTCGGTGAAGTGAAGTTTTTTTAAATGTTTATGATTACGGTGGTAAGTCTGTAAAAACCACAAATTCCAGAAGATACTTCCAGTCCATGTCATATTGTGGTTAGAAGTATTTCAGCAACCGTTTGTCATCCCCATTCTTCTACTCGTTCACATTCTCATTGTGAATCACATCCACATTCTGTTTCTCATGTCCATTCCGATTCTCATCCTCATTTTCATTGCCCGTCTCATCCGAAAGGAAGTGCTTTCCAACACAATTCCCCGACATAATGAAGACTGGCCGCGAAGACCAACGAGAAAATCATGTACATCATTTCCTTTCCTTTCACGATGGAGGTAATCCGTCAATCGACTTTAATAACTTTAGGTTTACCAAAATCAACGAAAACCACCGAAAGGCCAATAAGTGTTTTGGTCAAAGAACCAATCGCCGATCTGGTGCTTGCAACAGAGGTTGGCGTTGATCGAGTTCACTATAAATGGCTTTACCGGTGATTAATGAAGGCCCTGCGAAGATAAGAGTTTGGTAAAAAGCAGATACGTGTTTTGCGTCAGACAGACAACTGTGGGATTCTCGAATCTGTTGAATGAAGAGGGAGGATAATGTGGACATCGGACCATTTAGTTCAATGCCACACTTATTGACAAACTTATATCACTTTCTCCTTAGAAAAAGCTTCTTCTCGTTATACACTCACAGCTCAGTTCGTACTGTCTTAGGGTTTCCATCTGTCAGTCTTTAGTTCGAAGCATAGCTGTTAAGTAATCAATCAAATTAGTAATTAGATTATATTTTTGACGGTTGAAGTAATGTTTATGATTTTATACAATTTCATGCGATCACTAATTGATTACGATTACAAATAATCTGAAAGAGATTACCAAAAATAATCCAAAAAGTAATTCGACTACTGACTCATCATTTCTCTCCATAACCCCGATCTTATTAGCATGCATTCGAATACCATCATACGGTTAAATAAAACGTAATATTTTTCATTTGATTGCTCGATTCTTTTTGATTATTTTCAAAGATTTCTGAGGTCAAACATGTTAAATGTCATTAACAAATGTAGTGATGAAAACGTTCGCTCTCACATGAAATAAACCAGTATTTGATTTTATTTATGTTTTTGTTTCTTCACTTTCGGTATTATAAACTGGAATTTATTCAGGTATGTAATTGCAGTTTTTTGAAAATAATTAAAATGAATCGAATAATCAATAGAAAAGTAGACGAATTTTTGTTTTATTATTATTTTTCACTATTTTTGCTAATTATTTGCAGATTATTTGTTGTCGTAATCAATTACTTATCAGAAATTATTCAATGGCAAATTATATAATCATTAGGATTATTTATAAAATGTAATGTAATTGATTACTAATCGTAAGAGTCGAAAAGAATGGAATAATCCAAAGAAAAGTAGTCGATTTTTTTTATTATTATTTTTGGTAATCTCCAATAATCCCAATTATTTGTTATGGTAATCAATTACTTATCAGAAATTAAGCAATATCCAATTTCATAATCATGAGGATTATTTATAAAATGTAATGTAATTGATTACTAATCGTAATCGAAACTTAACAGCTGTGGTTTGTGCCCACTTCAGCCAGACTTCTATCAAATTTGTTCAAAATTTGAACAGACTATTCGAAATTTCACTTTTATTTCCAACAAAATATTCGCATATCTCCCTCTATGCACCCGAGCTTAACATCCATAACTACGATGTAAGTTTGCAGAGAATTAGATATCGTTTTTTTTTCCAACAAAAAATACATGTTCTATACAATTTGTATGTGTTTGAGATGGTCATTGTTCTTATTACTAACATTTTCAAATAAAAAAAAACACCTAGACACCCAAGTTACCCTCATATGTTGTAGTTAGATTTCTATTTTTGGAGGAGTGGACGAAATCGTGTATGGCCCCTTGACTCTTCAAGTTTTATTGTTTATTTTTATTCTTAAGTGCATGTTTTCCTTGAAAACAAAACATCATAGTTTTCCTTAGAGCTCCCTGCCATTTCCACCCCCGTCCCATTCATTTCAATGTTGCCCCCTCACTAATGTACTCTTGTGATGTTAACATTTTTTTTTGTTTTATTTTGGCTGTTGTTTTGTTTTTTTTTTCGTTATTGTTTATTTTCCGCTTTACGTCTTCAAAGCAAACACGAACAACAACAGAAAAACACCGAAGAAGAAGAAACAAAACTTCCGTTGGTGTCCTGTCCGCGGGCTACCCCTTGGCCACAGCTCTGCAAACTTTACATGAATTATGTAAGCAGTTTGATGTTACTATACTTTCATTATATTCCCCTATCCCTCTTTAGCTGTTTCTGGAAGCGCAATATTGCATTTGTTTTTAAACCACAACAATTTCGCATTGGGAATGTTTCAAACAAAAAAAAAAAAAAAATTCAGTGACAGCAGCAGCAACACCGTCGGCATAGCAATGGAAATGTAAATCTTGGATTATCTGCACTGTTAAGGGGGGATTTAGTGAGTAAGAAAATGTTTAAGAAAGAGGAAGCGAGTGGCAACCATTTATGTTTTTAAGTTTTAATACACTTTAATAATTCCAATAATTGTGTGCCTTGTCATTCTAAAATCGACTGTTACACTGATCAATGATTTCCAGACGGACGAACGGACTGACGAGCATGGAGCCCACACGATTACTTCCATCGTTTAAACGTCACCTCTTGCCTACATTCGCGTTTATGGGAACACACATAACTTGTGTGTGTTTGTTTGCCCGGCGTGCGGTGTGAGTTCGCATGTAAATTTAAATTAAATTCAAACTCAACTCAATTCTTGCATTTGCATTTGTCAATTTGATCAAAACACATGTTTACAGATGTGAATTCGATTTAAATTATGTTGTGAACGCACACAACTGATGTGTGGGGTTATACAAGAATGTGTGGGATGGAGCTGGGAGATTGAACTAAGCAGACGAAACGGAAAAGGTGAACGAACATTCGACCGGCCTTAAGAAGGGAGCAGCCAACCGCAATGGCATGTCCTTATGATTGGTGGATATCCAGCGGGATCCTACTGCTGATGGCTATGACGTCTGCTATGAAGTATTGTCGATTTCTGACCTTTCTGAAAATATACGAAAATATTTAACTTTTCATCTTTTCCCCTCTTCGTATACCAATGGATTTCAGTCCAGAAAATCGTTGCAGGTCAGCCTGCGTATCATCCGACCACTACACTCTGATAACTGCATTTAATCCCCACCATCCCCCCTTCAAATGGCATTTATCTGCAAAATGCATTTAACTGACACCTAAAGATGAATGTATGCATCCCAGTATTGGAATAGGAATTAGTTGCCAGCTCTTTCTTGTTCTTCCGCTATTTTCCCCATTGTCGCATTGTAACCAATTTAGTTTTTATTTGGCGCACAAAGGACCATCCCATGGTACAAGCACGCAACGAGTACTAAGCACTTAAGTTATCGTTTCGTTTCTATTTTTTGTTGGTATCTGCTATGGCTTAAACGACGTTTAAAATGCCAAAGAGAGCCCGCCAGCTGGATGGGACACGTAGCAAGGCAATAAATGGGTCTTTGAATGTGGCATTGAAAATGTAGAATACGTTTTTTTTTTGCTTTTCGTTTTAACAGATATGAGATTTCTTTCGTAGGTAAGGTAAGAAAGGAACAGTGTATTTAAGCCAGAAAGAAGAAAACACAAGTGGTGATGGGTCTGAAGTGTCTCTCGCTTTCGCTTTCCTTTTTTTTTTTGGTCCTCAGTTCAAAGGAAATGTTGTGCTGCAAACAAATCCAAATCTGGGCTAGATGTTGGAATACATTAAAATAGAAGAGATTGTTTGTTGTTTCGTGTGCTATCTGGGAAATATGTCCTTATATGGAGAACGGTGGTAATGGAAAAATATTGTGCAACATACTTTAAGACGCAGTTCGGTGATGTTTAAAGTTTCCTATTGGATTTCTTGGAAAAGTCTTTCAATTTATTTTCAAAATCCATTCATTCGTAGCTAACATCCCATCCTAACACTAGAAAAACAATAGAAATTCATTACAATCGACTTTTCTCAAAAGTACGAAGAAACTCGTTATAGTTGCCGGATGTAAATGTGAGAACAGCTTCCGGAAAACTACGAACAACTTATGCCAACACAACAGGCACCAGTTGTAAAACCTGTCTAACCATACACAATGGATAAACTTAAACAATACACCCCTAAACTGCCTGCCCGTCGCCGCCAGCCTCCTTTAGTTCTGCGTAAAATATTGAGTATTGATTTTCGCAAACAAACACAAAATAAAACTAAGCATGAACAAAAAAAAAATAATTGTACCAAAGAGGAAATGAATTGCAAATGAGTTTCAATGAAAATTGAAAATGCTAAACGTTGTGTATACAAATTTGAAAAGGCTTACAGACGACTGGACGGCATGAAAGGATTAAAAATGTGTAACATTGGTGAAATCCTCTTACCAATACTTGTCTAGCTTTGAGTCATAAATGGAAGCTGTCTTATGTAAACTTATACGATGCAAGGGATTACTAGCCTCGTCTCTCCGACAATCCAGCTGTCTATGTAAATTAACAAAACACTTAGTAAATATTACAAATGAAAAGATACTAGGATGATTATAGCTTTAGCATTTGGTTTAGTTTTAAAAAGTTTTATTACATATAGTGTGGAGAAACTTACTCTATTTAGAAATTCGTAGAACATTTAATAAAATGTGAACATGGGGCGACTTTTTATCTTTGGCATATTCTTTCGCCAAATTAGTTTCAATGCATTAGAATAGTTTTGAGGAACGTATCAAGGAATAAATCTACTCTACAGCTGACTGCGAACGAACCGATCGACTGTTGACATTAATCTCACTAACTGAGACCTACAGCTGTAGCTGATCGTGTTAATGATGTTACTTATTGTCCTGTCTCTGATTATGCTGAGCATGAGATGTGTGTAAATATAAGAACTGAAATGGAGCTCACAAAGAAGTTTGAACGAGTCCATTCGAACATAACTTTTATGAGAACCATCATCACTGGGAACTAGTCATTCATTGTTCATTGTTTTCATCGGGATTCCTGGTGTTGCTTTACTTAAAATTTCTTATGGTCCTATGCAAAACATTATGCATTTGAAAGGGGTTTTCAGCACAATGCTTGTGAGCCTCTTCCTGACCGAAAATCCTATTAATATGATGGAACAGACATAACGTTTTCCAAAGAATAACCACATGAGCGATTTTACGATGCGAATGTCGTTCAGACTATGTAAGTGTCGTTCCGTCTGTGAAAAAGACGTTGCGCTGAATACAGTATTCAGTGGGAATGGTGACATCCTGTGACTTTTTCTGTTTCCATAATTCATAATGGCCACACTCCTTTTGATAAGTCACTTGTCAAGGCTTGACTAACATTCTTACTGTTAGCAAAATGTGTTCCAGTATGAAATTCTGCACAGTATACAGACCAACCGAGCATGCTCTAGTCTCTAGCTCAGAGCAGACAGATCATTAATAACATCCAAGTCGTGGAAGTAGTTAAACACTTGGCGTCCTCTAACATAGTTATAATGACATTGTCCTATAGCGATGTACTTGGGTATATCGAACAAGAGACTTGGTAAAATATTTGCATCCTCTACAAGAACCTCACCAACTTTTCTCACTGCTTTGGTAGAAACAATAAAACAATTAAACTACATATTTCACTTAACATTCCATGAGAGAAGTTTGGCATTTAACAGTAGTGAGCTTTTTTAAAATGGGAATGCAATTAATAATTAATATATGTATTTACTTTGAAATATCACAGTCGAAGAAATTTCCAAAAATGTAAACCATGGACTGATTTTTTCCAGCTTTTTTTCCTCTTTGCAAAGCAAATGTCCTCTCAGGGTACTTCCATATCAATATATATTAATATTTTGGAATATGCTTTAGAAAATCAAATATGCAATTCTTTTATATTTGTCAGGTCCCATACGTGGTTTTGTGCAATTCAATGAAGACCTCAAGTCTGTTTTCTTTCAATGTGCTTCATAGAAGGAAAGTTGCCACAAATAAGTATGCAATTTCATTCCCACCACAAAACATACAGCAATAGTAGGTGTACTAACTACATGGCTGGCCTGACTGTGAGTATTGTACAACTATATTGTCGATATGACAATAATTTGATGTCAATTCAATCTCAATTGTTTTTTGTTTTGTATAGCTGTTTTTTCTACACTACAAAAGTAGGAAAGTAAATAAAACTGTAGAACAAAATTATCTTATTCCAGACTCACCTGCATAGATAGCCTCAATTATAATATCCTCCAAATGACGTACATTATCAATCTCCAACTCTTCCAACAGCATATCATAGGGAATGCACTTATTTTGTATAGCCAATGAGACAATGGTCAAATGTTGCAATTTCTTTTGCATGGCCGCTGTCAATTCTAAATAATCGTCAGGTTTCTGACGGTATTGTTTATAGGTGCCATAGGCAAATAGATTTAAAGTGTTGTAGTACTTGACATTGTCGCCATCCTTCAGCTGTAAAAACACAAGCATAAGGAACAATCAACCAACTGAAAGCAGTCATCCACCTTCTATACACACCTCTTCGATATTGGGCATCACCAGCAGTTCACCAAAAACATAAACGCCCGGTGCTTCCAATACCTGTTTAATCAACTCCAGAATGGCCGCTCCATGTGCCGTTTTCGCCAACAAACAGAATTGTTGCAATTGTTTGCTGGCGGCATCGTTGGTTGGAGCCACCTCAGTCTCGCTCATTAAAATGTCTTGTGTCATGTTGATGGTGAATTTTTTTTGACGTTTTAACACAACAGATTGTTGGAATTATATCGGAAATTCTCTGATTTATGGAATTCTTTGATTATTTTACACTTTACTGCCGGCAAACGATAGAATTTCGCAAATTTGATTATATTTCTCGCGTGAACTGGATACGATTGTTTGTTAACAGCTGATAGTTGATACAGCTGTTTTGCGGCACCGCATACTTGCTCAGTGTGACCAATGTGTGAGTGCGCGGAAAACGCCAAAATTCAGAATATTGACTGTTTGTGAAAAAAACACGTTTTTTTTTAAAGAACCTATGGAATAATTATGTAAAAACCTGTCAGTTTTGTTACGATAAAATTGTCAATAAATATTGAAATCTGCTGATGTCATTATCGATAACGATATTTTAGACTTTAATTACTTGTTGGCGTAAAACGTTACAAAATGGATTTTTATTCTTTTGTGTTCTATATGTGAAAAAAATTTAATACTGTCTGAAACCTATTTTATAGCGCCAGAATATTAATGATTTGTATCGATTGCACAAATTCGTTTCGCGGAAACCGGCAGTTAATTGGGTGATGCTAAATGGGAAAGTAGAACGTACCATTCGAACTGCTAGTGTTTCTGTTGATAACGCCCCCCTGCGCAAGTGACTCACGATAGCGCCATTAGGCACTATATTGCTTTGGAATATAAAAAAAAGGAAAGCAAAGCACAGTAAAGATAAAAAAATAACTAAATAAAATAATTAAATAAATATAGTTTGATTGGGATTTTGTAAAGTTTGGCAAATTTGCTGTACATAATTTTAAAAAATAAATTCTTCACTCTGGTCGATTAATTTATTAAACTTAAGATGTTAAACGAAAATATTCATTTTGCTCTTCACACAACTGCAGTAACAGTTCATTAATTCTATGAACTAGCAAAGACTATACAGATGGCAGATGTTGATTTTTTTCGACACATTAGTTTGGCTACACACATTAGATGTCAGTAATTGGCAATATTTGGAAGGGTTTCAAAGCAAATAATGTTTTTTATTTTTAAACAAATACCTACTTTTTTTAAAACAAATACTGTTTAAAACCCCTCTTGGAAATGTTCAGCCAACGACTTGTGATGTCTGCCCTTTGTATGGTCTTTCCTTTAAGTAGAAACTGAAAAGTTTTCTATTGGATGTAAAAAAAAAACACAAAATTGTCATCACTGAAAGCAAACATTGCGGCAGGGTTGTTTTTAATGTCCCAGTGGGTACTGTACATGCACACGATACAGTACTTATTCACTGGTAAAAAAGCTTCTTGCTAAAGCGTTCCATATTATTTTTCCGTGTTGTTAATTTCACATCAAGCCGCCGACTATTTTTGTTTTATTCGAAATTGTAAAGGTTTAGTTTAATATTAGTTAGTGTGTGTGTTCATGGAAGTTTTGCACAAAAATATCTGAAAGAAATATCATCGAAATAGGCTGCATGCCGTTTTTTACATTTGCATGAATTGTTTGGACAACTCTACAAGACAATGGAAACAAATAAAAACATTTTTCAAGTAATAAAAATGCATTGGCAAATAAGAATTGTTGAAGCTGTCCGCATGTTTGTGCAACAAGTTCATGAGACCGGCATGTGGACAAAACTCATGGTCTCCGTCTTAGTGTGGGGCTCACTGAATGAGAATGTGGCTGCCGTAGTTTGGAACATCGACCATATCGATCACAACAACTCCAACAAGTTCCAAAGCAGTTGAAGGCACACGACGACCATTCGCCTCTCAGTTTTGACCTTACAGCAGCTTGAAAAAATCATACTTTCATTTTCATCTCAATCCAGTAAAACTGCTGCATCTGAAAACCCGCGTGTGATCAGCGAGGATCCAATGCATTCCTTTTTTTCTTTTGGAAAAAGTGCTGGAAGCGCCATTTCAGTTGAAAGTGGATGGATATTGAAGACAAGAACTTGGTTTGAGCAGGATGGCGCGCCAGGCCACACCAGTTCTTGGATGGAGATAGTGTCTGCTTGAGGGCATGTACCAGTCATACAGTCGTCAACATTGGGGTGAGTCCATTTAATTTAATTTCTTTGGCTTTTTATTAAACAAACAAACTGAAATTATTCTCATGACAGCTTTAGTAAATGTCTCAGTTTCTCTCTGTCTGATGGTGATGTCTGCCTTGTATTATCCTAGTATTGCCTCACTTAAATAGAGACTACAAGTTTCTGGAGCAGATCGCCAAGTCTTGGTCATCAGTTCTATTACTTTTAATTTACTTTGGTTTCTCAGCAGCCAAAAAATGCTACAACTACCACCTCTTTAACCTCAGAAAAGGTGTCGATGGTAACATGTTTGGCGGTGTCTTTCACCGTTGGCCAGAAGTTACCCGGCGGAGGTCTATCAGACTATCAGGAGGTCAATGAAGTAGAATACGTTTTGTTTCATCTCACTGTGTTTGTTTTTAGAAGCAAAAACCTGCACACCTTTAACCATAGGAAGTTAAACGCCCGCGCGTTTTCTTTTGACGGCTGTCAAAAACACGGCAAAGTTCTGTGAGACTATCCCCCCAAATTCAGTCACTAAGACTTTATTCTGTACACCACCATACATCCCCCCAATAAAGTGAAGGATATTTACATGGGGCTGACATTTAAATATGTCCTAAATCTGCTACACTTTTTTCAAAATGACAATTTGTTAAGTATGCCAATGACTCGTTTGGATGTTTATCTCTTCACTTCATTGAAATATCCGTTGTCTGTGTCCATTTGACCAAATAAAGTGATATCAATGCTGTATGTATGCGTTTTAAAGCAATCCTTTCAGATCCAAGCAGATTACAGCGATTGCCCTTTTAAAGTGCGCACGTTTAGTCGGAGTTTGCTAACCCTTTCAGCCATGTAATTTGATTTCAAACAAATATCTCCCCAATGTTGTTATGGGAAGTGTGTGTGTATGTCCTTTTTTTTTTTTTTTAAAAAAAAAGGGACCTCTTAAATCGTGATTCGATTTCGTTTCTTTTGTTGTTGTTCTCTCGGTTGTTTTCATTATGTTCACACAGCAATCACATAAGAGCTTGGCTGCGTTGGGCCAAACGGGGGTACTTGGGGTATTGTCTATTGACACTTGCATGTTTTCAAAGTGTTTGCATAAAGGCGACGGCAAGGACAACAAACAGCCACACAAAAAAGTACCACCGAAATCTACGGTTATTTTGTTTATTCTGTGTTATGTCCTTTTTCACAGGCGACACAAGCCAGAAAGCCACAGTAAAAGTCAGTTCTCTCGCAACATGTACTTAACATCGCTTTTCTCGTCCTGTAAGCTATGCCGCGGCCCGGCGTTCTACTTTAAATATATTGAAATCCCCAGCGACAATTTTCCAAACAAAAAAAAAAAAAACCCCAAAGTTCATGAGCTCTACAGGAAGGTTGCGGAGGATAAAACGCCAACCTAAAGAGTTAAAACGTTATTTCAAAACGAAAAGAAAGAAGCGACTGGAAAAGCGAAAACACTTTTGCTTGAAGGAACCGCAACCGAAAAAAATAACTATTCCCAAATCGAATATTTAAAGTGGTTAACGCCTTCCACAGTCCATGAAAAATATATGTGTTTTATTTAATCTATTGTCAATTTTTTGGAAGATGTGTTGAGAGGAAAGCAGCACCAGACGAGTGTGTAAGGAGAAAAACAAAGGTTGATGAAATCCAAGGGCTAAAAAAAAGCTGTACACAGAGAATGTGTTCCTTGTTCTTTAATCAAATAATCTGTAGGATTGGTGTAAAACAGAGGGATTGTGGCTGAAAACAAAGATCGTCCAAGTCCAGGCCCACAAACTGTCTAACATTTTTTTAAGAAAACTGGGAAAATTATGCCATCTTGCCAAAATCATCACCAAACTGTCACTATCTGAGGAAGCACGGATCACATGCAGAATTTTCAATTTCCCGATGCCGCAGTTTTGCTTCGTCGACAAAGGGGATTTTTCGTGCAAAATCGTTGTCCAAGACCCGAATTGAAAAGTGATCAAGAAGAGGATGGGCGTGTGCCTTCAATTGGGTATTAAAAGCGATGCGGATGGACCGGACCTTTGTCGTCAATTGGGTCTTTGTGCAAATGTCGTGTTACACTGGTGCATTAAAAGGTTAAGTTGTTGAGATCGCTGGCATGTTGGTGATCCAGGACTGTCCATTTTCAGATGCTCCAAGGACCTAATTGTGAAGGGATAAAGAAGCGGATGGACCGGACCTTTGCCGTCAATTGGGTCTTTGTGCAAAGGTCGTGTTACACTGGTGCATAAAATGTTAAGTTGTTGAGATCGCTGGCATGTTGATGATCCAGGACTGAGTCGCACGACTATTTATTGCTTCGTCAAAAAAGAGGAGTTTTCGTGCAAAATCGTTGTCCAGCTGCTCCAAGGCCCTAATTGTGAAGGGATAAAGAAGCGGATGGACCGGACCTTTGCCGTCAATTGGGTCTTTGTGCAATTGGGTCTTTGAGATCGCTGGCATGTTGATGTTCCAGGACTGAGTCGCTCGACTATTTCTACCACATTCTCATCAGTAGGTACCGTCCGAAGACGGGGACGGCGAGTGTTGTCCAAACTTAAGTACAGCATGCGGTGCCTCATTTTGGCCACAACCTTTTGTTAATAAACGCACGGTTTGTTGACAAAAAGTCAGTCCACATGTCAAGGGATCCCTGTGCGATGGATTGCCATAAAGAAAGCTATCACTGTCGCTGACTGTTCCACCCTAAGATGCACATTTCGACGATTCAATCTTTTCTCAATTGTTTTGCTATTGATACTGATTTGCATTGACTTTTTCAGTTGGAGTTTGCTTGCAGTAAAATTTTGTTTTACATTTGGATGACGTTTGTTAAGTCAACACTTTCGTTGTTGTGCATTTGACACATCAACACAATGTCAGGCAGTTTAACATGTGACACTGAACTGAACGTTTAACGGCCTATGTTGTAGGCGACACAATTCAGTTGTGCAATCGTTTGGCATTGTGCGGTCTGGTGAAGTCGGGTGGAAAGAAATGAAAAGAAAAATTTGCCTGCAAAAAGAGGACAATCACAAATTTTAATTACAAATAACGAGGAAATAGTATGCATATACCAAATTGATATGAAAACCGCAGCCTGTTTATTTTCTAGGATGTCTAGAGAAGCAAACAAAACTATAATGTACATGTCTTACAGTTCGTCTATACCAAACAGAAAATCCACATTTAATGTCATGTCCAACCAATTCAAACGAATCACAACTCTTTCGCATTCATTTGATTTGATCGGTCAACTTGCCATAAAAGCCAGGAAATATCCCATAAAAATGAGCATAAACTACAAATACCTAAAACGATTAGCCATGGCCATAACTGAATAATAATCTACATCAACGAGGCCATCATCATCGCCGCCTCATTCAACCACATACCAACTGGCATGTCTGCCAATGATTTAAAACACAAAGGGCTGAAAGAATAATAAAAACCAACAATAACGCTCAGTTCTAACAAAAGGTTTAGAGCTTTAAAGGGAACAAATACCAAAAAAAAAGAGAATATATTAAATTTAATGCATAAAACCGGTTAAGGATTATTAACACTTTCCGGGCCAGTCCGAAGGACACAGCAAAACAACAGCGGACAGTGGCGTAAAGATAATTTCCGGTCATTAACTCTTACTTTTTAATCTCGAAATAACTTTAAAAATCAGCCACCATGGCGGGGAGGCGGAAAAACATCCCGGTTAAATGTAATTAATGAAAGGCTAAATAAATTTAACGCACACACACACACACACACACACGATAAAACGAAAAACAGGAAACGGAAGGAAATGTGTGAAAGCAACTTTTTTTTAACGGACTTTCAATTATGATTCGGAAGTACAGCGCACATAATATGATGATAATAAAGTATGCAAAGCGCTGTAAAGTTCATAAATATTATATGAAAGATTGTGCCATGAAGGTTGTTGTTGGCTGCCAGAGACAGCGTACGAATGTAAACAAAATGTAAAGATCATGCGAAGTCATAAGGTTCCGATTTACACGTTGACTTTTTATCCACGTGGTGGGAGAAGCCAGAGGTGTAGCAAAACAACGACGAAATGGAAAATGGTGGGGAAATTTAATTTGAAAATTAAAAGAAAAAAACTGAACAACAGCACATTCTATCTTCTTTCTTAATATATATTTACCCTCGACACTGATTCACTGACTCTGTCACGCAGTATTCCTACGTAAATAGGCATTCTATAATATTCTATAAATATGTAATAACAAGACAAAGTAAATCAATATTCAAATTTTGGGTCCAAAGGTAAACCGGGTTACAGGCTATGGCTAAATTTTAGCAGCGACATATCACAGCCTCTGGTGGGAATCGAACCCAAAATCATCAAAGCGCTTAAAAATTTGTATTTAAACACGCTGAAAAACCTGTATTTTTTAAAAGTTTACTTAAAGCTTATTTGCTTCGAAACAAAGTTTTTTGTTGGTTGCAATTATAATGTATTTGAGCAAAAGCATCTCCTTCAAAATCTTCAATTTAATAATAAAAAAAATAATATTTTTTTTTGTACAGAAATTGTGTTTTCCCCAAATTTTTTTTTTACAAAATTTTTTTTTACAAATTTTTTTTTTCAACAAAAATTTTTTCCACAAAATTTTTTTTTTCAAGATAAAATTTTTTTTTCAAGATAAAATTTTTTTTTCAACGAAAATTTTTTTTTTCAACAAAAATTTTTTTTTTCAACAAAAGTTTTTTTTTTAACAAAAATTTTTTTTTCAACAAAATTTTTTTTTTCAAGAAAAAATTTTTTTTTCAACAAAAGTTTTTTTTTTCAACAAAAGTTTTTTTTTTCAACAAAATTTTTTTTTTCAAGAACATTTTTCTTCCATATTTCAACGGGCGCCATAGGCGCATTACAACTTACTAGTAGAACAATAACAAACGATTTCCAATGCAAAAAAACTTTACGATATACATAATTCCACGAACAGAAACGAAATTTACGTTTACATTTTACAAAATGAGGATATTAATTAACATTATGCCGGAAAAGCAAAGATTGTGAAATCCAATTTATGGTTAGGAAATAAATGTGCTTTTTACGAATACCAATGTTAGTTTTGATAGTAAAGATTTTCGGAGAGCGAAAATAAATAATTTTTAAAATTGCGGCTTTTGTAAAAATATTAACTTAAGTTATTATTAACAAAGGAAACCCGAGTAACGAATCGTTTGTATTAGGTTTGGTTTGGTTGAATGGAGGATCGCTCATGTACCATGACCATCTCATGTCACTGACATACACCTAGGCCAGCAAATTCGGCCTGTTGTGCGCTCCTGGTTTCTTCTACGAATTCCCCTTCCCCTTTTTCCTACGTTAGGAATTCGGTGCCCTCTATAAAGTTCCCGAAATTCCTTATGTCTATTGCTTTGACGGCCGATAGGTCATCCTCTGTGTGTCCTCTCCTAACTGGACTTTCCTGACCTGTGCCAGGGCACTGGCTTAAAAACTTAATTTGACAGATTTGACATTCCAGCCCTATACTTTTCAAAACCAATAAATGGATAACCCTATATATTTCTAAGGTGGCCGTTAAAGTTGCTCGTAACTCGAGAGAATTTCACACGGTAGATTTTAATTTCTCCTTAATTTATTTATTTATTTTGTTACATGGCTATAGGGATAGCCGTCTTCCTTTTTTAAATTTTTTTTAATTGAGAACTTAGTCAATTACATCTCTCTCAGGCACTTTGCTGACTATTGCCAACGCATGGCTTTGAAATTGTCTTTAGTTTGACCCTCGAGATCAAAGCTATTTCTTGGAAACCTGTTGCTCAACGATTTCAATTTACTAATAATAATATGTTGCTGCAAAGCCAGTCCATGCTTTTAGTCAACCTTTTTGGCAGTCGCACTCACCATCCCAGAGGTTTTCGACAGTTTTCCAACTTTCATCATCAAACTTGTCAATTCAACAATTGTCTGCCTTTCATATCCTCAAGGGACCTCCTCCGTCCGCACTCCTCGATACACTACATAATAGTTTGACTTTTGTCTATGGGATACATCTTTAATTTGAGTTCATAATTTAATTTCCATGAGGTTTCCTACTCTATACATTCTGTGCTTTGAGGATGTTGCAACGTTTCATGCGAACCTCAAAGGTATTTTTTTTTCGCAAAATGGTTTATTACATGCAAGTACGTTGTATGGGTCCACAATCGACCTGAATGCGGATGTTTAGGCTTCGAATGCATACTCCTCCGTCAGCCTGTTCGCCGAAATGCTTGTAACATTGTCCTTGTTGATGGGGACCGCTGGTATTTTCCAGTAACATTCACGATTTAAATGGATAAATGCCAAATTTTATGGTTACCGAAATGTCTAACATTGTGTTGGCCAACCCATTTATCGATGACTTTTTTGTTGCAGGCAAATGCATAAAAATATTCGATTTCAGTACGTAAGGGTAAACCGACAGACTTTTTGTTTGTGAACTTGTAAAGTGTTTCATTGGATGCGTACGAGGCCGCAAGATTGATGACCAAACGTCCTTTCGTGAAACGAGTCGATTTCGTTTAAAGACTAAGTTCGATTGTTGATGTTCGTAATTTATTGAGAATAAAAGTTGATTGGTATTCAGGAAATGAAATTAAGAGGGTGGTAATGAATGAAATAAAAGTCGACTTTTTTCGACTTTCTTAGTTAACATGAAAATATTGAAAAATATAAAAAAATTTTTAAAAAAAAAATGGTAGAGCAAACCAAAAAAAAAAATCTATGAAAATAAATGCGTAATTCAAAATTTTTAGTTACATATAAAAAATTACAAAAATGAAATTACTCAAGAAAAAATAATAATGCTAAAAACAGAAATGGTTGAGGCAACTAAAAAACAGAAAAAAGTACTTATGTATAAAAAAATTAATTTTTCTTTTATAGAAAATTAAAAAAAAAAACTGCTCATGCAAAAATAATGCCAAAAACAGAAAATGGTAGGGTCAACTAAAAAAAAGAGAGAAAAAATTACTTATGTATAAAAAAGTAAATAATTTTCTTATAGGAAAAAAAATTACACATGAAAAAATAATAATGCTAAAAACAAAAATGGTAGAGGCAACTAAAAACAGAAAAAGTTATGAAAATGGTCCAGGCACCAAAAAAAAAAATATTTTCTGTTATTGCAAAAATTTCAGATAGACTTTTTTCGACTTTCTTAGTTTAAATGAAAATATAGAAAAATATAAAATAAATAAAAAAAAAAAAAAATAGTAGAAAAAACAAAAAAAAAAAAATCTATGGAAATTAATGCGTAATTCAAAATTCTTTAAAATCGTAAAATTTATTTATATAAAATTTATTTAGTTAGCTATAAAAAATTACAAATCAAAATTACTCATAAAAAAATAATAACGCTAAAACATAAATGGTAGAGGCAACTAAAAAACAGAAAATATTTACTTATTTTAAAAAAATTTATTTACTTTTCTTATAGAAAATTAAAAAAACTAAATTAATCGTTATAAAAAAATAATAATTCTAAAAACAAAAATGGTAGAGGCAACTAAAAACAGAAAAAGCTATGAAAATGGTCCAGGCAACAAAAAAAAATATTTTCAATTATTGCAATAATTTCAGATTGACTTTGTTCGACTTTCTTACTTTAAGTGAAAAAATTGAAAAATATAAAAAAAATTAAAAAATGGTAGAGGAAACCAAAAAAAAAATCTATGGAAAAATGTATTTATATAAAATGTATTTAGTTACCTATAAAAAATTACTCATAAAAAATAATAATGCTAAAAACAGAAAATGGTAGAGGCAACTAAAAAACAGAAAAAAATTACTTATGTATAAAAAAGTAAATATTTTCCTATAGAAAAATAAAAAAAAATCACTAATGCTAAAAACAAAAATGGTAGGGTCAACTAAAAAAAAACAGAAAAAAATTACTTATGTATAAAACAGTAAAAAATTTTCTTAAAAAAAAAAATAATACTAATGAAAAAAAAATAATGCTAAAAACAAAAAACTTAGAGGCACCTAAAAACAGACAATTATATGGTACAGGCAACAAAAAAAGGAATTTTCAGTTTTCTGTCATTTCCTATCGCTAACACAGTGCATTGCTTTTACAGGGCGCAGCCCCTGAGTGTTAATCAACAAAAAAAAAACTCATTAAGAGCAGCCGTTAAGATACCAAAAGTCCATGAATACCTGCTTTCCTAATTTAAAAGTCATTAGGAGGTTCTGCTCATTGAATGCATTTTGAATTTCAAATTGAAATCGATGACAAACAGACAACCAAAAGACCTTTGGCCTGCATGGAGAAATGACGAGTATAACAGTTTCATTTCTCCTACGCTCTCATTTCAACCACGGCCGTAATAGTGCGCAGGTGCTGAACATATTTCGACGAATTTCCTAAAGAGCATTTGAGTTTGGCGCCCAAAAATGGTTACTGTCACAAACATATAAAAAAACAACTATTGGTTTAGGACTTTTTTTGCTGTTGTTATTGTTGCTGTTTGTTGGCGGCGACAGTTCCATGAAAGCGAAACGACGAAACTTTTATGATGACCTTGACTTTTTTCCAACTGTTGTTCTACTATTTAACACGACATTGAATGTTCATGACAGTTTTTTTTTGTTGCTGTGGCCGATGGTTGGTCGTCTCCCCCCATTCATGTCTTGTTACCATTATTTTCCTTCAATTACCGTCCAGACCAGAAGAATAGCCAGATGATTCGTAGATCTCTTTGTCGGAGCTTTTCAAGGTAACCGACTAAAATAAACGCCTGACACAAGGAGAAAAAAAAAGAACGCTTCAATCAAAGCTTGATTGAAATATGAGGCTGTGTGAGAGCATACCTGCTATTTATGCTGGCCAAATCATTTATCACTTATAACCAGAAGTTTTGCCTTGTCCCATTGTGGTTGAAAGGTGTTGTTCGACCGCCCACCCAAAAAAGTGTTGACATTTTGTTTGTCTTTTGGGGGGGTTTCACGTTTTTCGTAAATTTATATTAACCATAAATTTAGTTGTAACTACTATTTTGTTGTTTCGGTTTCGGTTAGTTTTGGCATTTGTTTTCACCTACCTGTCCTTTGCTCGCCCCAGCCGGTGTGATAAATTTATGGGCCAGAGTTTTCCTTTATCAAAGTTTCCCTTTCTATGTTGGCTTGTTGTTGAGCTTAAATAGTCTCGTTGTTTGTTTATCTCTAGTAGCGAAGGTCAAATCTTTTGTGACAAAATATTAAATGTTTGCGGTTTTTTTTATATTTCTCCTACCAGTTGCCAACAGATAAAGCATGAGTTTAAATACTTGGTTTTTTCACTTTATCGTGTTAATGATTCCTTGGATTTTCTTGAAAATGTAGAAGCTCGTTTGAAGCCAGCAGTTTTGATAAGGGTATTGGGTAGTATATGATTTTTTAAAATTGCATCATCGGTTCAATGCTCGAATTGGACACATTTGGGGACAGAGTTTGTTTATTTCCCATATCCTATTTGTGGATGTTTTATAAAAAAAGGCTCAATAAATAACTTTAACTTAAACTTAATACTTAAAGGTACATCTAGTTCCAATAGTTCTATGAGCCACCCTGTTCCGCTGACAATATCCAACAAGGTGTTGCTCAAGTACAAATAATATATCCTGAAACCGCTAATGAGTTGTTGCCCAAAACAGAGGCAGTTTAGAATTGTCGGTTATGGACGACCACTGAATTATAACAGGGTTTTTAAGGAGATTTGTAAAAAAAAAAATCCGTGTTTTGTTGCTGCTCGATGTTCTGGCAGCAGAGTACGGCGCCGAGTACCTTTGGACGACGGCGTCGGCTGACAATAAAAGACGCGGCTTGATATTTTTTGAAGACAGGCAATTGTACAGGATTTTCCAACAATCAGGCATGTCACAGAAATGTTACGAAATCGATTTGAATTCGTGTTTCCAAAACCTAACATTTTAATTTTGCTTCTTCAAAAATTCCTGGGTTTGATGAAATCAAGAAAAAATGGAAATCGAATATTTCTATTAAAAATATGGTAGCATTGAAATTAGAAACAGGTGGTTTACCCACCGCCGTCAAAAATTTCGATACGTCTCCACACTTTGACTGTGATTTTAATTAAAAAAGTTAACAAAGAAACAAATGCTTTGTAAAAATTAGCTATTAATTTTAATATTAAAACAAATACAAATACATTTCTTTGCGGAGTTTCCTTCAGCTATTTTTGTTTTTTTTTTGGTTTAAGTGCTTTTTTTTTTTTTGTTGGGGTTTAAGTGTTGTTTTTGGTTAAGGCTGCCAATTTTATATGTGACAAGATCACACAATTGAAGCGATGGCAATTCTTTGACATGCCTGATACTTTATACGTTAAAAAAGATGTTAAAATTATCATACTCAACGTATTTAGTATATTTTTTAATAAAAGCAATATTCATAATTAATTTTGAACAGAATTTCATTTCAATTTGGAGTTTAAGTTGAAATTGATTTCAATTTCACTTCAGATTTTGTCATGGGTTTCAAATCAATAATTTTTTTCGATTTCCTTTTTCTGGAGAAGCTAAAAACGTTTTGGTTTCAAAATTTGTCGATTTGGGTTTCTGTGACATGCCTGAATATTGATATTTTATGCAGACAGTCACTTGTACAGGATTTTCCAACAAAATGTGTTATTTTGGTATGTTTATTTCAAATTAAAGGGGGAATACAGGACCATATCTTTTTCATGAAATTTTCCATAACCAAATGGCAAAGTGGCTGCCCTTTGTCCTCGATAGCCTCACGAATTCTATCCTCGAGGTCGACTTGAATCGACGCTGGGCTGTTGGCGTAGACCTCATCTTTCACGTGGCCCCCCCACAGGAAGAAGTCGCCACATGTTAAATCCCATGATCACAGTGGCCAATTGTGATCACCTCTTCGAGTGATTCAACATAACAAAATCCTTTATCTCAGAAAAAAAAAAACACCCAATACCACATAACGGTTAGTAAAGGGTGTTTTTTATTGAGGTATAGAACTTCGAATTGAAATAAAACACAAGAAAATCGTTTTAATGTCCATCAATTTGGCTTTATTGGAAGTATAATTTTATGCCATTAATGTTTAAATATGATTTCGGGCATGTGGCCGCCGCTGCTGGCTCGAATAAAGCCAATAATCACTTGACAGCTGACAAAATGGCCGCCAGTTAAAAAAGTGATGCCAACTTAAAGTTCTATACCCCAATAAAAAACACCCTTTAGTTGTCATTGTTAACACATATTTAACTTTTAAAATAAATGTGTATAATAAACTGACCCCCCCCCATCAAAACCGCATTCTTATCCCGTTGTTCTCATCTTATTATCACTACATCTTATTATCACTGTTTGTCATGGCGGCAATCAGCTGTTCGATCAGGAAACCCAAATAGCATGTATGTATTCATAAAAGTCTGTGTGCAAAACTTAACAATAACTCATTCAGTTTTAATTTTTTGTTGTCTCTCTCAATAAATTAAAATTTATCACACAAAAAAATAAAAAAAAAAGATTTATGCAACAAAACAAATGTCAACAATTCCCAATCACAAATAATAATAAACCCCAAAAAGAATATCTACAAGGAAATCCCAAAAGCACAAAGGAACGAACAAACTGAAACGATAAATAACCTAAACAAAAATCTGAAATATGTCTGTGTGGTGTGCTGTGATGGTATGTGTGTGTGTGTGTGTGACCAAATCTATTTGAATCTTTCAGCTTACTGTATTATATTGTGATTTGAAGATTCACAAGGAAATTGGAAAAAGATTTTCTTTTATTGTCCTACCTTCCATTCCCATCCATACCGGCCACACAGAATAGTTGGTGGAATTATGTCATAAAATGACACCGAGTTGGAGGAAGAAGAACCCCAACCAATCGAACATAGAGGATGTGTATGTGACAGCATGTGAAGCAACAAATCTAACGGGGTACTAAAGTATGATGTAGAAGGAATGGCTTCTAATAACATTGACTACAGACATAGCTAAAAACCAAAAAAAGAAAAAACTTCGCTCCTCACCGTATTGGGGAATGGGAATAGTTCATGGCCTTCTATTCAATCCCTCCACACCGCATACATATTTATTTATTTATTTTGGCAATTCTTTTCAATACCAATGACAGACAGTCAGTGGCATGAGTTGGGTTGATTGTCTTTCGAGGAGTAGCAGATGAGTCCAGCTGCAGTGGGAGTTTCTTTTGTTTGTTTACCAAACGGCGCACGGTGGTTCCGAAACGATTTCAATGGGCCAAAAATTCCCTAACTTTTGAAATCATGGTGCCATAATAGAAGGTAGGGTTATACAAACAGCTGATTATAATTTTTTCCATTTTGACAGAATTTTGATTGTCAAACTCAGTGTTTACATTGCAATTGTCGGTTTAAATGTAAACAGCTGATTAAATGTTGGTTTTACATTTTGACAGAATTTTGATTGTCGAACTCAGTGTTTGTTTAAATTCTTTTTCAAATGTCGAATACATCAAAGAATTAAAATACAAGAAGCCAAACAAAGAATTTTGGGACACTCAAAACTAAAAGCAAAGTTATATTTTATTTATTTACAATTAATTACAATACAAAGTAAATTTATATTGCAATTTTGCGTCCAAGGGTAGACCCGGTGACACAGACCATATGGCTAGATTTTTTATTTGTATTGTTATTGTTATTAGTACACTACACTCTCTCATAAGCGGACAAATAAGGGACTGAGCATTTTTTATTTTTCTGTTTTTACTTTTTATTTTTCTGTTTTTACTTTTTATTTTTCATTCCAATTGTCGGTTTAAATGTAAACAGCTGATTGAATTTTTGTTTTCCATTTTGATGGAAAACCATTTTGGTGGGAATCGAACCCACAACCCCCACGCTGATAGACAAGCACGCTACCAACTCGCCTACCGGGGCGCCTATTTTTTATTTTTCTTATTTTTTATTTATTTTATCTGTTTTTCTGTTTTTTTATTTTTATTTATTTTTTATTTTTCTGTTTTTTATTTATTTTATCTGTTTATCTGTTTTTTTTTTTATTAAATTTTTTTTATTTTTTATTTGTTTATTTTTCTGTTCAAAATTATTTTTATTTTTTATTTTTTTATTTTTTGTTTTTTATTTTTTATTTATTTTATCTGTTTTTTTATTTTTTATTTTTCTTTTTTTTATTTATTTTATCTGTTTATCTGTTTATCTGTTTATTATTTTTTATTTTTTATTTTTTATTTTTTATTTTTTATTTTTTATTTTTTATTTTTTTATTTTTTATTTTTTTCCTTTTTATATTTTATTTTTTATTTATCTGTTTTTTTTAATTATCTGTTTTTACTTGTTATTTTCTATTTTTTATTTTTTATTTTTTATTTTTCTTATTTTTTAGTTATTTTATCTGTTTTTTTTTTTTTTATTTTTCTGTTTTTTATTTATTTTTCTGTTTTTTATTTTTTATTTTATATTTTTTATTTTTTTTTTTATTTTTTTATTTTTCTGTTCAAAGTTATTTTTATTTTTTATTTGTTATTTTTTATTTTTCTGTTTTTTATTGTTTATTTTTTTATTTTTTACTTTTACACAAGGCTGAAGCGACTTTTACACAAAGACCTGGCATTATTCGCTTACCAGGTGCAAATTATTGAATTAAAGCACATCCTCCTAATCGGTGTCGCTTCTCATATCGGCCCTTGAGCTGATCTTTTTCTGACGAACCGCATTTCCATAGTTTCACAAGCAAGAATCTGCGGAAAACCTTCATGCGATCGCCGAGAAGCCAATGCATCCTCAGAGAGTGACAGTTTAGATAGGTGGCATCATTGACTCTTTTTTTTATTTGCGGTAAAGATGAACGCTACTAACCGCGAAGTCTGCTGAGACAGCCACATAAATGAAATAATTGCCATTTTGACTTTTTCGAAGCTGAGCCACTGTGCATTTTTAGTAATTGTCAAAGTAAAACCTACATCTGACTTTAGAGGGAGTGGTTCATAGAAAATACTCGTCGTTTTTTTTCGGTTTTTTTCATCAACATCCGGTTAGAGGAGACAAGGTCAAGTTATTTATTTATTTGTTTCTCTTTGTTTGGTTTGGCTGTACTTCTTTCTGTCTTGCTATAATTGGTTTTTTTTTTTTGGTTTTGTTGCAATGCAACTTTGGCCAGAATAAGTTCGAAGTTCATTGTAGGAATTTCGTAGGATAAAAATGGAAATGTTGTTGTAATTCATGCCACAAAAGTCTCTTCCTCAGAAAAAGCCATTGACAATTGGGGGTTTTTCTTTTTTAGTAACAAATTGCAATTTGTGAACGTACACGTAGATGCCTGTTAAGGTAAACTTGTAGAGGTTTGTGGAGGACATCAGGTCTGCAACTTGCTGATACCTCTTGAAAGGACGACATTTCCGGTTCATTGAGAAGGAATGTATGCAAAGAGGACAAATTGAGTACCAAAGAAGTATGGGAAAGACTAAAGTACTACCATTGGCTTAAATTATTGTGTGGGCGAACTTGTAACGATTGGATTCAGTCAATGTCACCATTTCCCTTAACCTTCTAGTATGGAATAGAACTTGTCCCGAATCAATTTCTATACTCACTGACCGGGACCTACCCCGACCACCACATTCAGCGGTTTTTTTTTTATTAATTTTCATATTTTTTTTTCTAAAAATCTTTGTGACCAAAATCCAACACAAAAGTTTAATATCATTTTAATTTATTTTTTTATTTATTTATTTATTATTAATTACAATACAAAGTAAATTTATATTCTAATTTTGGGTCCAAGGGTAAACCGGGTGACAAAGACCATATGTTTAGATTTTTGCAGCGACAGACCAAAGCCTCTGGTGGGAATCGAACCCACAACCCCCACGCTGATAGGCAAGCACGCTACCAACTCGCCTACCGGGGCGCCTGATCATTTTAATTATTCACCGGAAAACATATGTTTTCACATATTTTGACTGACCACACCAAAACGCATTTGAAATTTAAACTCAGTTTTATTGGAAGCTGAGTTTTACGTAATCGTGGTTTAACAACGATCTCATTTATTGGCTGTTTCTTTTATGAGTAATTTTTATTAGGCATGTGGATGGCTAGAGGTAATTTGTAAAGCTATCTAAAAAAAACACTAACTTATTAAAATATATGTTAGATTACAAATAACAACCCTCAGATTGGTCTTCTAATTTCTCACACCTCAATTGTCCCAAATTCTTTACCCCTTAACCGATAGTTGCTATTCAACAACAACAAAAAAATGCCACAAACAATTTAAAGTTCCTTTAAACTTTTCTCAATGCCATTCCGTATGATTTTCTTTCTAAAAGTTAGCAAATTAACCAAAAGTTTTCCTGTTGCACCACAACAAAATCAAAAGATTCTCGGAATTAATTGAACACTTGCCAAAAACATTACACAGCAATCAAATGCTGGGAATATTCGAAAGCGATAACAATCGGTTTTTCTTTCTTTCTTTCTCAATTACACAGAAATATCCACAAAATTTCTGGTTAATGGCAAGAAACTAAATTGATTCAAGTTTTTTTTTTCAAGTTCTTTCGTAAACAAATTTCCTTTCATCATCGCCGACAAATCAGAGATAGAAATCGAAAACTTATCTACAGCTGAGAAGAACAAGAGAAAAAAAATGAACTAAATGCTCTATGGAAATCAAACTGTTTTCATCAATCGCAAGGATATGTATGTTGTGGAGTGGAAAATCCTCTATGACATTTTTTCAAATCACAGACATTAACCCTTTCAGTGGCTTTGTTAAATATATTCGACACTTCATATTATGTTTAGCACGTAAAAAAAAATTAATTGCCACGGAAAGGGTTAAGGAAATGCAAATTCTAATCAACTGATAAATTTCCATTTAAAATGTGAAATATAAACTCGAACAAACATCTCTCACAAGAAATAGAGCACAATCTAAAAAAGAAAAACCTAATTAAAACACCCTGTAGTATTGTTCGAGAACGAACAAAATTCATTCTTCAATGTTTTTATTATGGTTCAGTTTTTAATATTTTTATCCGATTCGAAGGACCAAAATGTGCGCTCTGCTGGCGATGTTAAATGAATGGACTTATTGGTTGCGTTTTTAATTTCGAAACGAATTCTGTGTTTGGGACTTTTGTCCAACTGTTAAGGGAATTTAGGGACGATTCGCGGTGGCTGAAAAATAAACTCGAACAAATATCTCTCACAAGAAATAGAGCACAATCTAAAAAAGAAAAACCTTATTAAAACACCCTGTAGTAGTGTTCGAGAACGAACAAAATTCATTCTTCAATGTTTTTATTATGGTTCAGTTTTTAATATTTTTTAATATTTTTATCCGGTTCGAAGGACCAAAATGTGCGCTCTGCTGGCGATGTTAAATGAATGGACTTATTGGTTGAGTTTTTAATTTCGAACCGAATTCTGTGTTTGGGACTTTTGTCCAACTGTTAAGGGAATTTAGGGACGATTCGCGGTGGCTGAAAAATAAACTCGAACAAACATCTCTCACAAGAAATAGAGCACAATCTAAAAAAGAAAAACCTAATTAAAAAAAAAAAACTATGTAAGCGTGTATTGTACTAATCACCAAAAAGACTACACTTTTTATAATTTTTTTAAAATATTTTTTAAGAACATTTTCCATTTTGAATTTGGAAATAAATTTCATATTTTTACAGTGAGGCTGTTTTGGGGGGAAATCATTATTAAGGGACCACTGTTGAAGTCTACTGACAAATCAGGGATATAGAAATTTAATAAATGAATAATCAATGCTTCTTGCTAACTGTAGTAAATGAAATGCACTCGTTGAGGGTATTAACCCGAATCACCCTGCATTTTTTTGCTTTTTTATTTAAGTCCAAATTTGCCACCTTGTCATATGAGAACTCATAACACGATTGTAACAAACGACCACTTGTTAGCAAGACACACTTCACACGTGTCAAAAACATCTCGTTGCAATTTGACAGTTGCAAAAGTGCCTGTGCTGCAGGGCGACTCGGGTTAAACTTATCTTAAAACTACTTTTTACAGGGTTGTGTTAAAAAAGGAATGTCGGACAATGTTACAATTTATTGTACTATTTACGAATTCGTATTTTTCATTATTAACTATTAATATATTACAGCAGCACTTTAAAAGTCAGTCTCTAAGAGGCAGCGGAATTTGAAAGCCCTTCTTTCACCTACCTTTGTATAAGCAGACCGCCGCATACTGAAAGATCCACAAATGAAAAACAAAAAGGCAACAATTTAAATAGAAAAGCACGCAATACAACCAAAAACATAATAAAAAGTTATCTTCGATACAGAAAGAAACCAAGCATGTAAATATAATATTTATATACTCCAAATACATATGTACAGGCATATTTACATATGTATATGCAAATATCGTTCGTGTAAGACCTTCAGTGAATGCCTCAACTCCAAATAAAAATGTATTTTTTTTTTTTTTTTTTGGTTTTTATTGAAATCTTTTCATGTCTTTCCCCCCCAAAAAAACACTTGGTTTGGCCATAAACCTTTAAACCGTCAGAAATGAAGGGGTTAACCAACTGTAAGTCGAATAATTTATTCCATTTTTCTCCTTTCCCCTGGAATTCTTCTTCCACCAAAACAAAAAAAAAACTGAAATAACCGAAAAAAGCCAAAATTAAATAAACTTTTAATGCCAATTGATGTACGATTATTACAATAACAATAAGAACAACAACAATAATACGAACAGCAACTGGCATATTACTATTCCGCCAATTGCAAATACAACTATTTACTATATTTGGAGTTGGTGCTGCCATTTGGCCAACAAAATAAGATTATGCCAATATTCATCGCTCGCGTACTGCGAACGAAACGGAAAGGATGCCAAAATAAACAGACATTGTGCCTTACACATATGGATATTATCCGTGGGCACTGTTGGGAGGACTTTCCGTCAAAGGGGTATTGGTTATAGAGAGATGGCGAAGAAGAGACAATGACTTGGCCAATGGAATATGTCTTTGGTTATACCAAAATGAAATTCATCGGGAAAGAGAAGATTGTCGATTATGTTTAAATATTTCTCCATAAAGAATTTGCACCTATTTGACACTCGATGTCACCCTGTTTGAGAGTCGATGTCACCCTGTCTGAGATTCATTGTTACCCTGTATCAGACTCCTTATTTGAGACTAGATATCACCCTGTTTGAGACTCATACAGGGTGACACTGAATGAGAGCCGATGTCACTCTGTTTGAGAGTCGATGTCACCCTCTTTGAGAATCGATGTCACTCTGTTTGAGACCGATACCACCCTGTCTGATATTCATTGTTACCCTGTATCAGACTTCATGTCACCCTATTTGAGACTCGATATCACCCTGTTTGAGACTCGATGTCACCCTGTCTGAGATTCATTGTTACCCTGTAACAGACTCCTTATTTGAGACTCGATATCAGCCTGTTTGAGACTCATACAGGGTGACACTGTATGACAGTCACTCTGTTTTAGGCTCGATGTCACCCTGTATCAGAATCCATGCCACCCTATTTGAGACGCGATATCACTCTGTATGAGACTCGATGTCACCGTGTTTGAGACTCTATGTCACCCTGTGTGAGATTCCATGTGACCACCTCTTAAATTATTTAAAAAAAAAAATTTAAATTTTCCCAAAAGAAAAAATTAAAAGTCTCCAAAAAAAATTTGAAATTTCTGCAAAAAAAATTAAAATTTTTCTTAAAAAAAAATATTTTTTTTTGGTAAACTGCACTTTTGCGATTGAAATTGAAAGTTTTTTTAAAGATAAATTGAAAACTGAATTTTTTTTCCAAAAAAGAATTAAAACTTCCTTAAATTGAAATTTTTTCAAAAAAAAAAAAATTGGAATTTTTTCAAAAAAAAATAGAAATTTTTCCACAAAAAAAAATGAAATTTCTCCTAAAAAAAAATTGATTTTTTTGGTAAACTTTTGAGATTGAATTTGAAATATTATAAAAAAAATGAAATTTTTTCCAAAAAAAATTTAAATTTTCCAAAAAAAAAATTAAATGTCTTTTTTTAAAAATAAATTGAAAACTGAATTTTTTTTCCAAAAAAAATTAAAATTTCCTTAAATTGAAATTTTTTCAAAAAATTTCTCCTAAAAAAAATTGATTTTTTTGGTAAACTTTTGAGATTGAATTTGAAATATTATAAAAAAAATTAAATTTTTTCCAAAAAAAATTTAAATTTTCCAAAAAAAAAATTAAATGTCTCCAAATAAAATTTGAAATTTCTGCAAGAAAAATTTAAATTTTTCTAAAAAAAAATATTTTTTTTTGGTAAACTGCACTTTTCCGATTGAAATTTTTTGGAATTGAAATTTCCTCAAAAAAAAAAATTTTACTTTTTCCAAAAAAAAAATTAAATTCTTCCACAAAAAAATAATTTTGGATTTGTTTTCATAATTCTAATCTTTTTTTTCATTTATATTAAAAAAAAACCGGTGACATCAGCCGTTTGCAGCCGAACTAATGTGTCCGCAAACAGACTAAGATCGCCGGCCCTCGAGATTGTCTTTGGCCGGCAGAAACTTTTGCTGCAGCCGCCACGCGTTTTGTTTATATCACGAAATAACGGCAACAGAATGTTGCTCAAGGAAAACAAAATGAATCTGTAACAAACGGTTTTGCTTATTGACTTGACACATGCATAGACACATGCATGTGAACACGAACACGAACACCCATACCCACACAAACACATGGAAGATGAACAAAAAACAAAACACTTGCCAAACTCACATGCTCCTGCATACTCGCCCACGCGAACTAAACACTGAAGGCAGAGAGAAGCAAAGAAATTCTCACTTAAATGCTTCACACATTTTGCACAGCCATGTTTCGGTGTGTGTGTATAAGTGGTGTTCCTTCGTTGGTTGGCTGGATGGTTTTTCTTCCGGCCAACCACACACACACAAACGTACATACTTTGATCGACACATACAGCCAAACATGTCCTTGTGCGATATTTATGCTGTCGTAGTCGATGATTCTCACATGATTCTCTCAATGTTGTTGTTTGGCTGGCGGTGATGAGGATGCTGATGATGGTCATGATGTTGATATCTAATGACTTCAATGTCTATAATCATTTTGATGTGTTTTGGATGGAGGAACAAACAATACACATAATAACGGCAACACCAGCAACAACACACTAACTGCCCCATTTCCGATAACACCAATAAGGTTTCAATACAGAGCCACGTACATAGAAACCAAACCCTATATGCATATGTGTGTTGGTAGGCATGCCTGTGTTAACTCTCCCCTCAGTATTCTTCTTTACTGTTGTTTTTTTTCATACAAAAAAAAATGGAAAGGCCAAAAAAACCAAACCTTCGTTACTTTTAAGCCATAATTTATGCAAGTCATTCGATTTTGTTTTGTGCGGTCGCCGCTCGTTCCCAAATGCTAGGCGGTCTTGGGTGGGGAGTCTGCAGTCCAAAAGGATTTAATGTTTACGCAAAAAAAAAAAAGAAAACACATTTCACTATTAAAATGCGGCAGAGGGGGTCAGCAATATTAGATTTATCTTTCAACAGGGCACAGAACTTTAGGGGGAAGCAGAGGGTCAGGTTTTTTCGCTTTGGTTCATATAGTTTAATTACATCGATGGTGAATGAAAAGCAAAGAAATGACCTGGTATATGGCAACTATTTGAGAGACGATGTGGGAAAGACATATAAGAAAACCAGGTGCCTTCAACCGAATTTCGTAACCACCGACAGCACCACCGTTGTCCATTTCCAGCTGCATCAGAGTGTAAAGCGATAACGAAGCGAATGCTGGCGAGACTTTAATTTGGAAATGCGTGAAATATTAAGTTGTTGAGATCGACGGCGCTCACACTCATTCAGTTTAACCACGTTCATGTGGGAATATTGCCCATTTAGTTCACGGTTTGTTCGGGCCATAGATATTGCAAAGAATATTTTTACCAAAAAAAAAAAAGAAAAAAACAACAAGTACCCGTGTTTCAGCATCAATGTCAGTTCTGTCGAAGATTCGATATCACTCTGTTTGAGACTCGATGTCACCCTGTGTGAGATTCGATGTCACTCTGTCAAAGATTCGATGTCTCCCAGTTTGAGACTCGATGTCACCCTGTGTGAGATTCGATGTTACTCTGTCTAAGACTCGATATCACACCGTTTAAGGCATGAAGTCATCCTGTTTGAGATTTGATGTCACCCTGTGTGTGATTCCATATCACCCTGTATTAGGTTCGATGTCACCCTGTGTGAGACTCGATATCACCCTGTATGGGACTCGATATCACCCTGTATGGGACTCGATGTCACCCTGTGTGAGATTCGATGTTACTCTGTCTAAGACTTTATGTCTCCCAGTTTGAGAATCGATGTGACCCTGTGTGAGACTCGATGTCACTCTGTCTAAGACACGATATCACACCGTTTATGACTTGGAGTCATCCTGTTTAAGATTTGATGCCACCCTGTATTAGGTTCGATATCACCCTGAGTGAGACTCGATATCACCCTGTCCGATAGTCGATATCACCCTGTATGAGACTCGATGTCACCCTGTTGAAGACTCGATATCAGCCTGTGTGAGATTCGATGTTACTCTGTCTAAGACTTTATGTCTCCCAGTTTGAGATTCGATGTCACCCTGTAGGAGACTCGATGTCACCCTGTCGCAGACACGATATCACCCTATCCTTGAGTCGAGGTCACCCTGTATGAGACTCGACATCTCCCTGTCTGAGACTCAATGCCATCCTATCGGCCACTGGATGTCCAACTGTCTACGACTCTACCGTCTGAGAATTCATGTTGTGGAGAAGGGTGACTTTTCACTTTTTTCACTGAGTATCTCCATGAATGCGTACTCGCTTAGCTTTGATTTCATTCGCTGATCAAAGCTACCTTTTATCGGAGTGTTGTCCTTCTCATGCATCTTTTTCGGGATTTTCGGTCGAATTAATTTGTGTTTGGGTATTTTAGAGCTGTTTTTTTTTATTAAACAGATCAACTCAGCATCACTTTTTGCGTCGATCTTTTGAATATTATTTTGTTGTTTGTCCATTTGTTGTCACCCTGTGCATTCCGTCTGTGGGGAAATTGAAGATCGTTTCATTTTTTTTAAACGAGCCATCGGTTGGTAAACTCGTTTAAGATTTATCAAACTTTTAGTTAAAGGGTTATAGTTTGGTTTTTGTAAACATTTGTTGTCACCCTGTACTTTCTAATCACATTTTCATCTAAATAAGAACTAAAGAACGTTTATAATTCTTTTGTTAAAAGGGATTACAATTTGTCAAAGTTGTGGTACTATTTTTGAAAATGTCCCTCAATCTTTCTATGAATTTTGCGCCACCCTGTTCCTTTTGCACAAAATCTAACCTACATAAAATGATCGGATTCCCATGAATTATTTTCTCGTTTAGCAATAAAATTTTGAATCTCTAGGATCTCTAGGAATTTTCGTTTATTTTCCTGGAGGTGAATATAAAAAAAGCACATTGTTCTTTTTTTTTTGTAAATGGGAAAATAAAATGAAAAATCTCCTGGAATTACGACCAAAATTGTATGCATATTTTTTGGGGTGAACATTCACCTGCGTCATATCATCAATTATGTGCGCCGACAATATCTATGACAAATTTCCACAAATGACGGAAAATTTCGTCATATTGTGAAATATACATAAGAGATTATTGATTGATTACAGCACGCCCACGCCCACGCAACCACAAACACAATTCCATGAAATACAATTAAAATCAAACCCCGTACAAAATAAAAGCGGAAAGGATGACACCCTCGACTCAGATGACACCCCGGAAAAAGAGAAAACTCGTGTTCGCCACAAATAGAATTGTTGACATGTGTAGGAAATGAATGGGGAGTGAAATGAATTCCAAAAGGAATATGTGCACTAAATAATATTACAAAGAATTTAAGGAATATTAGTAATAAACAAAAGACACTATGAAAATCCTTCGCCGGACAGATTCCTAACATAATTTCTGTAAAATATTGTAAAACCAAAAAAACAAAAAAGAAAATGCAATGCAATAATTTGACAAACTGTGGGACACTTTGTCGCAGCCGTCAGGAACATCATCACAATCATGACGTCTAACGGCCACTTCCACTCCCAGCCGCATCATCACATCGTCACATCATGGCCTCGTCATCAGCTGGATAATCATTCCTTTCCATTCCACAGCATCGCTTTGCCAGCACTACTGTGCCACTGGGTATGACTTTGATCGATGAGTGGAATAATAACCGAGGATACTAAACAAGACAGGCGAAATTGAAAAAGGAATCCATGAAAAATAACGACGACGACGAGCATCCACCAACACACACCACAGCCATTCCTGTCATAGTTAACAACCAAAACATTGCATGTTCGGTTAAAGATAACGAATATATTCTTTGGTTCTATAGAGAACTGACTAATCTGCCAGAGTAGCAGCAAATATGAAATATGGAAATGTTTCAAAATATTACGGCTACGGTGTAGGGTGTTCCAATTGCGCGCAAAATGTTTTTTAAATAAATATTAAATAACTAGTAAGTTGTAATGCGCCTATGGCGCCCGTTAATTTGCTTGAGAAAGTATTTGTTACTTAATTTTAAAAATTTTGTAAAAAATATTTTGAGAAAACTATTTTGTAAAAAAAAATTTCGGAAAAAAATAAAATTGAAAAAAAAAAATTTGAGGAAAAAAAATTTTTGCTGAAAAAAAAATTTTTGTTGAAAAAAAAAAATTTTGTGGAAAACAAAAATATTTTGTTGAAAAAAAAAATGTTTGCTGAAAAAAAAAAAATTGGTTGAAAAAAAAATTTTGTTGAAAAAAAAAATTTTGTGGAAAAAAAATTTTGTTGAAAAAAAAATTTTGTGGAAAAAAAAAAATTTTGTAAAAAAAAAATTTTGTAAAAAAAAAATTTTGGTAAAAAAAAATTTGGGGAAAACACAATTTCTGTACAAAAAAAAAATATTATTTTTTTTATTATTATTATTTATAGAATTATTATAGAACTAGTAAGTTGTAATGCGCCTATGGCGCCCGTTAGTTTGCTTGAGAAAGTATTTGTTACTTAATTTTAAAAATTTTGTAAAAAATATTTTGAGAAAACTTTTTTGTTAAAAAAAATTTCGGAAAAAAATAAAATTGGAAAAAAAAAATTTGTGGAAAAAAAATTTTTGCGGAAAAAAAAATTTTTGTTGAAAAAAAAAAATTTTGTTGAACAAAAAAATGTTCGTAGAAAAAAAAAATGTTCGTAGAAAAAAAAAAATGTTTGCTGAAAAAAAAATTTTTGTGGAAAAAAAAATTTTGTTGAAAAAAAAATTTTGTGGAAAAAAAAATTTTTGTAAAAAAAAAATTTGGGGAAAACACAATTTCTGTACAAAAAAAAAATATTATTTTTTTTATTATTATTATTTATAGAATTATTATAGAATGTCTATTTAAATTCCTACGTACTGCGTGACAGAGTCAGTGAATCAGGGAATCAGTGTATCAGTGTATCAGTGTCGAGGGTAAATATATATTAAGATTTTTAGAAATTTGTATCACATTTAAATGTTAGCCCTCGTATTCATAAATATTTATGACATCTTTATAATCCATTGTTAAGAAAAATGTGTGAAATTACAAAAACAATTTTCACACATTTTTCCTAACAACCGTTTATAAAGCTGTTAAAAATTTGTATGAATACGGCGATAGATCTTTTCAAAACGTTGGCTCTTTCCCTCTTTTGGTTCTTCTTAACAATTTGACGTTATTCGACACTATACCTTCCAATATTTCTGGAAATTTGTGGAAGTAGGGAAGGTCTAAGAAGATAAATTCGGTTCCACCTTTGATCAGTCTTTTCTCTTCTGGTACCGAGCTGAAATTAAAACTCTCAGAACTTCTTGGTTCTTCTAAAATATTTGACGTTGTTCGACACAATCCCTTCCAGTATTTCTGAAAATCAGATGGTCTTGGAAGATAAATTCAGTACCACCTTTGGTCAGTCTTTCCTCTTCTGGTACCGAGCTGAAATTAAAACAAAAAAACACACAAAAAATGGTCTACACTTTTATCACAACGCAATATTATCATGAAGACTTTAAACGCGTAGTGTGAAACCTTGACACTCCACTACGCAACCTTAAACAAATCTTTGACGGTACCGAGCTGGAAGTAAATCGCTCGAAACTGTGTCTTTCTTCAATGAATTTGGCTTAGTGTAATTCTTTTATTACAAATGAACCATTGTCACGACCCATCGAAATCCTTCACAAACCTCTTCTGGTACCAAGCTGAACTTAAAACTCACAGAAAAGTCTTCCTAATGAATAGGTTTTGCTTAGCTTTAGAACTACGCAATATTTTCATTACAGTTCGGTAGAGGTATTGGCAGTACTTATCGTAGCTCACCATAGACAATACACCCCTGGTACCGTGCTGAAATTAAAAAAAAAAAAAAACAGAACTTCCTTTATAAAAGTTTAAATTTGATACTGCGCAATATTTTCATAAGAGCTTTGAACATTTATTGAGGAGCCCTGCTAGGCTCCTACGAATTCTTCAATAAGGCTTTTGCGGTACCGAGCTGGAAGTAAAACACTCAAATGAATTTGACTCAATATTTTTATTACCGTTTTCCATGGGGACCCAACGAAATCCTCCACAAACCTCTTCTGGTACCAAGCTGAAATTAAAACTCATAGAAACGTCTTCCTAGTGAATGAAATTAGCTTAGCTTTAGAACTCTGCATCTCGGATAAACCCAATTTAATTAAGTTTAAATATTGTATAAAAAAAAAATCGCACAGGTTTTAAAGTCTTTGCTGTGAAATAAGAACTTGATGAATTGTCCTTTACCCCAGCCATTTTTCGATACCGCGATCGTCTTCCAAATCCTTTGCATTGTTAAATATATATTTCACCGATTTGTGGTATCTTTGCATAATACGTTTTTTTTTTTTTCATTTAGAGCCATTGTTTAAGTGAATATGCATGACCATATATGGAGGGGGTCAAACATCTCCCTCTCCCTGCTATTTTCATCACATCCATCCCCAAAAAAAACAATTGAAAGGCCTTCGTTGATATGTTCCTTTGATTTTGTTTTCTTGTTTTTGACGGCTCAACAAATTTTGCCAACAAACACACATCTATCTTGTTGCCCTTTTTTTGGCGAACTGTTGCTGTTTTAGCAGTTTCCCCCCCTCTGCCAATTTATCGGCCCACAAAGGCCATTCCCGAAGGGGAATGTTTAAAATAGCCTTTTTGTGTATTGTTTTCGATGTTTTTTTTTTTGTTTTTTTTTTTGTTTGTTGGGACCAAATTATAGCACCGCTACCTACTGTGTCGATTTTGTGCTTTAACTTTGGTTTCGCTTTTAATTCTATTTATTGCCAAAGTTCAATAATCTTTGGCCGCAACATTAGGAATTGAACAGAAGTTTAGATTTGCTGCTGTCATGCAAGCCAACAATTCAATCTTTAATGGAATTACTTTTGTTGTTGTGCCCGTAATTCGAGTAGGTGGATGTAGGGTGTCGTCATGGTGTGGAAAGGAATGGGAAAAAATTATACAAAAATTAAAGCACCTCTGAGGAATAGGATAAGTCAAAACCATTACTTGTCATACATTTACTGATCTACCAACATGAAAAAAATATACTGAAAGGTGTCTAAAGTCTAACCTAAGTTGTCCGCAAAACACTCACTGAACTGACCACTTTATCAAATACATCTTTTGTAGTCCCTCTATTTGGTCTATCAAGTAGAATCTTGTCCCAAGTAGGATGCTTAGGTAAATAACCTAAATTGTTTGCATAATGGCGACACGCTCAAATTTTGCCCCACATTTTGGCTACCAATATTAAGTCAATACTTTCTTTGTTACTACTTGGTCGTATCTGCCAAATCGCGTTCCCATATTCACAGTAGGCAATTTTTATGATTCCCTTTATGTTCCCACAAGGCAATTACGTATCGGCAATTTTGTGCTTTGTCTTCATTGTCTTTTCAAATGCAAATGCCTTTCAAAATGTGAAAATAATCTGCAGCCAACTTCACACTACACGAAAAACACCAAAGGAATTGCCAGTGCGACCATGTTTTTTTTCCTTTCCATTCTCTTTATCTCTCTCTCTCTTCTACAAGCGGAGAAATGCGGCAATGAATAGGGTTTTTAATTTCCCGACTTTTTCCCGTGATTAAAAAATCGGCAAATTCCCGGGTTTCAAAACCCTAATCAGGACAAACCTACAAAATGTTGAAACGGAAAATGTGAAATCTCACTAAGGGTTGACTATGAATGGCAACAAAACTTCAGTTGAGTTGACAAGTGGCAACGCCACTGAAATACAAATTAGTATTATGTATCGCAACTTGTGTCAGTCGATAAAAGTGTCGATAATAGTGTTTGGACACTTTGACAACGAAAATATTGTAAAGAAAAAGTAAATTTCAACAATAAAAATGTTTTTTTTTTTATTTTAGACATCATAAGAGTAGAGAGTAAATAATGTAGAAAATATCAATAATTTATAAGACAAAATACAATTTAGCTTTTTATTTCTCTAAAAAAAAATTACAAAGCATTCTGAAAAAGGTAGTTGTCAATATTTAGCAACTGCAATGGCAGCTCTCAGTTGGTAGTTGCCATCCGTAATGTGATTTTGGCAATTGGCAACGCCACCAATATTTAGCAACTGCAGTGGCAGCTCTCAGTCGGTAGTTGCCATCCGTAATGTGATTTTGGCAATTGGCAACGCCATCACACTTAGCTTTCCATAATCAACGCATAAATGTGGCTCCATGGTCATGGAAAGTAGGTAACATCGGCCAAGGAAAAGTTTTGTAGTTGCTTAGGAAAATAAACTTAATTTGCGAGATATTTATATCAAGGAGGTTATCGTCCCTGAGCTATCAGCTTGAAGGCTGCTGGTCTTACATCAAACTACAAGAAACTCACCTTTACAACATAAAAGCAGGGGGTAGATATGCCGAAGCCAAGAGTAGATCTCACGCCTAAAATCTGTCTTTTTTAAATGTTTACACACAAGTAACATGCGTATTTGGACTGAATTTCCCACATACGAGTTTATTGAGTTTATGTTTTGTAAACTGCTGGTGTAGTGTTTCCTCGAGTCCCTTAAGCCGATTTCCCTTTACAATCCCCCCTTTGCCACTGTGCCAGCGAATGTTTGTTACGCTAAATTGCTTCACAACTAAGTTTCGTGAACTTTGCGGTTTATTGTTAGTGTGGGGGTGGGGGGTATGTTTCCATTCCTTCTATCGTAATTGGTAGTAATTCTCAAAAAAAAAAAACAAGCACAAAGTGTTTTCCCTTTTGTTGCATAGTTTGCTATTCAAGGGAATTATTTAAAAAAAAAAAAATAATCCCTAAATGTAAGCAAAACAAATCAAAACAAATTAGACCATTATCCTGCTATCGAAAAGTTCTGCAATTGCTTGTGTGAACACTAAAAGGTATTGCCTACTTTTGTGGGGTGTTTAACAAAAAAAAACCCCGGCATACTTTTAGGAGTCATTTGCTCTTAGGTGATGTAGAGGGGGGGGGGGGCATTAAAATTCAAACAATATGTGACAATGGCCAATGCGGAAATGAATTGAATTTCCTGTTTCAGCTTTTCGGTAAATTAGAATATTTCGATTTTTTTTATTATTTTTTTTTTTGCTATTTTGTATAATTTGAAGTTTTGTTTCTATTTTCCCCAATGGCGGTTTTTTATTATTTCAATTGCATTTTAAAGCGACTACCGAGGTTATGAAAATTTGAATTTTAATTAGTTAAAATATGGAAACAAAAGGGGGAAAACTGATTTCCATTTTGACAATTTAATATGTTGTGTAATATGCAGGATCAGAATAGTGCATTCAGGAAGAGATCATGTTGTATGAGGATAAAATAAGTTTGCTTTTTTTTTTTTTTAAATAATGATTATTTATTTTTATTATTCTACTCCGAACTAAGATTCTGAAAACTTGCTATTTTAACACTCGTGGTGAAGTGGTTTCTTCCTTTCGGTCTCAGACATACTTAGTCGGCGGTATGACCGGTTGCCATCTGTAGTTTTACCTCTTAAATGCCAGTGATTAGGGGAATAAACTAAGTTAACTTTGCTTTAATAACCTTAGTTTCAGACTTAGCTGGCTTTCAGTTTCTGTGGAGACCGCAGCTGAAAAATGTGCAATATCTCATCTCATCAGAACTTAGGTTGACCTAAAGTCATTGGCATGGCAGCATATCTGAAAGGCTGATATATTTGATCGCTCGTCTCAGTAGTAGCTGCTCCTCCCCAGATTTCATGAATGCTCCTGGCTTATCAAAGTAACCAAAGGTTTTTTTTTTTTTTGCCCAGCTCTAAAGTTGAGCTAACGCTGTCATCATTTCAATTCTGTTAAGTGCCACCAAACCACAAGAAGATCAATTGCAATTGGGAATATTTCCGAAAGCCACACAAAACATAGACACATGTTCGTTCTCTTAGAGCCGACTGTAATACATGTGTGATTTAGTTGTTAGAACATAAAAGTAATCTTAATATATATTTACCCTCGACACTGATTCACTGATACACTGATTCACTGACTCTGTCACGCAGTACGTAGGAATTTAAATAGGCATTCTATAATTCTATAAATAATAATAATAAAAAAAAAAATATTTTTTTTGTACAGAAATTGTGTTTTCCCCAAATTTTTTTTTCCAATTTTTTTTTTAAAAATTTTTTTTTTACAAATTTTTTTTTCAACAAATTTTTTTTTACAAATTTTTTTTTTCAACAAAATTTTTTTTTTCCACAAAATTTTTTTTTTCCGCAAAATTTTTTTTTTCAACAAAATTTTTTTTTTCAACATTATTTTTTTTTCCACAAATATTTTTTTTTCAACAAAAATTTTTTTTCCACAATTATTTTTTTTCCAATTTTATTTTTTTTCGAAATTTTTTTTTACAAAATAGTTTTCTCAAAATATTTTTTACAAAATTTTTAAAATTAAGTAACAAATACTTTCTCAAGCAAATTAACGGGCGCCATAGGCGCATTACAACTTACTAGTATTAAACTAATGTGCAAATTTTCAATTTAGCAACTCACAAACTCGCAAGGAGGCACATACATTTTTGCCACCATTTCAATAAACACAGATTTACCATTTCACATATGGGCATTGTTATACAAATTAATGTACATATGTAAACACTGAGAATATTTACCAATACAAAATAATAACTATTTGTGTAATAGTTTATTTTCCAGATTTAATCAAAAACCTTTGTCTCGTCTGCCTGTATTTGTGTGTTGGGTAATTGTTACTTTTATGCTCACAGTGTAAACCGATGATTATTGAAACACTTAATTGTGTCTATTGTTGAAGAATGTAAATATAAATTACATGGGTTTGTGGAATTTCCACAAAAACCTCTGAAGAAGTATTAGTATTGTCATATTGTTAGAATCTCACACTCATACGAGTTCTATTAACCCATTCATGGCCAAGACATTTTTTTCACAAAATGTTTTATATTTTATAAAAAGTAGTCCTGAGGTCGCAAAATGCAACCCCAACTCAAACAGCTGATCGTCAACTGTCAAGCTTGAATGAAAATTGTCACATATTTTCAATTGATCGAGTTGTCTTAAATGTGTGTGTTTTTTGAGATCATTTATTTTACCCGGTTTGGTCGCCGTTACATTCATTACACTAGTCAACAGTCAAAATGTACTCGGGATGCGATAATTTTTTCTGTGTAGATAACCTTGACATGAGCTCGAAAAACGCTATAAAAATTTTTTTTTTCGTTTGGTTTTTGTTTTATTTTTTTTTTTTTAAATTTTAAAAAAAATTTGTTGGTTAATTTGTTTCGTCCGGCATAACTCGGGAACCACTAGCCCGATTTAATTGAATTAAATTTTAAAAAATTTAAAATTACAATTCCCTTAATCTGTTCATATATTGTTTTCCTATACAAGCAACAGTTTCCAAGTTAAAAATGAATATATAAAGGAAAAAACTTATTTTTTGCCTAAAGATTTAAATTTTTTTTTTTTAAAAAATCCATAAAAAATCCAAAATGAAAAAAAATGTCAAATCTTATTACTTTTACGTAAAGTCACATAACCTATGAGCAAAATGAGACAAAGATCATGAAAATCGATGCACGCGTTTCGCTTTTATTCGCAATTGAGTAAAGGTATGAATTTCAAAAATTTGCTCGACATATGCACAACTTTGTCTATGGTAAGGTTTTTTCTTTTTTATTACAAAAAAAATTAAAATTTGTTGGGTGACAAAAATATATGACTTTTTTTGATTTTTGAAATTCATACCTTTACTCAATTGCGAATAAAAGCGAAACGCGTGCATCGATTTTCATGATCTTTGTCTCATTTTGCTCATAGGTTATGTGACTTTACGTAAAAGTAATAAGATTTGACATTTTTTTTCATTTTGGATTTTTTATGGATTTTTTAAAAAAAAAATTTAAATCTTTAGGCAAAAAATAAGTTTTTTCCTTTATATATTCATTTTTAACTTGGAAACTGTTGCTTGTATAGGAAAACAATATATGAACAGATTAAGGGAATTGTAATTTTAAATTTTTTAAAATTTAATTCAATTAAATCGGGCTAGTGGTTCCCGAGTTATGCCGGACGAAACAAATTAACCAAAAAAATTTTTTTAAAATTTAAAAAAAAAAAAATAAAACAAAAACCAAACGAAAAAATTTTTTTTATTGCGTTTTTCGAGCACATGTCAAGGTTATCTACACAGAAAAAATTATCGCATCCGGAGTACATGAAATTTTTTTCATTTTGTTGAGTAGTGTTATCAGCCCGACTACGAAAACTGCCAGGGAGAAAATTCCCGGGGATTTATTATTTTTTTCGAGAACAATATCCTCTTCTTCTAAATAGATCGGGTGAATAATGATAAGGGACAGACATGTTCGATTATACAGAGTCAGCTTTTTTGTTTGATTCCCGGTCTGTTTAGAATTGAAGGATTTTCATTTGAAAAAAGTAAATTCCCCGGAAATTATCTCCCAGGGAGTTTCCACAATCAGGCTGTTGTTTTCGAAAATTAGATTCACCTTCGATTAATTTGTTCGTACCTTTTTGACCCTTTCTATAACATTTTATATTTTACCTGTCTTGGCTTGTTCTTTTTTCCCTTTTCCTGTTTTAATAGTTATAATAGTTAATTTGAAATAGCTTTTCACCCTTTTTTTATTTTCTCTATTTTGTCACCAATCTGTGCTTATTTACTCCTTTTTATCCCCTTTAGAACCCAATTCAAACTGCAATTGCCATGCATATTTTTACTTTCGCCCTTTTGTGATTATTTTGTAAATTATTTTTCATTTTTACCCCTTTTGTCCATTTTTATACCGTTTTAGTACTTTTTGGCCCTTTTTTCGTACCTTCATTAAAAATTATTCACTTGGTATCGAAAATTGTTTGCACGCTTTTTTTTATTTCCCCCCTTTTTGTCATGCCTATTTCTTCTTTTTTTCATTTACATATATCACCAATTTTGGAGCCAATTTTCCATTTTTACCCCTTTTGTTCATTTTTATACCGTTTTTGTACTTTTTGGCCCTTTTTTCGTACCTTCACTAAAACTTATCCACTTGTTGTCGAAAATTGTTTGCACCCTCTTTTTATTTGCCCCTTTTTTATCCCGTTTTGGCGCTTTTTTCGTACCACCTCTAACTCATTTTCCGCTGTTGCAAAAATTACCATTTTTTCGATTTTTTTCTATTTGTACCTTTATTGTACTTTTAGGTCCTTGTCGTCTAAAATGGTTTTCACCCTCTGTTTCTTTTTCCCCTTTTTGTCCGTTTTTTATCCCGTTTTGGTAAATTTTTCGTCCCTTTCCTAACTATTATTCACTTGTCGTCGAAAATTGTTTTCACCCTCTTTTTCTTTGTCCCTTTTTTATGTAATATGTAACTCATTTCCACCTTTTGGTAAAAAATATTTTTTTAACCCATTTTTGTTTTTTTCCCCTTTTTGTCCTTTTTTATCCCGTTTTGGTACATTTTGGACCATTTGTCGTTCCATTTCTAACTCATTGTCAACTGATGTTGATGATGTTGTCAAAAATTTGTTTTATCTTTTAATTTTCCACCATTTTTTATCCCGTTTTGAAACTTCTTGTCGAAAATTGGTCACCTCCTTTTTTTATTTCTGCCTTTTTATCCCGTTTTGGTAAATGTTTGCCCCTTTTTTCGTCCCCTCTGTAACTTATTTCCACCAAAAATTGTGTTTCCCCATTTTTTTTTTAATTTCCCCCCTTTTTTGTAATCCCGTTTTGGTATTATTATCCAATTGTTGTTGCCAATTTTTTAACAAAAATCACATATTTAATTAATAAGTATTTTTCCGCATTTCAAAGGATTTTGGAAAAAACTTTCCCCGTTATCACCCATTTGTATCCCCTTTCCAATACGTAGTGGATGTCTAGGCTGCAGGGACTGCATACTCATGATTATAGCTGCGGCCGTTTGGTGGGGACAGGATTAATGAGTCAGCATTTTATTTACTCGTATGTAGATTTTGGGGCCGTTTTTCTCTTTTCTGTCGATTACAATTTTTGTTTACCATTTTTTGTTTTTTTTCCCTTTTGTAACTTTTTTATCCCGTTTTTATACGTTTTGTCCAATTTCGTCTATTCACTAAATATCTTAATATATATTTACCCTCGACACTGATTCACTGATTCACTGACTCTGTCACGCAGTTCGTAGGAATTAAAATAGGCATTCTATAATTCTGTAATAAATAATAATAATAAAAAATATTTTTTTTTGTACAGAAATTGTGTTTTCCCCAAATTTTTTTTTTCCACAATTTTTTTTTAAAAATTTTTTTTTTTTACAAAATTTTTTGCTCTCCAAATTTTTTTTTTTCCACAAATTTTTTTTTTCAAAAAAAATTTTTTTTTTCCACAAAAATTTTTTTTTTCAACAAACATTTTTTTTTCCACAAAAATTTTTTTTTTCAACAAACATTTTTTTTTTCAAGAAATTTTTTTTTTTTAACAAACATTTTTTTTTTCAAGAAAAATTTTTTTTTCAAGATAATTTTTTTTTTCCACAAAAATTTTTTTTCCATATTTCAACGGGCGCCATAGGCGCATTACAACTTACTAGTTATCTTATATTTGTCCTCTTCTCCATTATGGTTCATGGATTCAATTCTCTCCAACGAATTCTTTCGTTTCCTTTTCAGACCTTTGCTTGACGGCTCTTGTAGCGGCTCAGCTGTACGGCATTGGTTGATGGCTCCGGAATTCTTTAGTTTTTTATATTCCATCGATTGTTCGGTTCAGGGATTTATTCCTTTCCGTGTATCCCCTTTCCCCTAATCCAAAACAAAATCACATACTCCATCTGAACACAATCGAAAATGTCTACAATTGATTTTCATCAAATTAAGGACACGCGTGTTTAAATGTAAATTTGAACATGTTTTATACGTGTAACGTGTACAAATTAAAAATTCACTTGTTTTTGGCAATTTGTTAATTATTAAACAAACCATTGTCCATTTCCCCCCACCGCCCATAGCTGGTTGGTTGGCCTAACGAGATGAAAATTACGCTGATGGAAAAATCGAAAAATAACGTATTTGGTTGTGTTGCAATCGTTTTTCTGTTTAATTACTTGGCCATTGTAAATAAGGCCGTTCGAGAGAGCGAGAGAGAGAGAGAGAACGAAAGATTATTAATTAGTAATAGCAAATCAGCGAAAATGTACATACCAACAAACGCACATTTCAGGTAGTGCGATGTTGTTAAACATTGGCCATGATTACACGTTGGCCATTTCAGAGAACACGTGTAAAATCCTACACGGTTTAGCAATGATTTGACACAAATGTTAGGGTCTTTTACACTGGTCTGCGGAACATGCGATTGCGAAAAAAAAGTTCGAAACTTATTTTCATATAAATGACCATTAAAATATGGCCAAACCTAGGCTCGAATGTTCCGAAATCAATCTGATCTGTGGAAGCAAATTTGAAACAGAAATAAATTATAGAAAAAAGTACTAAAATTTTTTGAAAATCTGTTCTGTACATAAAAAGGGCCAATTGTACAGAGTGTCAACTTCTGGGCATATACTCCCAGAGAAAAAAGAGCCACGGTAGGCGAGTTAGTCGAGTGCTAGCTTATCAAAGTGGTTGTTGTGGCTTCGCTACCCATCAGAGGCTTTGACCTGTCGCTGTTTACCCTAAATTAGAACAAAAATGTACTTTGTAGTGTAATTCAACAGTGAATCTGCCACAAAAGGCTGTTGTCCAGTGTTCTACGATGACCTTTCAATGGTATCACTTCCACACCCCCCTCCCGCCCCACAACCCACTGTTCACACACCATTATGACTAGGAGATTTCGCTTATCCCTCATATGTTTTGTTCTAGCACCATTCAATGTCTGTCTGCCGGACAATCTAAGCATCATTTTAGGTGACTTTCAAAATACGGAAACGGAAACAACCAAATCAAATCAAGTCATTCATGTTCGCTGTGTCTTAGAGGTGACGAAGGAAGAGGAGGCATACAAAAGCGCTGCCCTTCACCTTGGCGGACACAAAGTAATTACCATCACATTACCCGGACTAATGTCGATTAAATTGCCCGTTGATTGGGTAGCACGGATCGAGAGGAAAACGGAAACGGTGTATAGAGGGAGTTTCGGGTTAATTTCTTTGCGCTTTAATCCATTTTCGTTGTGTTTAAGCAATTTACACCCCTTTCCCGGGGTTGTTTTTCTGCTGACATTCTACAGAGTGCGTGTTTTTTTCCACGCTCTTCTTCTGTTTTCGATGTTTTACATCTTAAGTTCAGTTCAATTATGTTTTGTTAATAATAATTTATGTAATTGCTGCCTTGGGGCATTTTGCTTTTCATGCTGTACCATTTTAAACGGCTTAAAGTTTCTTCATCTTTTTTTCGTTTTCATTTGAAATGTTTAATCTGCTTAAAGATTTCAATACCACCAAAGTACTTAAGGTGAACAAGGAACAAACAAAAAAAGAACTTTAAGAAAAACTCACACACGGCTAAAAAAATGGAAATTCAAAGCTATTCCGGCTTCTGAAGGGGTTGCCAACGTTTTAGGCTAACTTTAGGGGCGTTGATGTAAACTTTGCCCAGCCAAAGGCTGTACGCAAGCAATTACGTTCCAACCATGAAATTGGAAAAAGTTATGCCTTAAAAATTACTTTAGTTGCCGTTTACAGAGAAAAATTTTAATTAAACCCACAGGAAAACACTTTTCAAATCTGTGTTCGAAATTGGTTCAATTCAAAATTAGCTGAATGCCCATTTGAAGATTTGATTGTATTAAAAAAATGACAAAACTATGAATAAATTAAAAAAAAATTAAACTAAAAAAAAAAATTTAAATAAAAAAATTAGGAAAAAAATTAAAATTAGGAAAAAAAAATATAAAAAAAATTTAAAAAAATTAAAATTATGGAACAAAAAATTCAAATTAAAAAAATAAGAAACAATTCAAATTAAAAATAAAATTAAAACTATGAAAAAGAAAACTAAAATTAAAAAAACTAAGAAAAATATGTGCTAATTATAAAAAAAAATTTAAATTAAAAAACAAAATAATTTACAAAAAAATAAAACTAAGAAAAAAAATTTAAATTAAAAAAAATTTTCAATTAAACAAATGTGTGCCTATGAAAATTACTACAAACTATGCCCGAATAAAAACAAAAATAACAATGTTGGCTTTAAACAATTGTTGTTAACAAAAATGGGTGCATTTTTTTTTTGGGAATTTTCCTACAAATTTCTTAACAAAGTTTTAAGAATAATGGTGCAATTTGGTAAGAACACCCATAAAAACATGGTATGATTGTATTAAAAAAATTACTAAACTTTGGAAAAATTTCGAAAATACATTAAATTTTAAAAAAATTAAAACTAAAAAAAAAAAAATGTAAATAAAAAAATTAGGAAAAAAATTAAAATTACGAAAAAAAAATTATAAAACAATTTAAAATTAAAAAACAAAATAATTTAAAAAAAAAATTTTAAATTAAAAAAAAAAAATTTAAAACTAAAACTAAAACTAAAAATAAGAAAAATATGTGCTTAAAATTATAAAAAAAAATTAAAATTAAAAAACAAAATAATTTACAAAAAAAAAATTAAAAAAAAATTTTCAATTAAACAAATGTGTGCCTATAAAAATTACTACAAACTATGCCCGAATAAAAACAAAAATAACAATGTTGGTTTCAAACAATCGTTGTTAACAAAAATGGGTGCATTTTTTTTTTGGGAATTTTCCTACAAAATTTCTTAACAAAGTTTTATAAAGCTGTTTATGAATACGGGTGTAATTTGGTAAGAAAACCCATAAAAACATGGTTTGATTGTATGAAAAAAATTACTAAACTTTGAATAAATTTGTAACACTCATTTAAATTTAAAAAATTAAAATTCAAAAAAATAAATAAAAAAAAAATTGCATATGAAAATTTCTTTGACATCGGCAAATAAGAACTTTAACCTTTAAACCACAATTTAAAAAATGTGCAAAAGTGTGATTTTTTTTTTGTATTTTCATACATTTTTCTTAACAAAATTTGTATGAATTTATGAAAATGCCCATTTGAAGAATTCTTCATGTCCCGAACACAAAGAGTGTCTGATTCGTTGATATCTACTCCACCCACAGAGACTGGCGACGATCCTGAATTTGTGAAACGTTTGTGTTACATCGAAATCTGGGCCGTTCATTTGATCCCACTCATAAATCATCGCCAAATCCCGGTTAAGTTTGCCTTTTCCCCCCCCGGTAACGCCTTTAATTTAAATATATTCACTAAAGTCCGGCAAAAATGAAAAAGTCATGTTTTGTTGGACTGTATAGAACAACAAAAAAAAAACACTCTTAAGTGGACCAAAGTTTCCATCTCCATAGTTCCAGCTTCCTCTTAATACCTTCTTCTCACTACATCTCTCAGTTTATTTTCAGCTTTTAAATTTTATATCCGACCTTTTCAAAGAACACTTCAATCTGTAGCTATCTTCATCTGTATCTATCCATTTATTCAGCCGGCCTTCATTTCTCTTTCTCACGAATGATAGAAGGCAAGATTACGCCATGCGCATGATTTCCCGTTCTCTATATTTTCCCAGCCTGATATATTTTATATCTGGCCTTTTCGAGGATTACACCTAGTTCTCTTTATCTCCCTCCATCGGACCTTTTTACTTCTCTCTGCCACTGTATCGATAAAATTACCCAGCCTGCTCTCTGTCTCTACATCTGTCTTCCTCATACCACCTCTCTCTATAGGAATCTCTATATTTATCCACTGTATCTCCTATTCGAGGATCACACCCAGCTGTCTTTATCTCCTTCTATCTTTTTCCATCTCCAAATATCTTCTTCCATCTGAATTTCACGATTTCTACAATCTACATCTGTCTCCATCAATATCTCGCTCCATCTTCATCTCTCCATCTCTCTCGCTCCCCCTCCCCCTCTCCATCTGTCTCTGTCTCGTATTCCACTTAATGTCACATATGATGTTTATTGCGAATTAAATAAAATCTAACAACTCCTGTCACTGGCATTTGAATATTTTATTGTCTTTTTTTTTTTAATTAAAATGTAAGTGGAATATTAATTAATTTGAATGCTGTTGTTGTTTTCTTTTTTGTTTTCGTTTATCCAGAATCAATCACCTTCAAAAACATGACATTGAAATCAAACATCAGCATTCCATTGTGTGGAGAACAACAATATCATAGAAATGCAGCAGCAGACCCATCATCGTCATCATAATAATCGCCACAATTTAGGTAAGTACACACTCACAAAATATAAACAACCATGAGTATGTGTGTGTGTGGCTGCATTTCCGTTTACACCGACAAATGATTGCTGCAAATGATCCATTAACAATTACCGCTCACATTCATGTGACCAATACAATAACACTTTACGTGCTTTCACTTTAGCTGTTGTTATCTCCCCCCTCCCAAACAATGCTTGAATGTTCACATACACACACAGCCGCACATGTTTACAAAACAAGTGCATCATCATCGTCATGGTAAGTGGGGAATCCTCTTCTAATACTGTTGTGAAACACACATGAATGCAACAGCAGTAGGGTTTTTAATCCGGAAATTCCCGGGACAATTTGGTAATTTTTTACTTCCCAATTCTTGGGATTATTGGTTGGATTTTTGGGGAATAAAATATTACCAGAAAAAATTCAACCATTTACGGGAAATTATGTGATTGTCCAGGATTTTTTAATTACTCATTTCCATTTTTTTTTTTATTAAAAAATTATTTTTTTTTTCTTTGGATAATAGTAATATTTTATTAAATGTTATAAAAAAAATCATGTACGGGAAGAAATCAAAAAGATTCCCGATTTAAAAAAGGTCGGGAAAATAGAAAAAACCCTAAACCACAGCAACAAAGTCGCCCATTCAAACTATCGTCAGACAGGGGTTTAGAATCGATTGAAATCGAAGAAAAATGCAATAACTTTTGAAGGAGTAAACATTTTCGAATTATGTAAAAAAACGATTTTACACAAGGACAGTAGAATGTTTTTGAGGTGTTAGTATCGGTCAGTCAGGCAGCTAAATATATTTTAGAAATATATCCAAAGTTGTATTTAGTCCAATCAAACCTTTGTTTTTATGGTTTTTCTTACCAAATTTGACGTATTTATTGAATGTAATTTGAGGAAAATACGTACGTATTCATAAATTGTTTTGTTAACAACGATTGGTTAAATTTTTTAAATTACGGAGGTTAAAGATCGTATTCGCCGATGTCAAAGAAAACCAACATTGCTATTTGTTTTTATTCGGGCATAATTTGCATACATTTTCATAAGCACATATTTTTCTTAGTTTTTTTAATTTTAGTTTTTTTTTCATTGTTTTAATATTTTTTTTCTCTTAATTTTAATTTTTTTCCTAATTTTAATTTTTTTTTATTTAAGCGTTACGAAAATAAAAAAATGTTTTTGGACTGAAACCGTAAAAAAAACGATAACCAGTTAAAAAAAAAGAAATTTAGGAAAAACTGACAATTGATAAAAATCTATTTTTTAAAAAATTTGACGTGATACAGATTGGATCACTGAAAAAGGGTTAAAAATCGGTCCAAAGGCTTTCACACAGGCAACTACGAGCTTCATACTTCAAACTTAAAAAAACAAAATTCTGACGTGTACATGAAAATCGCCGATACACGTGTATTTTTATTTTTTCCCCTCTTTACGAATATGTGCATTTGGTTCATAGGACAGAAAAAAATCTATTTTTTGTAACACGGTGTTATTTCTACATATTTTCTGCTGCACATTTTTTTTTCTTAATTTTATATTTTTTAATTTCTTTTTTAATTTAATTAATTTTTTTTTAATTTTTATTTTATTTTTTAATTTGTTTCTCTTAATTTTAATTTTTTTCCTAATCTTAATGTTTTTCTTAATTTTAATTTTTGTCTTAATTTTATTATTTTTAATTTTTTTCTTAATTTTAATTTTATATTTAATTGATTTCTTTTTGTTTCTGTTAGTCGAGTTCGAAATCATTGATTATTTCTATTTTCTGCTGCAAATTTTTTTTTCTTAGTTTTATATTTTTTTAATTTAAATTTTATTTTAATTTTTTCTTAATTTGAATATTTTTTTTCTTAATTTCGTATTTTTTTGATTTTAATTTTTTTTTTTTTTTAATTTTAATTTTTTTTATTTACATTTTTTCTTAATTTGCATATTTTTTGATTTTTTTTTTAATTTTAATTTTTTTTTCTTAATTTTATATTTTTTAATTTCAATTTGGTTTTTTTTCTTAATTTTATTTTTTTGTTCTTAATTTTAATTTTATTTTTTTGTTCTTAATTTTAATTTTATTTTTTTTCTCAATTTGAATTTATTTTTTAATTTAATTAAATTTTTTTTTTTAGTTTAAATTTTATTTTTTTTCCCTTATTTTTTTTTTTTTATATTTAATTTATTTTGTCTCGTCTCCGAACCACTGTGAGCCGTTCCCTCTCACAACATCGAATACTGTCGGTCGCGCTGCATGTTTGTATACATACGAAATACAGTTACTTTTTCCATGTATATGTGTGTTTGTGCCATTGGGAGTATAAATACATGCACACTCATTGCACAACTACACACAGCAGGTGTAGTTTTCCTGGCACAAATATTTCATTGTTAAGTCAGGCTGTGAGTATGAGCAGCAGGAGCAGGAGCATGCATTGAGAATTTAAATGGGAATTTGAATGCTCAGCGTAAAAAATGTGCAATTGCTAGTGATTATTTTTTTCTTTTCGGAATGTCTGATACAAAGGCTGCCTTGGCTATGTCGTTAGTATGCACATATTATTCCGACAAGGATTTCGATATTATTTGTAACAGCTAGAAGAACAAGCATGTAAACACCTGAGATGTGTTCGATAATTGATGGTAGCCGGAATAGAGGGGAGTTGTAAATGATGGAGGTTTTCAATACGAATGTCGTGCATCTGTTACATTTTTTGCAGGGTGTCCATAGGAAAAAGACCACCATACCGCAATAAGGACGTAAGCGGCATTTTTTTTCCAAAATCGCATTTTAATGAAATTCAAAATATTTGAAACTAATCATAAAACATAAAACGGATGTGTTGGCAAGACCGCCATAAGGATGTCTTCGATAATTGTGTTTAATTTCATAAAAATATTTCATAAAAAATATTATCCCTCTAACCGGCCAAACAGAAATATTGGAAATATTAATTTCATAAAAAATATTATCCCTCTAACCGGCCAAACAGAAATATTGAAAATATTAATTTCATAAAAATATTTCATAAAAAATATTATCCCTCTAACCGGCCAAACAGAAATATTGGAAAATCCTTGCAACCTGTTTTTACCACTTATGCACACACAAATATTTTTGGCGACATTAAACACAATTGATTGATAAAGACATCCTCAGAGCGGTAATGCCGGTTAGAGGGTTAAGAAAAATTTATGAAAATAAAAAAAAAAATAATTTTCACACATTTTTCTACATTTTTTCAATGCGGCAATAAAAATTTTGTATTTACAAACTTGTAGCAAATTTAATTGTATTGTGAGTACACACAAAGAACAATTTTCTTTTTGGCGCTTTAGGGCTCGACATGCCCATGTCAACATTGCCTATGTGGACTCCCTTATAGTTGCGCCACAATCCTGATAGTTTTACCCAATTCATTATTATTTTTCTTTTGTCTAGCCTCGACTACATATACAAATTGTTACACTAATTCGACAAACACACCGACAGACTTCAGGCTTTTTGGTAAGAATCGCGCAGCATTGGCTGCTCCGCTTCCCTCCGCCAATGACTGGCGCTATTGCCACGCAAAAATAACACAATATTTACCGCCGTATAATTGGAGTGAAATTAGTTTTAATTAGCATTAACAAATAAACCAAATGTGTGTAAACAGATTAAAATGTGGAAATCTGCTTAAAATCACACACACACCCAGCGACAAACAACAACTACTTGGGTACAAGAACAAGTACAGAACAGAATAATTAGTTTTTGCTTTGCATTTCACTTCGCTTTCAGTTGAGGCTCAACAATTTAACAAAGATTTTTATTACACAATGCCACATATTGAAGAGGCACAGGGCACAGCTGACATTAGAGTCCGACCGAAGTGTTCCTCTTGCGAGACGAAGCTGAAACCGAACATTGCAAATACGTATCAGTTATTAGAGTTGTTTCCGCCGCTCAGGCCCAAGAAGAATGAAAAGAAGAGGACGAAAGAATCCTAGGACTCTGATAATAATATGCTGTCTTCCATGTCAATGACCACGAACCTGAGAATTTTGTCGTTTTTCTTACGCCAAGATCTGCTGAAGCCTTAATCGCTGTCCTTAAAAGTGGGCAGAAGAATCTGAAGAACTCAATTTCACGTGACTCAAAAGAACTCCTCGTTTTGCAGACCACGGCTTGGAGAATTTGTCATTTGACTTGGACCGGCACCGGTGCAAAATTCAATCAACTGAGGAGCTAAAGTTGAAACCATCATTGACAACGATTTGTCTTACGCCCAGATCTGCTGAAGCCTTAATCGCTGTCCTTAAAAGTGGGCAGAAGAATCTGAAGAACTCAAATTCGCGTGGCTCACAAGAACTCCTCGTTTTGGAGACCACGGCTTGGAGAATTTGTCATTTGACTTGCTAAATTCAATCAACTGAGAAGCTAAAGTTAAAACCATCATTGACAACGATTTGAGTTCGCTGAAAAGGTCCTGGAGCAGTTTTCAACTGATCATAGTTTTCATGGAAAACTCACCATCAACGAATGGGTAAGTCAGCAAACGTAATTAATAAATTTGGGACAATACCCATCCAAAGTCAAAAAGTCAGTTCAAAAAAAACTTTGTTGAAAAAAAAATGTTTTCTTGGAAAAACAATTTTTTTTAAAAAAAAAAAAAATTTGTTGAAAAAAAAAATTTTGTTGAAAAAAAAATTATCTTGAAAAAAAAAATTTGTTAAAAAAAAAAATTTTCGTGGAAAAAAAAAATTTTGTTGAGAAAAAAAATTTTTGTAAAAAAAATTTTTGTCAAAAAAAAAATTTGTAAAAAAAAATTTTGGTAAAAAAAAAATTTTGTTAAAACACAATTTCTGTACAAAAAAAAAATATTATTTTTTTTATAGAATGCCTATTTAAATTCCTACGTACTGCGTGACAGAGTCAGTGAATCAGTGTCGAGGGTAAATATATATTAAGATGTGGGATATGTGTCGTGGCAAATTTAAATTATCAACGGATTATTTTTGATTCTTCAATAAATAACAAGTGTTAACTTTCAAATCGTAAACAATTTGTAAAACTATTCCCCTTTCAAATTTCAATTTGTTGCCATCAAAATCCTTTTCTTGGAATAACCACCACAACCCTGATAAGTTCAACCTCAGCCCACATATACTCATGTACATACATGTGTTGGTGTAATCGGATTATGCAAAGCTACATAATGCATATAGTTGTGATTCAAGTTCCTTATAATTTTCCAGAGCCACTTGAGGGGCATATCCATTTCGTTTGCCTTCCTTCGAATCGTGCGATAATTGGAAAACCGCTTTTTCGGTTTTCTATTAATTCCAAGTATTTTCGATTACAATCCGATTTGTATTTGTGTTAATTATTTACCCATAAGCTGTTGTGCTAAACGATTTATGTTTAACAGCCGCCTTACAATCTAACCCGGTTGGCAATGGCATAAAGGGTAACGATTGTTTTTTGGCAACTATGGTTACGACATTCTCATTTCATGGGATATTGCTAATTGCAATTAATGTTAATATTTTAAAACTTCAAAAGTTCGTCTAGCAGTCGGGGAATAGCAAAGCAACACTTGAATACGTATTACTCATACTGAGCAGGGGAAATGAGTTTCGCTGTGGAAACCGAAAATTGTCATCAACTGAAGGGTGGCCGACCCTCACATACAGTTTCATATGTTGCTGGAGATTAGAAATTATTTCGTTAGCACATTTTTCAATTTGGTTGTTACAATTTATGTTTTCAGTCACATTAAATCCGAAACTATTTCTCTTGCAGTTGCATTTGGGAATGATGTCGACGACCATTCGAAAAAAACTCAAGTCCTTCCGTTATTGTAAGACACGATTTCATACCAATTACTTACAAGAAAAATCGAACTTCTACTTGGAATTACTGATAAAATTGTTAAAGGGAATTTATCTCCATAACTGGCACGAGAAGTGCTTTGACTTAAAGAAAATCCAGTGTAGTATAATTTGTTTAGTCATAATGTTGAATATTACACTTTTGTATAACACCGTCGGTATAACATATTTATTATAACAATTATAACACTTAATGTGTACTACAGAAAAATTGTGCCACTTATTGGTTTTGGTATTTGCTGGCGCATGACAATTCTAAGCTTTTTTCGTATTAACACAGTGGGGATGCTATGTTAACTGTTTACATGTTATTAACAGTTAGTCGTAAATGTTATTAACATAAATTCCTAATGCCATTACAGAGTCGTTTTCTGACGCATTAGTACGGCCACAAACTCTAGATGTCAGTAGAAACATTTGAAACATATATAAAAGGTGGCTGGCCAAAGCAAATACATTCGAATTCGGATAATCTTAATATATATTTACCCTCGACACTGATTCCCTGATTCACTGACTCTGTCACGCAGTACGTAGGAATTTAAATAGGCATTCTATAATAATTCTATAAATAATAATAATAAAAAAAAATAATATTTTTTTTTTGTACAGAAATTGTGTTTTCCCCAAATTTTTTTTTTACCAAAATTTTTTTTTTCCACAAAATTTTTTTTTCAACAAAATTTTTTTTTCCAACAAACATTTTTTTTTTCGGCAAAAATTTTTTTTTTAGCAAAAATTTTTTTTCCACAAATTTTTTTTTTCCACAAAAATTTTATTTTTCAACAAAATTTTTTTTTTCAACAAAAATTTATTTTCCACAAATTTTTTTTTTCCAATTTAATTTTTTTTCGACATTTTTTTTTACAAAATAGTTTTCTCAAAATATTTTTTACAAAATTTTTAAAATTAAGTAACAAATACTTTCTTAAGCAAATTAACGGGCGCCATAGGCGCATTACAACTTACTAGTTGAAAATAATACAGTTTACTCTCTCATAAGCGGACACCTAATGGACTGCGAATTGTGTCCACTTATGAGAAGTACACCGGAGGACTGAAGCAGAATGGTACTGGAAATAGTGTCCGCTTAAGAGAGGTGTTCGCAAGGACAGAGTACACTGTATTGGTAACGGTTGTTCTGCATAATTTCCCATGTACTGTGCTTCGGTTAAACAAAAATCCGCTTAATTATTTCTAATGATTAAAGGGTTTGATTTTAGTGGCTAAAGGGTTAATTTGAAAAGTGATCATCACCTTGATTATCTACAATGCGGCTGCTTCGAGCATATCCAGAAAATCCAATAAACCAGGCTGTGTGGTTGAAACCTTCTTCAGGGTTTGGGATTAAAGCCTATCACACACCTCTGCTACTCTTTGGGTTGCAATACGCGGCAGGTCGGAACTCCACACCCAGCTGAAATCTCCCGGCAGTTTAGGTGGATAAACGACAGTCTCCGCGAAACTCCCCAGAGACAGGTTCTTAGTTTGCTGTTGTTCAGGCTAGTACCAAAATCGTAGGACCTCCTCACCATACGCAGTACCAGATTACAGACTCCACTGAGATCGCGCAGCATTTCTACTTCTAATTCAAGCTCAGCATCCTCTGCATACAAATATAATTTCAATGTGTCATTTATTTGTATTTCTTTTAATCCAGCGATAGACAGTATGGTTCCATCTGGCTCCATCTCTCTGGTTTCCCCATTTACCCCTGTGAAAAATAAAATAGACAATATTTAGTGACAATTGAGTCTCAGTAATTAACATGACTTGCCGCGAGAAGTATGAACGTCTGCTCTGCTGTTAATTAAAATCGTTGACATATGGCAATCAGTCTGACAGAACGTCTGCTGATACGTTTGACATGGGCCAATTAAAATCGTTTTTGAACTAGCTGATGTCTAAACAGAAAAAGAACAGAGGCACCACCTATCCCAGCCAAGAATGTGCGTATCCGTCTTCAACAACTCAACGCTACACGCAGCAGTCTGACGCCAATTTTTCGCAAAGATCTCGCATTATTCGCTAGCAAGGTCCAGTAGAGTCAGCAAATTAAAGTACATCCACTTCGTTGTCGCTTCTTAGATTGGCGTTTGTCTTAGAGCAGCACGAATGATTTTGTTCGGAAAAAGTATCTTTCCTGACGAAGTACATTTTCGTTTCGACGGCTATTAAGCAAAACTGCCGCACGGGGTCATTACGAAACCAATTTATCCTCCTCAGAGTGTGAGACTGCTGATTTTCGATTTGTAGCATCATTGAGCGATTTTCTGTACTGCTGGAAATGCAACATCGGTTAACTGTTGGGCATCTGGAGATAGGAATACTTACATGGTCGAGAAGCCAATGTCCCATGAAGCCAATGTATCCTCAGAGGGTTAGAAATTGCTGTTGATTTTGGAGCTGCAATTGATTTTGGGCATCATTGGTCCATTTTTCTGTGGAAAAAATGCTGGAAGAACTGTTGGAAATGCAACTGTTAGTTAGAGATAGGAATACTCACATGGTCGAGAAGCCAATACCTCCTTAGAGAAAGTCACTTTGGTGCGGATTATTGGGCGGTGTCCCGGGTTTGATCGAAAATGCTGCTGAAAACGCCATTTCGGTTAACGGTCTGAAGCATGGACTTGTACGATCTAAGGTTTCAGCAGGATGGTGCGACATGCTAGACAGCCCACGCCAAAATCGTGTTAGTGGTCTCGGCTTTGTCTATTGGCCACCTAAGAGCTGCAGTTTGATGCCGTTATAATCTGGGGGTAGCGATGTAATGCGAACTATCCAATATCAATTCAGGCACTTAAGGCCAATACCGAGCAAGACATTCGTGAGATAGATCCAGGAAACGTCACCAAGTTCTTGGGAGGTTTGTTGGACAGGATGTGCTACTGCGAAGCCAGCCAAGAGGCAGCCACATGAATGAAATCATGTTTCATAAATAATGAGAATGTCAGCTGTTAAAAAAAAAGAATTAATAGTTTTTAATTCATAGAGGTAGGTTTTAATGTCGGTCCTAATGGAAATAATTTGTCACCTCCAAAGCCTCAGCCTTCATTTATGGATGTATCTGCATTTAAAGTTAACCAGCAACACCTGTTTTATTCAAATATAGGTCAGCTCATTACACGTTTACGACATGTTTCAACAAAGACTCCCCCACGATCACACGATAAGTACCTGAATGCTTAACATGTCCAGCTGTGATGCCCAACACAATCAGATGTTGGAAATTTCAATTTCCTCTTCTGTCTAACACTTTTTGCCACAACATTGTCAAGCAGACTTACAAACTGGAAATTGTTTTGAGGATTTTTATTGTTTGAAAATTTTTTTTTTTTTTTTTTTTTATTAACAACAAACCGTTTCGATTTAACTTTAGGGTGTGTTGTATAAATTGTTTCGCCTTGAAATGATTAATGTTCTGACGGTGGCACGGGGTATCGAGCATTGTTTCAAACCATTGCCAACACCTGTTGAAACGTTTTGTGAGTTAGTTTTGTTGTACTGCAAAATGTTACATATTAATCATGAATTGATTTTTAATTGTTTTTTGGAGTGGGCGAAATCGTTTGTTCTGTGGAAATATTGTGTCATAACAGACAGTTGGTTTGTGGTGGGCCCTAAGGTGAATACGGCGGGAAAAAGGAATGCTACACACGGCCTTACATATATTTGGTTGATTGTGAAAATTATTAGCCAGGGGCTTAAAGCTTTAAAAATGTTTTCATACATTGAATACGATGGCTGGCTCAGCTGCTGCCCAATCGATCCAAAAATCTTGTTTAGACTCCCCCTATTGTCCCACGTTCCATTTTTCTACCACTGACATTGTGGAACACACTAAGTGCCAGTTTTTTCTAACAATTTGTGAACTTGTTTCATTCCAGTGCAAGATGCCGTCGCTAGTTTCTCAGAATGTGTAAACACCGACATAAAATACCTCCACTCTATAACTTGATACACCTCAGATGGATTCTTGAAAACAATTTCCTTTGTTTTTGACTACCGTTCATATTCCACAGAATTTCCTTTCGGCGCTGTCTACGCTCTTCAAAGTCTCTCTCTCACACAAACTGCTCCGCAACATTCTCACGTTCATTATTAATTAATTGACAATGACTTCAAACTGCAGTAGGGAGAGTCTGTGCCGTTAGGTTTGAAGAGGATATTGATATCAATGCTGCCCTCCACACATGTGGTCGTGCGGTAACGAACCCAGCTGGCAACAGCAGTTGCAAGTTTCCAGTTCAAGTTTAACTGCATCGTTTGTGTATGGTGGAAGGATGATGGAATGCAGTAGAGCAAGAAGAACACGGAGATTCTAGCAACGTGAGATATTACTCTTAATCAGGATATCAGGATAATCAGTGACACCAACACACCATCAACTAACATGCGGGGAAAAGAGTAAACCCATCGTATAAATTATTTTAAATTACCCGAGAAAGAGGAAAGTTTATTTAAATCGTCGATTGGGTGAAATTTCACAAAGCACTCTTCTTTGATAGGTCGTCGACTAGGGATATGGTAGGATATCCTGGTAGGATATTTAGTATACACGATAAATATTGACTTTATTACATAGCTAACCCAACAAACAAATAGAAATTGTGATGGCTTTGATAAAATTACATGTCTATTATAAAGTGGATTACTAGATATCCCGCAGAAAACATATCGGCATTAGGAACAATACATGTTCTCCTTAAAATATTAAGAACGAGAGGGGAATTTTTATACAAAACAGTGTCAGCGGAGACTACTTGATGCTCCTTGGGGGATTTTTATATGAAATGGTGTCGCAAGGCACTACATGAAGCTCCTTGTTTAACGAGAGGTGGAACGTTTTCTTTTCACGGCAATTAGATGCAAGCGCAAAGCACCTGTAACTTCTTATGAATAATAAACTACAATTATTTCACAGCAAAGTTTGAATAACTTCCCGAAAACTACAACCGTATTGCCATCATAATATTCGTATTAAAACACTTTTGGTATCATCGTCATCATCCTGACAAACACTCACTATCTCCCTATCATCCAGTCTCTAATGTTACAACCACCTTTTCTCTTCTGGCACCACTGGCAAATTGTACGGAAATAGTTTTGTTTTTGAGAACTTCTCGGAAAATTCTTCAGAAACATTTGTTCGGCTGGCTCGGTTACGGAAAATACACTTCACTGTTACGTTTCCAGGGGGAAACTTTCAAATAGGTATTTGTTTCTGGAATACTATAAACAACCGTCTAAAGGTAGGTTGATGTTGGTGGATTAGTTGGCAATGTTATACTTGTTGGATAATTGTTTATACTTTCTTTGGTTGTATTAAAGAAAGGAAAGGATTGTTAGCATGAAATTTATGAGCAAACAAAAGTCTATTTTAATTAATTTTAGTTACTGATGAACAAAGTTGAGGGAAGACTCATGTGGGGCCTGGTGGAGTATAAAAATGCAACAAAAGACTATTTTAATTAATGTTAGTAACCGATGAAGAGAGGTGAGGGAAGACTCATGTGGGGCTGGTCGAGTTTGAATAATGTATGTTCCTCAAAACTAACAAACACTTAATGTAGTTGTGCGTGTTTTAGGTTGGGTAAGTGCCCTTAAAAAGGATCTATGAAAATGCAAAAAAAAAAAAAGAAAGATGACCAAATTAAGAATTTTTCATTATGAAAAATTAGGGAATTTTTCATAAATTAATTGAGGGATTTTTCCGAATTTTTGGGGAGTTTTTTATGTGAAAAAAAAGAATGCCAAAAAATATATGAAAAATTCCGAAAAATTATTGAATATTTTTTTTTTGGGGAATTTTTAAAATAAGTGAAATTTTTTTTGGGAATTTTAAAAATAAGTGAGATTTTTTTTTTGGTATTTTTCATATATTTTGTGGGAATTCTTAAAATAAGAGAAATTTTTTTTTGGGAATATTTCATATATTTTGTGGTAATTCTTAAAATAAGTGAAATTTTTTTTTGGGAATTTTTCATATATTTTTTGGGAATTTTTAAAATAAGTGAATTTTTTTTTTGGAAATTTTTCATATATTTTGTGGGAATTCTTAAAATAAGTGAAATTTTTTTTTGGGAATTTTTAAAATAAGTGAAATTTTTTTTGGGAATTTTTCATATATTTTGTGGGAATTTTTAAAATAAGTTTATTTTTTTTTGCGAATTATTATGGTTTTTTTCATAATTTGTTTCTGTTGATTTTCGCTCCCGGTAAATAATTTGCTATTTAGTTTTCAGATTTTTTTTTATTAGAACTAATAAATATGGCTGTTTTTTCTTTGAAACTGCTCCCGAAAAATATTTTTCTAGTTTCCAAACAATTTTGTTTTCTACGATAGTGTAATTGGAACTAGTAAACGAGAATATAACTTTTTCATATTAATGAAAATGTGTTATTCCATATTTTTTTAAAAAAAAAAAATTTCAAAACAATTTTTTTTATGCATATTTTACGAAACTTCCTCTTTCGAGTTTCCAGACAATTCTTTTTTGCATAGTGTAATTATAACTTATAAACAAGAATATGCCTGTTAATATAAAAAAGTGTTACCTACCCTCTTTTAAAAAATTTCATAAATTTTCTTTTTGCTAATTTTCGAAACTCCCGGAAAATAATTTCCTAGTTTTCAGAATTTTTTAAAAAAAAAAAAATATATCCATACTATTTTTTTTGCTGATTTTACGAAACTGACAACTTTCTAGTTTCCAGACAATTCTTTTTTGCAGCATAGTGTAATTATAACTTATAAACAAGAATATGTCTGTTAATATAACAAAGTGTTACCCTCTTTTAAAAAAAAAATTTCATAAATTTTCTTTTTGCCAATTTTCGAAACTCCCGGAAAATAATTTCCTAGTTTTCAGAATTTTTTAAAAAAAAAAAAAATATCCATACTTTTTTTATGCTGATTTTGCGAAACTGACAACTTTCTAGTTTCCAGACAATTCTTTTTTGCAGCATAGTGTAATTATAACATATAAACAAGAATATACCTGTTAATAAAAAAGTGTTACCCTCTTCTAAAAAAAAAAAATCATAAATTTTCAAAACTACCGGAAAATAATTTCCTAGTTTTCAGAATTTTTTTAAAAAAAAAAATATCCATACTTTTTTTTTTGGTTGATTTTACGATACTGATTCCCGAACAATATTTTTCTAGTTTCCAAACAATTTTGTTTTCAAGGATAGTGTAATTGGAACTAGTAAACGAGAATATAACTTTTCCATATTAATGAAAATGTGTTATTCCATATTTTTAAAAAAAAAAAATTCAATACAATTTTTTTTATGCTGATTTTACGAAACTGACAACTTTCTAGTTTCCAGACAATTCTTTCTAACTTATAAACAAGAATATGCCTGTTAATATAAAAAAGTGTTACCCTCTTTTAAAAAAAAAATTTCATAAATTTTCTTTTTGCTAATTTTCTAGTTTTCAGAAATTTTTAAAAAAAAAAAATCCATACTTTTTTTTTTGCTGATTTTACGAAACTGTTCCCGAACAATATTTTTTTAGTTTCCAAACAATAAATAAGTCTCTAGTTTTCAGAAATTTTTTAAAAAAAAAATCTCTTCTTTTTTTTTTTTGAGTTGCGAAGCTTCCGATAAATGATTTTCTAGTTTTCAGACAACTCAGTGTAAGTAGGCCAACTAAACGATCTTGTGATTGCAATAATCGCTGACCAGCATTGACACACAGTTATCGGCATAAGTTCTAATGTAAAAAAAGCTCTTAACATCGCTCCGATGTGCCGTTCCGATATCATTGTAATAAATCGTTATCGACACCACTTTTATTGTCTCCATTGAAATGTCTCTACGCTGCATAAACGCTGACGACTTCGACTTCCCACCGTTCATTATCTGTTGATGACAATCAAAATGTTCACATTTTGTGTTAATTTTGATAATTTAAATGTTTTTCCGTTTTTTTTTGTGAAGTTGGTGGGGGGGGGGGGGGGGGGGTGGGGGTGACTTCGGTTTTCTGTGTATGTTCGCAAATTAGTTGTCACAACATTTGCTACACCAGCCACACTGTTCGTACTCTCCGTTGTCTAGGAGCACTGTGGAGAGCCAGAGAGCGACGAGGGTACAGCAGAAAATTCATTCGCTGTCACTGTTATCAGCAAATCTCGTTTATGACAGAGTTCAATCGCCGTTGTTGGCATGTGTGTGTACCTCTTCCCATGAGTTGTGTGTGGAACATGGTTAGGGTTCAGTTTCATTCATCGTTGAAGACGACGCCGGGCTGACTGTTTCATAATGCATCAGTCATGCGAGACAATGATAAAGACAAGACGGTCGGACCTCTTACACGGACATGGGTACTAGGGTGGAGTGAAAACATGTTTTTTTTTTTTAATTTGAAAAAGTTAACCTCGGAAAGAGATGTAGTCTGGGGTCCTAATGAGGGGAAAAATAAAGAAAAAATTTTTTCTCGAAATTTGGAAATTATCGCTATTTTGGCGTTGATTTTAGAAAAATCCTAAAAATTAACGACTTAACTTATTCGAAATTTAAAAGTTTGAGCTTGTTCAGTGCCCAAACAAAAGTATTTGAGGCAAATATGAGGATAATCGACTAATATTTGTAGCTTTGGTGGCGATTTCATTGTTCAGTCAATGTTCTGAAGAAGGGACGATTTGACTTATTTTACTTTTTGAAATTTTTGAACAATGAGAACAATTTTTTTAAATTTTTTCATGCCCTTATTTCGTTGTTTACGCTATTGCAAACATTTATTGACATAAAACTTTTTAGGATTTTTCTAAAATCAACGCCAAAATAGCTATAATTTCCAAATTTCGAGGGAGTGGCGCGACCCCTAAAAATTTTTTAAAATGTTTTTCTTTATTTTTCCCCTCATTAGGACCCCAGACTACATCTCTTTCCGAGGTTAACTTTTTTTTTTGAATTTCACTCCACTCTAATGGGTACATTGGGGTGTATAGGATTTTGGCGATTTGTGTGCAGGTTTTTTTTTGGTGACGCTGTGGCCTTTTCATATTTAAATATTCATGTGCATTAGGGTGTACGGCATTTGGGGATTTCTATGCAGCTTTGTGGTGACAAATGTCTGTAAACGCGCTGGCTTTTAATGGGGATTGAACTCGAGTGTAAGTGTAGTGTTCAAATTTTCTTGTACATTGTAAGTAATTGATACAGCTGCCATGCCAACGGTCTCCCCACGGACTTTCATTTTTCAATAATTTTCGGGGACTTTTTTTTGACGATTTCTGTCCTATTTCGGGCAATCTGAACGTATGGTCCAAATGTTCGCTACACCCCAATGTCCTCGTAAAACCAAACATTCCGCTTGGCATTTGTTTCGTTACATGCGATTTTTGTCTATTTTGGTGCGATGATGGTGATACATTTAAGAGACGATAAGAGCAAATGATTTATGAATTATTCGTTTTGGGACAATGACATTTTGAGAAACGTGACAATTTGTGCCCGAAGATCTTTGGCCTCAAATGAAATCTTTAATTGAAATCGGTCAATAACATGCAGGCTAAGACAGTTTTGATTGTAAACAAGAGCAACTGAGATCGGAACGACCAGATACGGTGTCTCTGTAGTTTGTCTGGCCACAAGAAGGTAATTAAATTGATATCACACTTTCATTACCGTTAACATGAATATTTTTTAATTATATTCCAAATGATTCACTTTAAATACAACAAAGTGCAAACATTGCAAATTACTTTTAAGAGGAAATCGCTGCGATTCCTCCCCAATTGACATTATTAATCAATTTGTTAACATCTTTCAATTGTGTGTGGTTATTTTTTGCCGGCCAGCACTTAACATTCACACTTCTTTGTCTGCCACATTTAACGCCTTTAATCAATTTGTATTTTTAGAAAATCCCCTCGACCGAAATTGTAAACACGCCCGAACGCAAAACAGCTGTTGTTGGTGTAATGACTAAGTCAATTGGCCAAAAGTCACAACCAGTTTCGTGATTGGCGGGGAGATACACAAAACAAAACGTCACAGCATTCTTGACGTCTTATTAGTCGGTGGTGGTCCAAGAAAAAAAACGAGTTTCGATTTTATATTTATAACAATATGTACATTAAAATCTTTTATTGCCGACGTCGACATAAACATTTAAGTTTTGGAGAGGTCGGCATGGTTGACTTTGGGTGTACTATATGGGAAAAAGAAAAATCTGAAAAATTACAAAATTCTTTTCTGGATTTTGTATTTACTGTGAATTAGTTCAGTTCACATTTAGTTTATACACCGGATGAGCCCCAATTTTAATGTGATATATTTACTTGGAATTAGTTCATGATTTAACCTTAATTGTAGTTCACTTGTAATTCATTTCATTTCATTTATTTCTTCCAGACTTGTAATTATTTTAATTGATTTTACACAGGAGTCATCACAGGGCAGACTGTAGAAGATAGAAACTGACTGATGTAGAGCTAAGAATCAGTAAAACATATGCCCTGTCCCTGTCCAGGTCGACTCACTCTGGTGATGGTGAAAGAGGACAACGCAAATCTTGCAACTGCTGGGCAAAAGCCGATAGTACCGAAAGTCGCCACAGGACAACAGCTTCAGTGGCTTGCTAAAGGACGCATTTGTGTAACTCGGCTCGGCATCGCAATAAAACCAAGGATCGTGCTGGCAACCACTTAGTTGTCACTACGGGCCAAGAAAACAATTTAAGAGCAGAATTCTCAGCCTACGAACGAGAAGAATCTGGTACACCACATTTATTCTACTTGTGCTTCTTTGTGGCACTAAAACATGACGCGATGCTGAGTGTTTTCCGGAGAAGAAACGTTTTCCGGAGTGAAAGTCATCTATTGAGCAGACCACGACCCATTACAGGTTTTGGACAAGTAAGTAAATGCAATAACTTGAGACATCCACGTAAAAACTTAGACTTTATGGAATATAAACAAAAAAATGTGGCGAATGTTCAAAGAATGTCCTAAGAACTGAGATTTGTGCAGGGGGAGCCTCACAGCTCAGCGCCGGTTTACCACAATTGGGCAAACTCCAACAAAGCAACTTTAGTTACGATTTTAAACTACACCTTAACTAAGTCGGTAAAACTAATCAGCTATGTGTCGAGAACTCACCGAAGTCTCTAAGCTGCAGTGCAGCTAAGTGTCTAAGCCACACTTCAGTCAAGCTACAGAGCAGCTAAGTATCTAAAACGGATCAGCTATGTGTCTAAAACTCATCAGCTAAGTCTCTAAGCTAAAACTCATCTGCTACAGGGCAGCTAAGTCTCTAAAACTAATCAGCTATGTGTCTAAAACTCATCTGCTACAGGGAAACTAAAACTGTCAGCTAAGTCTCTAAGCTACAGTGCAGCTAAGTCTCTCGGCTACACTTCACTTATATCTCTAAGCCACAGTACAGCTAAGTATCTGAAACTAATCAGCTATGGGTATAAAACTGATCAGCTAAGTCTCTAGGCTACACTTCAGCTAAGTATCTAAGCTACAGTGCAGCTAAGTATTTAAGCTACACTTCAGCTAAGTCTCTAAACCTAATTAGCTATGTGTCTGTAACTCATCAGCTAACTCACTAGGATAAATTTCAGCTAAGTCTCTAAGCTACACTTCCGTTAAGTCCCTTAGCTATACTTCAGCTAAGTCTCTAAACCTAATAAGCTATGTGTCTAAAACTCATCAGCTTAGTCTCTAAACCTAATAAGCTATCTGTCTCAAACTCGTTAGCTAAGTCTCTCGGCTACACTTCTTTTATATATCTAAGTCACAGTGCAGCTAAGTATCTAAAACTAATCAGCTATGTGTCTAAAACTCATTAGCTATGTCTCTAGGCTGCACTTCAGCTAAGACTCTAAGCTACAGTGCAGCTAAGTATCTAAACCTAATTAGCTATGTGTCTAAAACTCATCAGCCTAGTCTCTAAACCTAATAAGCTATCTGTCTCAAACTCGTTAGCTAAGTCTCTCGGCTACACGTCTTTTATATATCTAAGTCACAGTGCAGCTAAGTATCTAAAACTAATCAGCTATGTGTCTAAAACTCATTAGCTAAGTCTGTATACTACACTTCAGCTAAGTCTCTAAGCTACAGTGCAGCTAAGTCTCTAAGCAACAGTACAGCTAAGTCTCTAAACCTAATTAGCTATGTGTCTAAAACGCATCAGCAAAGTCTATAGGCTACACTTCAGCTACAGTGCAGCTAAGTTTTAGGCCACAGTGCAGCTAAGTATCTAAGCTTTACTTCAGCTAAGTTGTACCCTAGACACTTCAGCTAAGTCTATAGGCTACACTTCAGCTAAGTATCTTAGCTACACTTCAGCTAAGTCTCTAGGCTGCACTTCAGCTACGTTTCTAAGCTACTGTGCAGCTAAGTCTGTAGATACACTTCAACTGTGTATCGAAGCTACTGTTTAGCCAAGTCTCTCAGCTGTACTTCAGCTCTGACTAATTCCATCCATAATCGTCCCAAAACACTTTGATACTCCACATTTATTCCCCAACAATTTTACGAAATCCCCCCGTGAGCGCTGAGCCGAGGCTATGGATTTCCCCAGATGAAATCTTCCAGTTCCCAAAAACCACAACTAGAATCAATACCTCGAAATGAATTAACCTTTATTTCAATTCAAATAGTTTGCTATAGAGGCACAGCTGTTTAAGTGGCGGGGAAATCCCCATTCAAGTCTCACTTAGTAAACCAACGGTGGCGGAGATAGCTCCACATGTATGAAACCACAGCGCTAACCATCTCGATGTGATATCTGATATCAGCTCTTTGACGGCAACTACAACAAAACGAATTGACATGAACACAGGTACACGTACAGAGCGACAATGTCGACGGTGTCGCGCTGTCGTGACATAAATTGAACTACAACAAAATACCAGCACAGAATTCAGATCATTCCGTGAATTGATATGCGCCATTAAAGATCAGAGCGCAGAACACGAGAAAAACCCCACAACAAGAACGTGTTTTTGTGTTCTTTGTATTTTTGGGATAGCATGACAAACGATATCGAAACCAAAACAAAACCTGCATCTGAACCTGAACCTGAACCATAACAAAGTGTAAAGTGGCATTCTTGAGACAAGTAAGTGTCTGTCATCAGTCGGTAGGAAAGTTCAAGTTTTCTGCCTCGTACGTCCGGCCGAATGCCGATTCATTATAGTGCACTTTCAAGTACCAGCGCCTGTCCGTGTGATTGTGTGTGTGCAAATCTGCTTGCTGGATGACGGATTTCAATTGTGCATCTTTTCATTTAATTTCATTTAACTTCATTCAAATCGTCGTTGTCGTCGTCGGTTGTTTACAAAGTGCGGTCTAGTGAACGAACGCTTGCTGTGATAATTTCTGAGAGAAAAGCGAAAGAAAGAAGAAAAAAAAAAAACAGTTGCAGAAGAAAAGTAAATAAAATTCAATTAAAGTGTCAGAGCTTTAAATGTAAAATTAAAAAAAATAAAAAATTAATTCAAAATACAGTAATTCAAAAACAAAAACAATTTCGGTTAAAGAAAAATTATAAAAAAAAAAATTATAGTTCGAATTTGACTACTGGGACATTTCCAATTAAACATGTGTTGTAGGAATAAAGAAGAATTGTTAAGTCCTTTTTGAAACTAAAAAAAAATAAATTGAAAGTAAATTCCGAATATTTAATATGAAATTCATGAAACATCAGTTGGAAATACAGAATCTTTGAAAAATGAACATCCAGTGAAATTTAGAAAATTCTATTTGAAATTTAAAAAACATAAATTTTAATTTTATGATATTAATTGAAATTAAAAAAAAACAGAAACTCCCATTATTATATTTGAAATTCAGAAAATTTAAAATCAAATGACGTCAATTTATATTCTTAGGACATCAAATGAAATTCAGAATACTCCATGTGAAACTCAAAGAGACATCAAGTGTAATTCAGACAACATCTATTGTAATTCAAAGATAATTACATGAAATCAAAAAACATCAATTGAAATTCTGAATATTCTATTTGAAATTCAAAATATTCCATTTGAAATTTAGAATATTCCAATTGAAATTTAAAAAGAGAAACAAATATCAATTAACGTTCAAAAGACATGAATTGAAATTCAGAAAACAGTGAAATTCCACAGATTACATTTATAATTCAGAATATTCAATTTGAAATTTAGAATATTCCTTTTTAAACTTAGAATATTCCATTTGAAATTTAGAATATTCCACTTGGAATTTAGAATATTCCATTTTAGATTTAGAATATTCCTTTTGAAATTTAGAATATTCCATTTTAGATTTAGAATATTCCATTTGAAATTCAGAATATTCCATTTTAGATTTAGAATATTCCATTTGAAATTTAGAATATTCAATTTGAAATTTAGAATATTCCTTTTAAAATTTAGAATATTCCATTTGAAATTTAGAATATTCCATTTTATATTTAGAATATTCCATTTAAGATTTAGAATATTCCATTTGAAATTTAGAATATTCCATTTTAGATTTAGAATATTCCATTTGAAATTTAGAATATTCCATTTAAAATTTAGAATATTCCTTTTGAAATTTAGAATATTCCATTTGAAATTTAGAATATTCCATTTTATATTTAGAATATTCCATTTTAGATTTAGAATATTCCTTTTGAAATTTAGAATATTCCATTTGAAGTTTAGAATATTTCATTTGAAATTTAGAATATCCATTTGAAATTTAGAATATTCCATTTGAAATTTTGAATATTCCATTTTAGATTTAGAATATTCCATTTGAAATTCAGAATATTCCTTTTTAGATTTAGAATATTCCATTTGAAATTGAGAATATTCCATTTAGAATTTAGAATATTCCATTTGAAATTTTGAATATTCTATTTGAAATTTAGAATATTCCATTTGAAATTTAGAATATTCCATTTTAGATTTAGAATATTCCATTTGAAATTTTGAATATTCTATTTGAAATTTAGAATATTCCATTTGAAATTTAGAATATTCCATTTTAGATTTAGAATATTCCATTTGAAATTTTGAATATTCTATTTGAAATTTAGAATATTCCATTTGAAATTTAGAATATTCCATTTTAGATTTAGAATATTCCATTTGAAATTCAGAATATTCCTTTTTAGATTTAGAATATTCCTTTTGAAATTTAGAATATTCCATTTGAAGTTTAGAATATTCCATTTTAGATTTAGAATATTCCATTTGAAATTTTGAATATTCCATTTTAGATTTAGAATATTCCATTTGAAATTCAGAATATTCCATTTTAGATTTAGAATATTCCATTTGAAATTTAGAATATTCAATTTGAAATTTAGAATATTCCTTTTAAAATTTAGAATATTCCATTTGAAATTTAGAATATTCCATTTTATATTTAGAATATTCCATTTAAGATTTAGAATATTCCATTTGAAATTTAGAATATTCCATTTTAGATTTAGAATATTCCATTTGAAATTTAGAATATTCCATTTAAAATTTAGAATATTCCTTTTGAAATTTAGAATATTCCATTTGAAATTTAGAATATTCCATTTTATATTTAGAATATTCCATTTTAGATTTAGAATATTCCTTTTGAAATTTAGAATATTCCATTTGAAGTTTAGAATATTTCATTTGAAATTTAGAATATCCATTTGAAATTTAGAATATTCCATTTGAAATTTTGAATATTCCATTTTAGATTTAGAATATTCCATTTGAAATTCAGAATATTCCTTTTTAGATTTAGAATATTCCATTTGAAATTGAGAATATTCCATTTAGAATTTAGAATATTCCATTTGAAATTTTGAATATTCTATTTGAAATTTAGAATATTCCATTTGAAATTTAGAATATTCCATTTTAGATTTAGAATATTCCATTTGAAATTTTGAATATTCTATTTGAAATTTAGAATATTCCATTTGAAATTTAGAATATTCCATTTTAGATTTAGAATATTCCATTTGAAATTTTGAATATTCTATTTGAAATTTAGAATATTCCATTTGAAATTTAGAATATTCCATTTTAGATTTAGAATATTCCATTTGAAATTCAGAATATTCCTTTTTAGATTTAGAATATTCCTTTTGAAATTTAGAATATTCCATTTGAAGTTTAGAATATTTCATTTGAAATTTAGAATATTCCATTTGAAATTTAGAATATTCCATTTGAAATTTAGAATATTCCATTTGCAATTTAGAATATTCCATTTTATATTTAGAATATTCCATTTTAGATTTAGAATATTCCATTTGAAATTTAGAATATTTCTTTTGAAATTTAAAATATTCCATTTTAAATTTAGAATATTCCATTTGAGATTTAGAATACTCCTTGTGAAGTTTAGAATATTCCATTTGAAATTTAGAATATTCCATTTGAAATTTAGAATATTCCATTTGAAATTTAGAATATTGGATTTGAAATTTAGAGTATTCCATTTTAGATTTAGAATATTCCATTTGAAATTTAGAATATTCCATTTGAAATTTAGAATATTCCATTTCAAATTTAGAATATTCCATTTGAAATTCAGAAAATTGAAAAGACATCAATTGAAAATCAAAATGATGTGAATTGATATTCAGAAAACATTAAATCAAATTTGGAAAACATCAATAGAATAGAAATCTTTAAATTTTATAAGGGCTGCAAATTGTTGGTGACATTTGTTTTCTATTTGCCTGCCCAGTCTAATCCCACTTATTGTAAGCCGAATGTGTGTTTCTTTCGTGTTCATGGGAATTCATATTTCTTGAAATTCAATTCGAAAGCTGAAATCGTAAAATAATAATAATGGATTAATGACATTGATGTTTTGTTTCGTTTATAAAACACAAAAATAATTCGAAAAAAATAATTTCAAATGCCAAAAGGCTTCTAAGACATCTTAGAATAAATAAATCGCCATATAAAATTAAATCGACATTCAAATAAAACTCAATTGAGATGTGAGACATTTGGATTTAATTCAATCACTACTCACTGACAGTGACTTTGCGAGAAAGCTCTTAAATTCTTCAGGCTTCTAAAAATTCAGAGCTGACTTTAGAAACATGATCCCGATCAGTGAGTAAACACAGTTTTTAGTTCACAGCTCTCTGATTTGTGAGATGTTCCCCATTTGAGCTGCATTCGCATTGTGAGAGATATTGATTGTCTGTCCGTTGATGGCTGTGTTTAAATGTCATAATTGAAATTCGCATACAAAATCACAAATTCTTTTTTTTATTTTTGAAATTATTTAATTATTTTTATGACTTTATTTGTTAATATCCAGTTTAAATTCAAATGCATCACCGATGAACGGGTTGTTTATTTTCGTTAAAGTACTTCAGCACAATCGGGGAGAAATTATTTGAGTCATGTGCATTTTTAAGTCCTCTGCTTCTGTAGAAATGTGATTTACAAAATGTTTTGAACATGTTTGTCTTGTCTGTCATCATACGGTTATAACTAAAGGTTCTGACTTCAATTTGAGCCGGATTCAGGACTTTTATCTATCCACGAAATATTCGCTATTTGTTCTAAAATAAATCGGGGAAGTCGCAGAAACATTTTTGAAAACAGCCTAAGCTATGATTTGAATGACTCCTTAAACAAGAATTTAAAAAAAAATGTTACCAAACGTCAGCCGGTTATTTAAGAAGAATAAAAATAAGAAACAATCTATTAATAGGTTTATTTTCCTAGGGACACCCGTATATACACATTACTTTGTCCTACTTGCCCCTAGTAATGTCCTGCTCGCTAAAGCGCCCTTTGCACGACCAAAATGCATAAAACCTAATCAAAACATTTTGATTTTTTTTCACGCATACACACATATTTAAATGAATACTATCGTAAAACTATTCCTGCATTTTGACCGTGTAATGGGGCGCTTTATATTTTCCCCAAAACGTGTATGCGTTTTAAAAATTGCTGACTTCAAGTTTATGTAAAAATTCCGTTTTTTTTTTCATAGCACTCACAAATAAAATTTCTCTATTTTGCAGAAAACATGAAAAGCATCAACAACAATTAATTAAATACATACATGTATAGCAATTTCCAAAAACATCCAAAGCGATAACAACAAAATAAGATAACAACAAAAACAAATTGTTTGATAATTGAATGTAAATATTTGTGAAGCATCAGACAAAGCTGAAAACAAAAAATTCAAAAATTAATAAAACAACGCAACGTCATAACAATAACAACGAGAGTTAAGGTAAGTTTCAGTCAAGTGTTTAAATAAATCCGATTTATTTTGTAATTTAATTTCGATTTCAATTAGTAAAGTATAAAAGGTAAATTCAAATACGTGATATACGATGAATATCAATTAATTGTGAAATATTCCTGTTAAAGAACACTCTATTGTTTATTGAGTGATTAACAAATAGAATTATTCCAAGAATACCAAAGCATTAGTTTCGAAATGTAATGATACGCCTAATCATAGTAGGTTATTTTACGAAAAATATTGAGTCTATTTGGTGTCTATATTAATTGTTTCCGCCCACGTCTCCTACACATGTCCCATCAAAAGATTTATGGCTGCGTTTGTTGATAGGACCGAGAATTTTTAGCCGGATGAAAGGGAGTTGTCCGGGAAGTTAATAATCGACTTTCGAGTTGTCAATCAAATAAAATAGATTTCGATTTTTTCCACAATCATTTACTCTCTGATCGACTTTAGAATATAAATTTACCTTGTATTGTAATTAAATAAAAAAAATTTCGTTGATTCAAAAATCGCCTCCAATAAAACTAATAATTATAATGTGCCCAAAATAAAGATTCAAAATTCAAAAGTTATTTAAAAAAAATTATTTATTGGAATTTTATAAAAACTTTTTTCGGTCCACCCGATTTACACTAGGCAATTTTAATTGCCGAAACTCTTTGTTTGTTCGAAGAGAGTAAAAGGAAAAAAAACTTCGTCGCATTTCCTTTTGTGTTTTTTCCTAGTGTGAAGTTGGCTGCAGATTATTTTTGACATTTTTAAAAGCTTTACAACTTTTTTCGGTCCACCCGATTTACACTAGGCCATTTTAATTGCCGAAATTCTTTGTTTGTTCGAAGAGAGTAAAAGGAAAAAAACTTTGTCGCAATGCCTTTTGTGTTTTTTCCTAGTGTGAAGTTGGCTGCAGATTATTTTTGATATTTTTAAAAGCCATATGCATTTGAAAATGCAATAGTGGGAATCGGAACATAATTTAAAAAAGAACGTTTATTTTGGAAAAAAATGCTCACAGTGTGCGTATTTTTTTTAACAAAAATTCATTTTGAGTTTTTCTTTTAAAAAAAGTTCACTGTGAAGTTGGCTGCACATTATTTTGTCATTTTTAAGTTATTTGCATTTGAAAATGCAATAGTGGGAATCGGGACATAATTTCAAAGCCATTCAATTAAAATTGTGTTTACAACGTAATTTTTGACTAAACACTACTGGCAAGCTATTACGTACTGGCAACTCCTTTTTTGTTTTTCCTAGTGTGAAGTTAGCCGCGGATTATTTTGAAATTTTTTAAGACATTTGCAAAGTCAATAGCGGAAGTCGGGGCATAATTTAAAAGTCATACAATTAAAATTGTGTTTACGACCTAATTTTTGACTAAACACTACTGGCAAGTTATTACGTACCGGCAACTCCTTTTTGATTTTCCTAGTGTGAAGTTAGCCGCAGATTATTTTGACATTTTTAAAGACATTTGCAAAGTCAATAGCGGAAATCGGGGCATAATTTCAAAGTCATACAATTAAAATTGTGTGTTTCGTCGTAATTTTTGACTAAAAACTACTGGCAAGTTATTACGTACTGGCAATTTAATTTATGTTTCTTGTAGTGTGAAGTTGGCTGTAGATAATTTCGAAATTTTTAAAAGGCATTTGCATTTGAAAATGCAACAGTGGGAATCCGAACATAATTTCAAAGTCATACAATTAAAATTGTGTTCATGTCGTAATTTTTAACTAAACACTACTGGCAGTAGTTTGCCATTAATTTTTGTCTAAAACCTACTGGCAGTAGCTATTGTTTTTTTCGTAGTGTGAAGTTGGCTGCAGATTATTTTATTTTTTGACTAAAAACTACCTGTGTTGTTTTCCATTTGTTTGCTGGATTAAACAGCTTAGCATAAAATGTAATTGCCCAAGGTCGTATGCCACAGTGCCTAATTAAAAGTGTGGCGCCTCACCTCAGAATGCTTCTCCCGCCCACCCCGTACTTGTACATTTTCCCGAGACAATACATGAATGCCGCTAACTGACATGGCATTGACAAATGTGTTCTTACAGTCGTGCAGGTCGTGAGGAAATTTAAATAAAAAACAGTATAAAAACAGCCCGGCCCCTCTTATGCTCTCACTGCTTTGCTTCATATGAACAACAACAACAGCAGCAGCATCACCAGAAAGAAAATCATTTGAAATAAATGAACTCTAACATCCAATCACATAAATAGTGACAATTAATCAATACCTTTAAAAACTGTTTAACATGTTCACAATACAATTTAGTCATAAATTATTTATGTTGATTTCTGTTGTTGCTGCTGTTGCATTTTATAACACTAGTGCTCACAACGATAGCATTAGTGAGAAGTCTTTAGTCATGAAGACGAAATGTTTAATGTTAATGACTCTCGGTTATCTCTTCAATACGATCGGAATGTAAATAAAAAAAATATTTATTAAACATTTAACAAACCCGAAAAGAAACCTATTTGTTAAGAACAGCTTCATTGTTTTAGAAAACAATTTATTCAGATTAAATCCACATAATACATATTTATAAAACAGCTGTTGTTTGTTTTATTTATTTAGAAAAAAGCGTGTCTAATATCACGGTTATTTTCTCTGGCAACGAAATGTTGCATAACTACGTATTATAAAATATGTGCCAAACAGAGTTTAGAACAAGCAATTGACAATAGCGTGACACTGATTTAATGACATATCCACAAATCATTTGTATATTTTAAACTATGAATCTCTGTTCCGGATTGTTGGTTGATTTAATATAAAAAATAATAATTGATCTGACTGTCATAAAAGACTCGAACGACCAATTCGGTACGGCAGAATTTTCATATTTGTTTTATTTCACTAAACAAACCGAAGACGTCATTCATTCATTTTAACTCGAAATGACGTTTATTTTGTCTTAGAAGGGTTTTCTCGGCCACAACGGATGTTATGTATACACCAACACCAGCCCTAACCGTATTGCGTTTTTATTAATTTGAAAAATATTAACATATTTTAATCATTTAATTAACAAATTTATTACTTTTATATGACGGGATTTGGCAGAGCAATACACTGGCCTACAGCGATATCGCCATGATCAGTAGTCTACTGTAATATTTTGAATTGTAGATATATTTTCCGCAATTTGGCTAAAATTCCTTGACCGAATTGAAAAAAAAAAAATATTTATCTGTTTAAAAAAAAAATTATTTTTGTTTTTGAAAAAAAAAAAAATTGGTAAAAATAAAATGTAGATAAAATTAATTAACCAAATTAAAAAAAAATATATCAAAAATTTTATTTTTTATATTTTTATTTATATTCTATAAAAAGTAAATTTATATGCTAATTTTGGATCCAAGGGTAAACCGGATGACACAGACCAAGCACGCTACCAACTCGCCTACCGGGACGCCTGTTTTAAGTCCATTGTGAGCTTTTCTTTTAAAAAAGTTCATTGTGAGCTGTTCTTTTAAAAAAAGTTCATTGTGAGATTTTCTTTTAAAAAAGTTCATTGTGAGCCTTTCTTTTAAAAAAGTTCATTGTTAGTTTTTTTTTTTAGAAAAAGTTCATTGTGATGTATTTTTTAAAAAAGTTAATTTGTTAGCTTTTCTTTTAGAAAAGCTCATTGTGAGATTTTATTTAAAAAAAGTTCATTGAGAGTTTTTTTTTAGAAAAATACATTGTGAGCTTTTTGTTTTTAGAAAAGTTCATTGTTAGTTGTTTTTTTTAGAAAAAGTTCATTGTGATGTATTTTTTTAAAAAGTTCATTTTTGAGCTTTTCTTTTAGAAAAGTTCATTGTGAGATTTTATTTTAAAAAAAAGTTCATTTTTAATAATAATGCATTGTGAGCTTTTTTTTTTTAGAAAAAATCATTGTGAGGCTTTTTTTAGAAAAGATTGTGAGGCTTTAAAAAGGTTACTTGTGATGTATTTTTTAAAAAGTAAATTTTTTAGCTTTTCTTTTAGAAAAGTTCATTGTGAGGCTTTTTTTTAGAAAAGATTGTGAGGCTTTTCTTTTAAAAAGGTTCATTGTGATGTATTTTTTATAAAGTTAATTTTTGAGCTTTTCTTTCAGAAAAGTTCATTGTGAGGTTTTATTTTTAAAAAGTTCATTGTCTTTTTAATAAATGTTAATTCTGAACATCTCTTTGAGATAAGTTCATTGTGAGCTTTTTTTAGAAAAAGTTCATTGTGAGATTTTATGTAAAAAAAAGTTCATTGTGCGTTTTTTTTTTTAGAAAAATTCATTGTGCGACTTTACCTTAAAAAAACTCATTGTGAGATTATATTTAAAAAAAACATTGTGAGGTTTTATTTTAAAAAACAGTTCATTTTGAGGCTTTTCTGTTAAAAAGGTTGATTGTGATGTTTGTTTTAAAAGTTAATTTTTGAGTTTTTCTTTAGAAAAGTTTATTCATTGTGATGGATGTTTTTCAAAAGTTAATTTTTGAGCTTTTCTTTTAGAAAAAGTGAGGTTTTAGGTTTTATTTGTGAGGTTTTATTTAAAAAAAGGTGCATTGCGAGCTATTTTTTAGAAAAATTCATTTTGAGTCTTTTCAAAAAGTTCATTGTGATGTATTTTTTAAAAAGTAAATTTTTGAGCTTTTCTTTTAGAAAAGTTCATTGTGAGCTTTTTATTTATTTATTTTAAAGGAGGTTTTATTTTTAAAAATGTTCATTGTGAACTTTTTTTTAGAACAATTCATTGTGAGGCTTTTCTTTTAAAAAATTCATTGTGATGTTTTTTTTAATGTTGATTTTTGAGATTTTATTTCGAAAAGTTCATTCTAAGCTTTTTTTTCAATAAAAGTTAACTCTGAACTTCTCTTTGAGATAAGTTCATTGTGAGCTTTTCTTTAAGAAAAGTTCATTATGAGCTTTTCTTTTAGAAAAGTTCATTATGAGCTTTTCTTTTAGAAACATTTATTGTGAGCTTTTCTTTTAGAACGTTCATTGTATGGTGAGGTTTTATTTTTAAAAAAAATCATTGTGAAAGTTCTGTAAGAAAATGTCATGGTCGATGTTTGATTAATCGAACAGAAAAAAATTCCACCGATATGATCGGTGTTCAGTAATAATTTCTACTTTGTAGACCAGTGTAAATTAAATAATATATTATTTGTTTTCCTTTTCAATCAAGTAACAATTAAAATTTCCCATATACGATAAGTCTGTCTAAGTCAGTTTGGCAGGTTTAGACAAATATAACATCTGGTTTCGAAAACAACAATTACAAACAATAAATTTACATCTTAATCAGTTAAGGGCACAATAATTCGCTTTAAATTGTGCATACATTACTGGCATTAAAATAATAATACCATTTTCAAACCGAAACCCTATTTGAAAAAGAAAAAAAAACAGATAATGCCAACACATTCAAGCCAGACTGTAACTCCAAACATGTCTACAAATTCCGCGAAATGTCTAAATGACAAACGCTCTAATTAATGATTAATTGCTATGTAATTCATTCAGTCCATTTGTTGTGACCCAGTCCCCAAACACTTTAGAAACAGACCACAACAACGATTGGATAACAAAACAATCCGCGAAACATCTCATTTAATTACATTACAATTAAGGCAATAATTGTCAAATGAAATGATTACATGACGCTGGGACATACATTGTTATAAAATATGTATGTTAATTGCCATACATACCGACAGTATTCATGATATGTTCGGGCGACATATGGTGCAGAAATATTTAATTCATTTTAATTTATGTAATTATTTTGTAATCTCATAGAAAAGAGAGCAAAAACAAAAACACACGGGCAACTTGAAACCGCTGCCAGAATGTTTGTCTGCCAAATCCTAGAGCATTTTAACACCTGCAGATAATGGGCGAGCACAATGTAAAAGAAGATATTCATTCCTATTGTATTGTGAGTGGAAATGGCAATCGAGAGCACATCAGAAAGACAAACATAGTTTTCTTTAAGAAATGTTCATTGGCCAATGAACATTTGCCATTAAAGCCCGCCAATTTCCTTTCAAAAGTTTTCTCCGAATTTACAAACATATCGACAATAATAAAAAAAAAAAACAAAAAAGTTCAACAGAGTTTCACGCATTTTATTGTGTTTGTACTTTTCTAATTTATCAGGGGTGTGTGAGGGTCCTTCCTTTGTTGGGTCGAGTCTTTGTTTTTTTTTTTTTTAAAGTAAATCATTTGAATGCAAAATTTGTTTAATGTTTTAAGTTGCACATGAAAAAAAAAAACATGACAGCGAAACTTTATCATTTTTTCTTCCCAAAAAGTTGCTGTTCGACAATAACAACAGAAAATAATCTAATTTTGTGCAATTGTGAACACTGAGTTTTTGAATTTATTTATTTTTTTTTTCTGAACAAATCCCACACTTGCAACCACCGGCTGAGGTAGACATGGTAAGCGTACGGTTCTACAATTCATCAAATGACACTTTGAAGGGTAGCGGGGGAAATCAAATCCTACAGAAGTGGAAGTAGAAATAGAGTAAAATAAAAGTCGTGACTGAACACCAGCTCTGCAAGTATTAAATTGAATAAAGTCAACTTGTTGTATTTTTTTTCTTTATTTTGGTTTTAATTCTTTGTTGTTGTTTGTGTTTAAAGCACTAAAGGCGGATTTATTTCAAGGGTGCAATGCGACGGGGCATTAGAGTGTAACATTCCAATTTGGTATTGACATGATAAGACAAGCGGATGCATTACCTTAAGTCTACGGTGATATGGCGATAGCATTGAAAACAGCCAGTCACGACTCCCAGTTGTAGAACATGGCTGATTCGACTTGCGACAGAGATTAAAACCAGCAAAGGTTTTTTTTTTTGGCAAAAAAAAAACAAATCATCGTCCGAGAATACTTTTTTGGAATAAAATAGACTATTATTTAAGAAAAGTTCAATGTCCAAGAAAATGTTCCCTTATGCAAAGTTCATCCTGCGGGAACTCTTTCCTTAAGATATATTTACAATTCCCCAAAAAGTTTACTTTAAGAAAAGTTGAACATTTGAGAGATTTTCCTTTAAGAAAAGTTTATACTTCGAGAACTTTTTCTTTAAGAAAAGTTTATTCTTTAGAAAAGTTTATTCTTTAGAAAAGTTTATTCTTTAGAACTTTTTCTTTAAGAAAAGTTTATTCTCCAAGAACTTTTTCTTTAAGAATAGATAATCGCCCGAAAACTTTTCGAGTAAGACAGAAAGTTCCTTAAGAAACGATGATAGTTCATGAAGTCTTCTTTTATTATTACTGTCCGTGAACGGTTTTTGTAAAGGAAAAGTTCAACATCAGAGAGATTTTTCTTTGAGAAAAGTCCAACGACCGAAAATAGTTTTCTTTAGTTAATGTTTATTGTCTGAGACTATTTTCTTCAAGAAAAGTTCATTTTTGATACATTTTCCTTTCAGAAGTATGTATGCTCCGAGAATTTTTCCTTTACGAAAAGTTTATTCCACGAGAATTTTCTGAAAACTGTTGCTTTACGAAAAGGTAATCGTCCGAAAACTTTTCAAGCAAGAATATTTTAACGTCTGAGAGTTTTTTCTTTAATAAACTTTGGAGTTTTCTTTTAGTGTGTGAGAACTTTTTTGTAAAAGAAAAGTTCAACGTATGAGAGCTTTTTCTTTAGAAAAAAATTCCTAGAAAGTTTTCCTTTAATTAAAGTTTATCGTCTGAGAATATTTCCAAAAATAAAACATTCATCATTGAAAACCTTTTGGTTTCTGAAGAATTTATGCTTCGAGAACTTTTCCATAAATAAAAGATTATCGCCTGAGAGCTTTTACTTCAGGAAAATTTCTTCGTATAAGACTATTTCCTTATAAAAAACAAATTTTCGAAAACTTTTCCTTCAAAATTGTTCATCTTGCGAGAACTTTTTTTTTTAATAAAAGTTTATCGCCTGAGAGCTTTCCCTGTAAGAAAATTTCTTTGTACAAGACAATTTCCTTAAGTAATAAATTATTATTTCTCCTCAAAAATAGTTCAACTCTTCCTTTTAAAATAGTTCATCTTCCGAGAACTTTTTTTTTAATAAAAGTTTAGCCTGAGAGCTTCCCCTGTAAGAAAATGTCTTCGTACAAGAATATTTGCTTTAAAAAATAAATTTCCCAAAGCTTTTCCCTAAAAATAGTTCAACTTTTCCTTTGAAAATAGTTCAGTCTTCGAGAACTTTTCCTTTAATTAAAGTTTAGCCTGAGAGCTTTCCCTGTAAGAAAATGTCTTCGTACAAGGCAATTTCCTTTAATAAAAAATGATTTCCGACAACTTTTCCTTAAAAATAGTTCAACACTTCCTTTTAAAATAGTTCATATTCCGAGAACTTTTTTTTAATAAAAGTTTTGCCTGAGAGCTTTTCCTTTAAGAAAATGTCTTCGTAGAATAGAATATTTGCTTTAAAAAAATTAATTTCCGAAAGCTTTTCCCTAAAAATAGTTTTAGTTTTAGCTTTTCCTTTGAAAATAGATCAGTCTTCGAGAACTTTTCCTTTAATAAAAATTTTGTCGCCTGAGAGCTTTTCCTTTAGGAAAATGTCTTCGTGCAAGACAATTTTCTTTGATAAGAATTTATTTCCGAAAACTTTTCCTTAAAAATAGTTAAACTTTTCCTTTAAAAATAGTTAATTTTTGGAAAACTTTCCCTTTAATAAAACTATATCGCCGGAGAGCTTTCCGTTAAAGAGAAATTCATCGTCTCACTTCAAGAAACCCGTATTGGACATGACCACATCATTTAATAAAAATTAATGTTCAAGAACTAATCACTTAAGAAAAGTTAAGTTAACTGCCCGAAAAATTTTCCTTAAATTCCTGGCATAGAAATGTATGATATAATATGATCTGATATGTATTCATATGTTTGTATATTCAAAATATATATTACATGCACGACTCTTTGAGTTTCGAAATTTTACCCCAAATATTTAATATAAAATCGTGAAAACATTGTTTTAACTAATTAAGGGTGTAGAAAATTGCCAAAATTTACTTGAAATACAATAGCAACTTTACCTTGCAAGGGTTGTACCAAAGCGTAATATAATTTAAGCATACTTTCAGGAGTTGAAAGAATATTCATAACATAGCATATATTTTAGGCATTTGCCTAAACGAAAAGAACATACTTTTGTGCGTTCAAAGAAACAAATTATTAAAAACAATGATTAAGACTAGTATGAAGATGTTTCAGAAATATGTGTGTATACATTGAAAATGTTGTTTAACCTAAAGTCAGCCAGTTGCAGCGTTGCTTAGTCAAAAGCTGACACAATGTTGGGGGGAAACAGTTGTTGTTCGTGTAAGAACTTTTCTAAGTTTTTTTTTCTACGAAAGTAACCTTAAATTTGTACTAAATAGTTAGTGAATGTTATAGTTTAGGTAGAATAGAAATGAGACAGTGGAGACACTGGCAAACAAAGCATTTCTGCTTTATTGAATTTGTTTTCTTTGGGACTTCATAACCACATTCCAATTCGAATAGGACAACACTTTTTTCTCTACAAAAAGTCAGAAAAATCGATTGACATTTGTAAAAGTAGGAAACAATTTTATTTCATAAAAATTAATTTACTTTTTTTTAAAATTATTGGCTCTGTAGGATTTGTTAGAACAGAGCCAACATTGTCAACAAGTGTTGGAAGTGGAAAATGGCAACTAAGTGAATTTTCGTAAAAGAAAGATTTATCACAATAAACAGTGTCAACCAGTATGTCACCCTGTGTTCCCACTAGGTGACCAACAGCATCCATGTTTTTTTTTTATTAAATAAATTTCAAGGTTTAATAATCTTCTTATAATATATATTTACCCTCGACACTGATTCACTTATACACTGATTCACATACTCTGTCACGCAGTACGTAGGAATTTAAATAGGCATTCTATAATTCTATAAATAATAATAATAAAAAAAATAATTTTTTACTAAAATTGTTTTTTTAAAAATTTTTTTTTTTAAAAAATTTTTTTTTTTACAAAATTTTTTTTTCAACAAAAATTTTTTTTTCATACAAAATTTTTTTTTTCAACAAAATTTTTTTTCCACGAAATTTTTTTTTCAACAACATTTTTTTTTCCACAAAAATTTTTTTTTTCAACAATTTTTTTTTTCAACAAAATTTTTTTTTTTTAACAAAAATTTTTTTTTTCAACAAAAATTTTTTTTTGAACAAAAAAATTTTTTTCAACAAACATTTTTTTCCACAATTTTTTTTTTTCCAATTTTATTTTTTTTTCGAAATTTTTTTTTACAAAATAGTTTTCTCAAAATATTTTTTACAAAATTTTTAAAATTAAGTAACAAATACTTTCTCAAGCAAATTAGCGGGCGCCATAGGCGCATTACAACTTACTAGTTTATAATAAAATATAAAAATTTTCTATTCTTCTCTGACTACTAGACCGTTGAGTGAAATTAGGCTGGGAAAACATTTCTCCATCAAATAACATGAAATGTTTAGAAACCCCCAAACCCTCCCATGTTTTATTTAAATGCCATTAGAGGATATTTCGTCTCGTCTCGTCTCTTAATCGTTTCACAAATTGATGTGTAATTAAAGTCCTTATTAAAGGGATTCGCAAAAATAGTTAGTTGTAGCATATGCTTAGGCTTTTATTTGAATTTGCTGCATACCAAGGAGACTTTGAGACAGCAGAACGTCATTAACGTTATCAAATGCCTTAGAGGTCATTAATTTTTCATTAAAATGTGCTTAAGACATTAACAAGACCCTCCTTGAAACATTGGCGACGATTGCTTTTACGGTGGATTTTAGATAGTACAAAAAGTAAGCATACTTTCAGGATGTAATAGAAAAAACTAGAGTAAAGCATAACTACAAGTAGTCACGAAGGCAACTGAATTAAGTGTGTTTTAGTTTATTTAAATTATTTAAAGAGACTACTTTAAGTTATGCAAGATTTCAAATTAAGATTTTTTTCCCTGAAAGCTCCTTATCAATTCACAAATAATAAAGAAAAGAAAACATTGCCTACTTTAAGGAAATTAGTGTAAAGAATTATGCCAAGCATAACTTAAGGAACGTATAAAGAAATGAATCAGTGTTTGTTGTTGTTATGATTATTTGCTCTCCGGCAAAGTATTGCAATCATATCTCAAGGAAACATGGCCTTAATATCTATGAGGAAACCCTTACATTCAAACCAGCCTTCCTTTTTAATGTGCATTCACATTTTACTTAACTGGAGCTGAAGTTTAGTGTGGAGGGGGGTGGGGTTTTTTTTTGTTTTTTTTTGCTAAAACTTCTCGAAGATTATGACTATTGTACATCGTAGACTTTTGTAGGAATTTTGCCAAAGTATTTCACAAATTCTTCCCATTCGTATGATAAGTTTTGAAGTGCATTTACAAGCAAAAATGCAAAATAGCTTAACAATTAAATTATGTATGCTTTATAATTGGTTTGTACTCATTCTTCTTAGACTTATTTTTGAAATAAGTTTATGTCTAAGAAGGCCTCCTAGATTGCCTTAATTTTGCCACTGAGCAAAGAGTGAGGTTATGTTAATATATTCAGCAAGGCATCCCAGTTTGACTTACTTTAGCCACTGAGCAAGAAGTGAGGTTATGTCCATATATTCAGCAAGCGTGTCTTGTAGTTTCCTAAGAAGGCCTTACTTTAGCCGCTGAGCATGGAGTGAGGTTAGGTTCATATACAAATGGTCACATGTATAGCAAATACTCTTAGGTAGCTCCCTAAGCAGGCCTCTAGAATTTATCAAGAGTGCCTTGCAGCTTTCTAAGCCTTACTTTTGTTTCTTGGAAGGTGTGTGTGTGTGTTTTATAGTAAATACCCTAAGAAGACAGCTCGAATTCATCCAGCATGTCTTCAAGCTTCCCAAGAAGACCTTCCTTTTCAAGCTGGGAAAAAAAGTGAGGTTATGTGTATTTGTCCATGTGTGTGTGTTACATCTCCCTTAGCAGTTCCTTGAAAATCACCTCCTATATAAGAAGACGCGTTACGAATATGTGCCTTACGTGGGTGTACGTGTGTGTTATAGCAAATACTCTCACGTTTTCCCTTACAACAACACACACACAGGCACACAGACACATCTGTTTATTTCATTCGTACATGTCGCCTGACATTTGTTCGGGCCCTACTTAAGGCTGTGTGCATTGGTAAAGCTTTAAAGCTCCTCCGCTTGTGTCATGACTTCCTGTCCAAACATAATTTTTGGTGGCTTCAATTTTATAAGACACACACACGACTTCATGATCCTCTCAAAGTGTCTGTATGTGTGTGTGTGTGTATTTGGCGAATCTCAGTCTGAATGTTTGCCTTTTGGGAGAAATGTTGAACGTTCTGTTCGAATGTCTGACAACTTTTAAATATTTTACTATTTTCGCAAAGGAAAAAAAGGCGAATAAACAATATTTTGCAGGGGTGCAATTTTGTTGTTGTTACCTCAATTGTCGGGGTTGCCTTGGTTGTGTCACAACCCATTTCTATGGGAATCCATAAGTCCTTTCCTTCATATTCTACCTATGCTCATATGTTTCCCATTTTTTTTTTTTTGCTAATATTATTCCCTGCGTTTGTCGTCTTGCCATTATTTTGCATCTCTAGAGATTTCTATCAAACAAGGAAATCAGAAGGAAAAAAAACTCGTATACTTTCGCAGTACTTATGTGACTGACTCATATTGTTTGCCCCCCGAAAGCCAAATACATACCGATAAAGGCTTGCCATCCATTGATGGGAACACAGGTGTCAGTTGAAAAATGACGTTGTACATTTTGAGAGATTTTCTTTTCTGCTAGAACGTTTTTTTTTGTGTCGCATTCTTAGGTGGGAAGTTCTGCCTGATGTTGGCCATCATTGGTGGCCATAATAAAGATGTACTTGCAGTATGTGGTTGACAAATCACCAGCACAACCTCTGGCACTTGGCTGGCATATATTTGTCATGGGGGGTGGGGGGGAAACCAATAGGAAAAGAAAACCCAAACACATTTGGAATTGAAATTCCGAAGTTCGTAAATTGTGGCTACAATAACGGGCAGAATGGCAGGTGTGCTTCAGTTTCTTCAATTCTCTGTTTCGGTGGCGGCCGTGTTGTGTGGTTTACACTAGAGTGTCTTTAAGTGTGTAATTTGCTTGAAAGATGTCGTCTACGGTGAAGGTGACAAAGTGAAACCGTTTTTGTCAGATAACCCACACTCTGAGATCACTTTGGGGTTGAAGGTGTAACCCATGCCCATGTGGGAGGAACCACTTGAAAGTTATAAATGGGGCAGTACTGAGGCCCAGGAAAGAACATGTGAGTGGAAAGCAGCAGAACATTTTGAAATGGGGAGAGATATCGAAAATAAACCATTTGGTAGATACGCTAGATTTTTCTAAGGAAGTCAAAAGGGGCGCTCTACTATTTTTTGATGTCGTTGAAAAACGAAATTCCATAATTTGTGAGTCGCCACCCAAACAGCGAAAGGAAGTTGTACCTGTTGTACCACTTCACTGGAAAAAAATGTGGAATGTCAATTAAACGTGTAGAAATGTTTATGATTCCCTTTTCAACTCGCCTCTTGGCGAAATTGGATTTCAGCTCTTTTTTGTTTTCTTCATTGACTTTTCCAATGCAAATGCCTTTTCAGAATGTCAAAATGATCTGCAGGCAACTTCACTGGAAAAAAATGTGGAATGTCAATTAAACGTGTAGAAATGTTTATGATTCCCTTTTCAACTCGCCTCTTGGCGAAATTGGATTTCAGCTCTTTTTTGTTTTCTTCATTGACTTTTCCAATGCAAATGCCTTTTCAGAATGATGATCTGATATGATCTGCAGCCAACTTCACTGGAAAAAAATGTGGAATGTCAATTAAACGTGTAGAAATGTTTATGATTCCCCTTTTCAATTCGCCTCTTGTGTTCACACAAAGAAAATTGGAGTTCAGCTCTTTTTGTTTTCTTTATTGACTTTTCAAATACAAATGCCTTTTCAGAATGTAAAAAAGGATCTGCAGCCAACTTCACACTAGAAAAAACACAAAAGGAATTGCCAGTACGAGCAGGAGTTTTCCTTATCCATTCCCCTTACCTCTCTCTCTCTCAAAAACTGAGAATTGCTGCAATTTAAATTGCCTAGTGTGAATCGCGAATTATGGACGAAACACTGACTTACTTGGGTGGATATTAAAAACTAGTAAGTTGTAATGCGCCTATGGCGCCCAAAAAAAATTTTTGTTCAAAGAAAAATTTTTCTTGAAAAAAAAAATTTTTGTTGAAAAAAAAAATTTTTGTGGAAAAAAAAAATTTTGTTGAAAAAAAAAATTTTGTGGAAAAAAAAAATTTGTAAAAAAAAAAATTTTGTAAAAAAAAATTTTGTAAAAAAAAAATTTAGGGAAAACACAATTTCTGTACAAAAAAAAAAATATTTTTTTTATTATTATTATTTATAGAATTATAGAATAAATTCCTACGTACTGCGTGACAGAGTCAGTGAATCAGTGTCGAGGGTAAATATATATTAAGATGTTGATCCAACAGCAAAATCAAACATTATTTGAGGGTTGAATAAATTTGAAGGAGTTTGATGTTTAAGTTCCCCGTATGCGGTTATCATACTGAATATTATGGCCCATTTTTAATCCCATAATTTGTTTTCTAAGAGATTAAACCATGACGAAATTCAAGGCGTTTAATAACAATTTTATAGAACTAACCAGAGGTACCGATGCAAAGACGGACTTGTCTGAAACTCTACACAGATCATGAAAGGTCTTTGTTTAAAAGATTCCAAGGGTTTCACTACCCGGAAAGAATATACAAATAGGTTCTTCCAAGGGGTTTCCTCCTACTATCCGGAGGAGGACCCTAGGTTCTTCCATTTCCCACTCGCAGAGAATATAAAAATAGGTTCTCCTTTCAAATTTTGCAACAATTTCACAGAAAGGATTCGTAAACTTCATGTTAACAACAACAGAGCGTTTAAGAAACAGAAATGTTAAGCTGACATTGACCTTCACTTGAGATGTCCATGGACACAGTTCAAAAAACTCGTTAACATAGAAAAGATGGCATAACAGAAAGGACTCTCTCTCTCTCTCTGTTATCCATCTAACTCTCTGTCTCTCTCATTCTGGTAGTGTTAATAACAACTACTGTTAAATCTCTTAAAATGTTATGCACCAGCTCTCTTCAGCTGTTAAGATTAACAGCGAGAAAAGGGACATTTCAACATTTCTGTAAAATACCGGAGAAATGTTACGAATGTGATTGTTTGTCAAAATGTTCAAAATGTCTGTGTGGGCTTGGGTCAGTTATCCTTAGTGAGCAGTGGTATGCGTGTGTGGAATGGCTTTTTCATATGTGTGTGTGTGTGTAAGTTCTGTGATAAACTAAAAATCGTTGCATGTTTCACATGATTTCCGTTAATGTTAATGTCAAGATATTTACATTTCTCATCATATGATGACTGCCAACATCGTCGTATGGCAAACATTGAGATGCTGCTGCTTCAACACATACATGGCGGTGGTAAAGGTGTTATCTCTGCCACACATATTCCGTTATTGCATACATGTATTCGTACATGTGTGTTTGTGTATGAATATTACAGCTCTTTATTGATTTCTTCATTTCGATATGATAAATTTTAATTAAATTTCTCGGTTTCCATTTGATTTTCATTTCGTTCACAAAACCATGCGTCAGTCAGTCAGACCGACAGACAGACAGTCAGTCGTAACTGAAATATCGTGGTAATCCCTTTATCATTTTACCGTAATGAGAAATTTTAATTTCTTATCAGTCACAAAGAGTCGAAAGGGTTTTTTTTTCCACCTACATCGAAGTTAATGTGACAGTTTATTTGTGTGTATGGAATATTTCATTCTGTTTGTGTGCTCCAAAGTGTTCTGTCATCCATAAAGTATATTAAAATATTACACATATCCTTAAAGGATGTTCTCGAAAAGGCTGGGCAACCATATTCAATACATTTAATATTGAAGGGATGAGAAAGCCATCACTGTGTGTTTGTCTGAGGTGTTTGAATTACACCAGGGCCAACCAATGAATTTCCTTCTCAATCACTAATGGAGACGGCATTCGTTGTAAACCGATTGACTCGGAATTGCCACACAACCTAATTATTTTGTTCACCCGAACTAACTTCAGGCACATGACCAAATATTTGGGCACACTTTCTGACAAACGAGTACATATGGCGTGCCTTAAGACAGTTTAAATTTCCCGCTGAACGAATATGAATTTACACTCCTCGACGACTTCATCTATTTGGTTATTATTGTAGCATGATTACATACTTACCTCCCAAGTGTTTGAAAGTAGTTTTCGTATCTCTTCCCGCTGGTGTGGTGATTATTATTGAAATAGCCTCATCCAGTCCCCGAAACAAAACTGTAAAAACTCTACTGGCTGGAATTGTTGTTATGATTTCGTCGACGGCACATGGCTACGTAGTGGTCTGACATGGAGTGGAAGGGTAGAAAAGAAGAATGAAATTAATGTGAAAACACGAGTAGTGGTAGTAGGTTAGTTGTTTCTTAATCTTTTGCATCGTAACGGCGACGTTGTCTTATTTCCCCAGTGAGAGGGCTGTATAGTGAATACTAAAATTTCAAATTGTTGCACAGTGGTGCGCAATGAAATTACAACAGAGAACTTTGCCATAAGATTTATTAATAAAAAGTTACATATATAGGAAAAGTTAACGCATGTGAAATTTTCACATTATATAATAAATATTAAATAATGTCACACATAATATAATAAATTTTACCAGATGTCAACTTTTCTATAAGAAAATTTGCCACATGTCAGCTTTTCTATAAGAAAAGTTGCCACATGTCAGCTTTTCTATAAGAAAAGTTGCCACATGTCAGCTTTTCTATAAGAAAAGTTGCCACATGTCAGCTTTTCTATAAGAAAAGCTGCCACATGCCAGCTTTTCTATAAGAAAAGTTGCCACATGCCGGCTTTTCTATAAGAAAAGTTGCCACATGTCAGCTTTTCTATAAGAAAAGTTGCCACATGTCAGCTTTTCTATAAGAAAAGTTGCCACATGTCAGCTTTTCTATAAGAAAAGTTGCCACATGTCTGCTTTCTTATAAGAAAAGTTGCCACATGTCTGCTTTCTTATAAGAAAAGTTGCCACATGTCAGCTTTTCTATAAGAAAAGTTGGCACATGTCAGCTTTTCTATAAGAAAAGTTGCCACATGTCAGCTTTTCTATAAGAAAAGTTGCCACATGTCAGCTTTTCTATAAGAAAAGTTGCCACATGTCTGCTTTCTTATAAGAAAAGTTGCCACATGTCAGCTTTTCTATAAGAAAAGTTGCCACATGTCAGCTTTTCTATAAGAAAATTGGCCACATGTCAGCTTTTCTATAAGAAAAGTTGCCACATGTCAGCTTTTCTATAAGAAAAGTTGCCACATGTCGGCTTTTCTATAAGAAAAGTTGCCACATGTCAGCTTTTCTATAAGAAAAGTAGCCACATGTCAGCTTTTCTATAAGAAAAGTTGCCACATGTCAGCTTTTCTATAAGAAAAGTTGCCACATGTCGACTTTTCTATAAGAAAAGTTTGCCACATGCCGGCTTTTCTATAAGAAAAGTTGCCACATGTCAGCTTTTCTATAAGAAAAGTTGCCACATCTGAACTTTTCTGTAAAAAAAATAGCTACTGTGAAGTATTATCCTCTCGTAAGGATTAAAACGACTGCTCTTTGTATTGCCTTTGAAGCTATTTTTGTTAGATTTGCCGTGCTTTTTAATTTGTCTTCCTAATTTATTCGATCTCACAGCACTGTGCTTTGTTGTGATATACAATATTGATGGTGGCCATTTTCTTGGCAATTTAAATCTTTGGCGTATTGTACGACATCTTATAGTTAATGCATGAATTTTACTCTTCTCTTTAGACATACAGAACAGAACAAATATAAAAATAAATATAAACAGCAAAATAACGATTTTCTTCATTTCGTCTTCCATCAGTGAGTTTATTCTGTTTATTTTATGACAATGAAATAAGAAACATTTGTATACACATACGATGTATGTACATTATATACATGTATTCATATTTATATATATATACATGCATATGTACTACATTAACAACTATATAAAATTGTTTACAACAAAACAAAAAGCCATGGCTATAACAGCAAATATCGTATAATTCATATCCGAATATGCTTTTTGTCACTTTTACTACAGTCAACACCGACATGGAGAAGGAGCCGTTATTTGTTATGGGTTGGGGGCCTATAGGAAGTTTTCCACATACCAACTTTTTTATAAGAAAAGTGGCCACCCGTCAACTTTTCTATAAGAAAAGTGGCCAGCCGTCAACTTTTCTATAAGAAAAGTGGCCACCCGTCAACTTTTCTATAAGAAAAGTGGCCAGCCATCAACTTTTCTATAAGACTAGTGGCCACCCGTCAACTTTTCTATAAGAAAAGTGGCCACCCATTAACTTTTCTATAAGAAAAGTGGCCAGCCGTCAACTTTTCTATAAGAAAAGTGGCCAGCCATCAACTTTTCTATAAGAAAAGTGGCCAGCCGTCAACTTTTCTATAAGAAAAGTGGCCACCCGTCAACTTTTTTATAAGAAAAGTGGCCACCCGTCAACTTTTCTATAAGAAAAGTGGCCAGCCGTCAACTTTTCTATAAGAAAAGTGGCCACCCGTCAACTTTTCTATAAGACTAGTGGCCACCCGTCAACTTTTCTATAAGAAAAGTGGCCAGCCATCAACTTTTCTATAAGACTAGTGGCCACCCGTCAACTTTTCTATAAGAAAAGTGGCCACCCATTAACTTTTCTATAAGAAAAGTGGCCAGCCGTCAACTTTTCTATAAGAAAAGTGGCCAGCCATCAACTTTTCTATAAGACTAGTGGCCACCCGTCAACTTTTCTATAAGAAAAGTGGCCAGCCGTCAACTTTTCTATAAGAAAAGTGGCCAGCCATCAACTTTTCTATAAGACTAGTGGCCACCCGTCAACTTTTCTATAAGAAAAGTGGCCAGCCATCAACTTTTCTATAAGACTAGTGCCCACCCGTCAACTTTTCTATAAGAAAAGTGGCCAGCCGTCAACTTTTCTATAAGAAAAGTGACCACCCGTCAACTTTTCTTTAAGAAAAGTGACCACCCGTCAACTTTTATATAAGAAAAGTGGCCACCCGTCAACTTTTCTATAAGAAAAGTGGCCACCCGTCAACTTTTCTATAAGAAAAGTGGCCACCCGTCAACTTTTCTATAAGAAAAGTGGCCACCCGTCAACTTTTCTATAAGAAAAGTGGCCACCCGTCAACTTTTCTATAAGAAAAGTGGCCACCCGTCAACTTTTCTATAAGAAAAGTGGCCACCCATTAACTTTTCTATAAGAAAAAAGACCACCCATTAACTTTTCTATAAGAAAAGTGGCCACCCATTAACTTTTCTATAAGAAAAAAGACCACCCATTAACTTTTCTATAAGAAAAGTGGCCAGCCGTCAACTTTTCTATAAGAAAAGTGGCCAGCCGTCAACTTTTCTCTAAGAAAAGTGGCCAGCCATCAACTTTTCTATAAGACTAGTGGCCACTCGTCAACTTTTCTCTAAGAAAAGTGGCCACTCGTCAACTTTTCTCTAAGAAAAGTGTCCACCCGTCAACTTTTCTCTAAGAAAAGTGTCCACCCGTCAACTTTTCTCTAAGAAAAGTGTCCACCCGTCAACTTTTCTCTAAGAAAAGTGGCCACCCGTCAACTTTTCTATAAGAAAAGTGGCCACCCGTCAACTTCTCAATACGAAAAGTGGCCACCCGTCAACTTCTCTATACGAAAAGTGGCCACCCGTCAACTTTTCTACAAGAAAAGTGGCCACCCGTCAACTTTTCTACAAGAAAAGTGTCCACCTGTCAACTTTTCTATAAGAAAAGTGGCCACCCGTCAACTTTTCTATAAGAAAAGTGGCCACCCGTCAACTTGTATATAAGAAAAGTGTCCAGCCGTCAAATTGTCTATCACAAAAGTTGCCACACGTCAACTTTACTATAAGAAAAGTGGCCACCCGTCAACTTTTCTATAAGAAAAGTGGCCACACGTCAACTTGTATATAAGAAAAGTGGCCACCCGTCAACTTGTATATAAGAAAAGTGTCCAGCCGTCAAATTGTCTATCACAAAAGTTGCCACACGTCAACTTTACTATAAGAAAAGTGGCCACCCGTCAACTTTTCTATAAGAAAAGTGGCCACACGTCAACTTGTATATAAGAAAAGTGTCCAGCCGTCAAATTGTCTATCACAAAAGTTGCCACACGTCAACTTTACTATAAGAAAAGTGGCCACCCGTCAACTTTTCTATAAGAAAAGTGGCCACCCGTCAACTTTTCTATAAGAAAAGTGGCCACACGTCAACTTGTATATAAGAAAAGTGGCCACCCGTCAACTTGTATATAAGAAAAGTGTCCAGCCGTCAAATTGTCTATCACAAAAGTTGCCACACGTCAACTTTACTATAAGAAAAGTGGCCACCCGTCAACTTTTCTATAAGAAAAGTGGCCACCCGTCAACTTTTCTATAAGAAAAGTGGCCACACGTCAACTTGTATATAAGAAAAGTGTCCAGCCGTCAAATTGTCTATCACAAAAGTTGCCACACGTCAACTTTACTATAAGAAAAGTGGCCACCCGTCAACTTTTCTATAAGAAAAGTGGCCACACGTCAACTTGTATATAAGAAAAGTGGCCACCCGTCAACTTGTATATAAGAAAAGTGTCCAGCCGTCAAATTGTCTATCACAAAAGTTGCCACACGTCAACTTTACTATAAGAAATGTGGCCACCCGTCAACTTTTCTATAAGAAAAGTGGCCACCCGTCAACTTTTCTATAAGAAAAGTGGCCACCCGTCAACTTGTATATAAGAAAAGTGTCCAGCCGTCAAATTGTCTATCACAAAAGTTGCCACACGTCAACTTTACTATAAGAAATGTGGCCACCCGTCAACTTTTCTATAAGAAAAGTGGCCACCCGTCAACTTTTCTATAAGAAAAGTGGCCACCCGTCAACTTGTATATAAGAAAAGTGTCCAGCCGTCAAATTGTCTATCACAAAAGTTGCCACACGTCAACTTTACTATAAGAAAAGTGGCCACCCGTCAACTTTTCTATAAGAAAAGTGGCCACACGTCAACTTTTCCATAAGAAAAGTGGCCACACGTCAACTTTTCCATAATAAAAGTGGCCACCCGTCAACTTTTCCATAAGAAAAGTGGCCACCCGTCAACTTTTCTATAAGAAAAGTGGCCACCCGTCAACTTTTCTATAAGAAAAGTGGCCACCCGTCAACTTTTCTATAAGAAAAGTGGCCACCCGTCAACTTTTCTATAAGAAAAGTGGCCACCCGTCAACTTGTCTATAAGAAAAGTGGCCACCTGTCAACTCGTCTATAGGAAAAGTGGCCACCCGTCAACTTTTCTATAAGAAAAGTGGCCACCCGTCAACTTTTCTATAAGAAAAGTGGCCACCCGTCAACTTGTATATAAGAAAAGTGTCCAGCCGTCAAATTGTCTATCACAAAAGTTGCCACACGTCAACTTTACTATAAGAAAAGTGGCCACCCGTCAACTTTTCTATAAGAAAAGTGGCCACACGTCAACTTTTCCATAAGAAAAGTGGCCACACGTCAACTTTTCCATAATAAAAGTGGCCACCCGTCAACTTTTCCATAAGAAAAGTGGCCACCCGTCAACTTTTCTATAAGAAAAGTGGCCACCCGTCAACTTTTCTATAAGAAAAGTGGCCACCCGTCAACTTTTCTATAAGAAAAGTGGCCACCCGTCAACTTTTCTATAAGAAAAGTGGCCACCCGTCAACTTTTCTATAAGAAAAGTGGCCACCTGTCAACTCGTCTATAGGAAAAGTGGCCACCCGTCAACTTTTCTATAAGAAAAGTGGCCTCCCGTCAACTTTTCTATAAGAAAAGTGGCCACCCGTCAACTTTTCTATAAGAAAAGTGGCCACTCGTCAACTTTTCTATAAGAAAAGTGGCCACCCGTCAACTTTTCTATAAGGAAAGTGGCCACCCGTCAACTTTTCTATAAGAAAAGTGGCCACCCGTCAACTTTTCTATAAGAAAAGTGGCCACCCGTCAACTTTTCTATAAGAAAAGTGGCCACCCGTCAACTTTTCTATAAGGAAAGTGGCCACCCGTCAACTTTTCTATAAGAAAAGTGGCCACCCGTCAACTTTTCTATATGAAAAGTGAACACCCGTTAACTTTTTTATAAGAAAATTGGCCACCCGTCAAATTTTCTATAAGAAAAGTGGCCACCCGTCAACTTTTCTATAAGAAAAGTGGCCACCCGTCAACTTTTCTATAAGAAAAGTGGCCACCCGTCAACTTTTCTATAAGAAAAGTGGCCACCCGTCAACTTGTCTATAAGAAAAGTGGCCACCCGTCAACTTGTCTATAAGAAAAGTGGCCACCCGTCAACTTGTCTATAAGAAAAGTGGCCACCCGTCAACTTGTCTATAAGAAAAGTGACCACCCGTCAACTTTTCTATAAGAAAAGTTGCAACCCGTCAAATTTTCTATAAGAAAAGTGGCCAGCCGTCAACTTTTCTATAAGAAAAGTGGCCACCCGTCAACTTTTCCTTCACATCAATGACAGTGTCAGCCATAGCTCAGTAATATTTCAATTATCCACACCAAAAACTTCCCTCAGACCCCACATGTGCCTCGCTCACATATCCATTTGTTTTGTTAGAAGTCAACATTTATTTGAAAATTATTGCTTCAGCCATTGCCATTTTTGGTTCATTGTGCCTTCGTGTGTCATTTGTTGTTGTCTTTTTTATTTTACACTAGAGCCCCGACTTGCGTCGTTAATGGGGACCGGAGGAACGCGACGCAACTCGAAACGACGCAAATCGAATCACCTTTTCTATACATATACAAAATGCACTGAAATTTAATTTATTCGGGAAAGACTGAGCATGACACGAATGAAAATAAAACATAGATGGCCAAAATATCATGATATTTGAATTTTCAAAGGGAAATATTCCAAAATTTTTGTATTTAATTTAGATTTAGGAAAGAATAAGAGAAACAAGGGAATTTTTTTCTGTCATGACACCCAGAGCAATTTTTAAAGAGAGCAAAGTCTCATCTTGTTGTTATTAATCTATGCGTACAGGTGACGATCAGTGTTGTCAGAAGTTGTAAAAATGCTAAAAGACAGAAAAGATGCTAAATCAGGCACTGCAAATGCAAAAAATGGTAATCTACAATGCAGCTCGGACCGACGCAACTTGAAATTGCAACGACGCAAATCAAATTTTTCCAGTTTTTAAAAAGCGACGCAACTTGAAACGACGCAAATCGGGACGACGCAAGTCGGGGCTCTAGTGTATTTTATTATTGTTGTCTTGTTGTTATACTATCGTCTCCACACATTTAAAGCCGTTAAACATTTAAGTAATATGACTAAGGCACACATGCACACATCTATGTAAGTAACATTAATGTTTTATTCTTTGTTCTGCTTTTTCTTGTTTGTGGTAAGAGACCAAAAAAAAAACTAAATTTTTTGTTTTATTTTGTTTTTTTTTTTCATTTCTATCGTGTGTCTAAAGTAAACGACGACGACATAAATGCTCAGATTTGTGGTGCTACATGCACGTACACACATGTGTACATTTATAAACGATTGTATGTGTGAGTACATATACACACGCACACATGTCAAACATGTGTGAGTGATTTAAGTGGATATTTTTTTTTTTAATACTTTGAAACTGGGCGGGCGTTAAGGAGCAACCTTTTCTTTTTTTTTTTTGTTGGCCTTTTATTGTTAAAGAATGGCCGACCTTTAGAGGTTTATTGCCTTCCCGGCATAGCCATGACTGTGTGCCTAAATGTCTATGGCCGGCAAGCGTTAGGTGATAATTGCCTTCCAGGGGGAGATGACTGGATGTTTTTCTTTTTCTATATGTTGTTTAGTTTGTTACCTTGACCTGGTTTTAGGTGAAAATGGGCAATTTTTTTCCCGTTGTTACTTGTATTGCATTTCAAGCAATGGGAATGGTTAGAATTCCCTATGTTGAGAATTTAAAGAAAGTTGGTGAACAATTTGAAAAGATGTTTGACAACTTTTGAACGTAGAAATGGGGTGTGATTCAAAGATTTGCATGAATATTGGAACACCCTGTGTATAAAGTGTAGTCCGCCAATAGTCATATGTTTTTATTTCACTCCTCTGTGTCTAGTGGAAATTATAGTGGTTAAAATGTCCACAGATTTTCTTGTATGTCTGAGCATAGAGACAATAATTCTAGTGTATTTCTGGTGGCATTGCCAACGAACGCCTCAATAGTTTGATTTGCATTATTATGACCGCCGCAGCTTGCTGGAGAAAAGACACGCCGCCGCCGCTAACAAATTGGCTCGGCTCGGTTCTCTGTTGCTGTTGGCAATTAATTTGTGTTGTTTTCAAACAAAAGGCGATTGGAATTATCTTCTTCTTCTTAATATATATTTACCTTCGACACTGATTCACTGAGTCTGTCACGCAGTACGTAGGAATTTAAATAGGCATTCTATAATTTTCTATAAATAATAATAATAAAAAAAATAATATTTTTTTTTTGTACAGAAATTCTGTTTTCCCCAAATTTTTTTTTTAGCAAAATTTTTTTTTTACAAATACTTTTTTACAAAATTTTTTTTCAACAAAAAATTTTTTTTTTACAAATTTTTTTTTTTTACAAAATTTTTTTTCCAATTTTTTTTTTTTCAACAAAATTTTTTTTTTCAACTACATTTTTTTTTCCACAAAATTTTTTTTTTTCAAGATTATTTTTATTAATATTATTTTATTATTAATATTTTTTTTTTTCAACAAAATTTTGTTTCCATATTTCAACGGGCGCCATAGGCGCATTACAGCTTACTAGTTTCATATAGTTTCATATAAATAAACATAATAAATGAGTACAAGAAATTATAAAAGACTTGTTTAAAAACAAAGCACCTTATACAGAAATAGGAATTTCCATAGTGAATATGAAAACAGTGAAAACAGCCGCCCTTGCCCCTTACTCCTCCAACCCAGGGGGCCCAACAACTTTTAAAGAAATCTGTTTTCTGTTTATGTTATTGCCACCAATAAAAACATTGCCCCCATTAGCGATTATTTTCGCTGTGATTTCCTTCTATTCCCACAATATTATAATCATATCCATGCCCATAAATACAACCAATATGTGATCACAGATAAATACACATCGCGGGTGGTGGGGAGGACATAAAAAAAACATCATCAACTGAGTCTTTAAATGATAAAGAAATAAAAAAAAACGAAACGAAACGACTCCGCTCTAATCGAGCAACGATTTTATTGATTGATATGCGCGAGCTGTGAAAAAGCATAAAAATCGTTATTGTAGCGTGAGAAATGTGGGAGAAAAAAAACAACATAAATATTTCATTTGGAGATAATAGCAGGGGTGCTTACTTAGGCGAAATGTGCAAGATTTTCTTTTTTATTTTCTAAAAAAAAACACGAATTTTAAGATAATGTGGGGAATATTTTTTTCTTGTTTTTTTGAGGCAATCGAAAAATGTTTGCAAATTTAATTTGTTTTTAAAAAAAAATGCTAAACTGTTTATTTTATTTAACATATAAATACAGGGATAACATTTTTCTAGAGTTTTTTTGTTCGTCTTCTTTCTTTTATTTTCCAAAAAGTTGGCCAATTTCGCATTAACCCATTAAACAAGGGAAAATTTTATGAAAAAAAAAAATCCTCAGAAGCCAATTTTTCCAACCTCAGAAAAGTGAAGCCAATTTTTCCAACCTCAGAAAAGTGAAGCCAACTTTTCGGTTTAAGAACAGTAAATCCTAAGAGGCCCACAGTTTTGTAAGAAAAGATTAACTGCAAAGAAAAGATTAACTTCCATAAACCACCATTTCTATATCAACTAAAGACTCTGCGGCCAAATTTGCTATAAATTATGGAACATTTTATGAAAAAAAAAATCCTCAGAAGACCATTTTTCCAACCTCAGAAGAGTGAAGCCAACTTTTCGGTTTCAGAACAGTAAAACCTAAGAGGCCCACGGTCTTGTAAGAAAAGATTAACTGCAAAGAAAAGATTAACTTCCATAAACCACCATTTCTATATCAACTACAGACTCTGCGGCCAAATTTGCTATAAAATTTGGAACATTTTATGACAAAAAAAATCCTCAGAAGCCAATTTTTCGGTTTCAGAACAGTAAATCCTCAGAGGCCAACAGTGCTGTAAGACAATGACAAACCACAAAGCCCACATTTTCTATAAGACACCATTTCTATATCAAAAAGTAAACTTTGAAGAAAATCCTCACAAGCCAAAACACTGCCAATTTGTAGTCCTAGGTCTAACATGGGTTAATGGCAACAACTACGACCCTTTGCCACTTCTTCTCTTTGTCCTTCTTGTCATACTCTTCATTTAAGTTGATGATGCCTCTCATGGTATACAAAAAAAAAAAACTTCATTTCCGTCTATTCCCGTAGCACGAGCTATTGTAACAAATACTTTACTCAGTTTCATTGTTAAACAAACGATGCATTATTGCTCGAGAAGAAGAAGAAGAAGATGAACAAAATGTTAAATATTATTCTAATGCTCCACAAAGTTTCCACTTCATGGTATTTGCTCAACACCAGGATACTTTCTCTACGTTCTCTCTCACGGCAGTGTGATGCTCTTATCATCATTTAAGGATTTCTCCACCCGCCGCATACAACTGAGTTAAAAAACAAAATGATTTTAAATTGAATTTTAAAGACTCTTTAAAACTTTGCACTTTTTCCTATCGGTACAGGTATGGACAGAGTCCTCTCCGCCCGCCTAACATTGTCAATCGGACGCTGGGCCAGTAACAAGAAGAAAAAAAAGGTGTCGCTCGTTGCGACTCTTAAGTGTTTCGGTTGCGGTTGTTTGAAGCCGACACGAAAATACCACTGGCAACTTTATGTTGGGGCCATAAAAATAAACTTTATGCGATTTTATGGTATTAACGAGGTTAGAAATAAGGTTGTACTTGTGGTTGTTTGAGGGGAGGGGTGTGGGAGGGGGGTTTGTGAAGAAAGAAAATTTAGAGTTAAAGTTTTAACTGGAAAATATGCGAGAGAAGGAAGCGGCCAGTTCTCTGATAACACAAGCTATTAAATGGGGGGTGGCAAAGAGTTAATAAAGTGCGATATTATCAGAGAGTTTCGTTTATTGCACAACAATAAATTCATTTCGCCTGTAATTAGCATAAAAGTGTGGCAGCGTTCGCCGAAATAAAATATAAATCATACGCTCCGCCAGTCAGTGCCCAAGAAATGTTTGAGGGGAAATTGAAGGGAATTGGAAAAGCGACACAGACATAACTAGCTAATTTCAAATTAAAGCATTCTCAGCCTCAGAGACTTTAACATTGCTTATAGAGAAAAGTCAGCCTCAGAGGAATTACTTTGCCTATAGAGAAAAGTCAGCCTCAGAGGCATTACTTTTCTTATCAGCCTTTACTTTTCGTATAAAGAAAAGTCAGCCCTTACCTTTCGTATAGAGAAAAGTCTACGTCTAAGGCTTTACTTTTCTTATCAGCTTTTACTTTTCTTATAGAGAAAAGTCAGCCTTTACTTTTCTTATAGAGAAAAGTCAGCCTTTACTTTTCTTATAGAGAAAAGTCAGCCTTTACTTTTCTTATAGAGAAAAGTCAGCCTTTACTTTTCTTAAAGAGAAAAGTCAACATCAGATGCTTTACTTTTCTTATCAGCTTTTCTTATAGAGAAAAGTCAGCCTTTACTTTTCTTATAGAGAAAAGTCAGCCTTTACTTTTCTTATAGAGAAAAGTCAGCCTTTACTTTTCTTATAGAGAAAAGTCAGCCTTTACTTTTCTTATAGAGAAAAGTCAGCCTTTACTTTTCTTAAAGAGAAAAGTCAACATCAGAGGCTTTACTTTTCTTATCAGCTTTTCTTATAGAGAAAAGTCAGCCTTTACTTTTCTTATAGAGAAAAGTCAGCCTTTACTTTTCTTATAGAGAAAAGTCAGCCTTTACTTTTCTTATAGAGAAAAGTCAGCCTTTACTTTTCTTATAGAGAAAAGTCAGCCTTTACTTTTCTTATAGAGAAAAGTCAGCCTTTACATTTCTTATAGAGAAAAGTCAGCCTTTACTTTTCTTATAGAGAAAAGTCAGCCTTTACTTTTCTTATAGAGAAAAGTCAGCCTTTACTTTTCTTATAGAGAAAAGTCAGCCTTTACTTTTCTTATAGAGAAAAGTTAGCCTATACTTTTCTTATAGAGAAAAGTCAGCCTTTACTTTTCTTATAGAGAAAAGTTGGCCTCAGAAGCTTTACCTTTTCTTATAGAGAAAAGTCAGCCTTTAATTTTCTTATAGAGAAAAGTCAGCCTTTAATTTTCTTATAGAGAAAAGTCAGCCTTTACTTTTCTTATAGAGAAAAGTCTGCCTTTACTTTTCTTGTAGAGAAAAGTCAGTCTTTACTTTTCTTATAGAGAAAAGTCAGCCTTTACTTTTCTTATAGAGAAAAGTCAGCCTTTACTTTTCTTATAGAGAAAAGTTGGCCTCAGAGGCTTTACTTTTCTTATAGAAAATTCCAACTCAGAGGCTTACTTTTTTTTATAAAGAAAACTCTGCCTCCGTGGCTTTCTTTTCTCTTACACAAAGTCTTTAAGATTATTTAAAAAAAAACAAATCTGGCCCTAAGTCTAAGTACGAGCTTAGAAAACAAATTACAATTTTCTTTTTGTTCTCCTGTTTTTTTTTATCTGCCCTCATTCTGAACATTATGAATATTGACATTTTTGTTTTAATGTGTCCCATAGTTTATTGGCTTTTGGTAATGACCTTGTCTCTGAACGTTGCAAAAATCGTTTCAAAAGAAGAAACAGAAATAAAACAATGTTTGCTTTTGAAAAATCGTTGGCCTCTTGATTGATTTCCATCGTTGGCAAAAGATGATTCCGATTGGGAGAGTAAAAATAAAACAAGTGACTTTTTTTTGCTTTTTAAAACACGCGCCTTCAAAGTTTTTCTTTTATCGGAGCTCTTAACAATGGAATGACATGGCTGTTTGTGGATAGACCAAACTGGTCCATGGCTCTATACAAGTTCTGAATGTTACTGCGTCACATTTATGTGTACGATTTTCGCCACCCCCACTAGCGTTAAAAAGTTTTCTTGCTTTTGTTGCCTAATGGTCTATTAACTGAATAAGTGACCATCAACTCGCTTTATTGCATGCGACAAATAAACGCCTTTTGTTTGGGTGTATGTGTGTGTGTGTGTTATTTATCACCGTATCCATTTCCTACGGGCTGGACACTAGGGTGGAGTGAAATTCAAAAAAAAAAAGTTAACCTCGGAAAGAGATGTAGTCTGGGGTCCTAATTAGGGGAAAAATAAAGAAAAAAAATTTAAAAAATTTTTAGGGGTCGCGCCACTCCCTCGAAATTTGGAAATTATCGCTATTTTGGCGTTGATTTTAGAAAAATCCTAAAAAGTTTTATGTCAATAAATGTTTGCGTAAAAAATGAAATAAGGGCATGAAAAAATTTAAAAAAAATTTTCTCATTGTTCAAAAATTTCAAAAAGTAAAATAAGTCAAATCGTCCCTTCTTCAGAAAATTGACTGAACAATGAAATCGCCACCAAAGCTACAAATATTAGTCGATTATCCTCATATTTGCCTCAAATACTTTTGTTTGGGCACTGAACAAGCTCAAACTTTTAAATTTCGAATAAGTTAAGTCGTTAATTTTTAGGATTTTTCTAAAATCAACGCCAAAATAGCCATAATTTCCAAATTTCGAGGGAGCGGCGCGACCCCTAAAAATTTTTTAAAATTTTTTTCTTTATTTTTCCCCTCATTAGGACCCCAGACTACATCTCTTCCCGAGGTTAACTTTTTCAAATTAAAAAAAAAGCATGTTTTCACTCCACCCTACTGGACACTTTCTCACTTAGACTTCATTATTGTCTGTCATTGTATTTTGAGCAGAGCTCCGTCATCGAATAATTTGGTTAACACCATCTTTGGTTAACACACACGCTCTACCATCCATCACCCCCTGATCTTGGTAATGGGAAAAATATGTTTGCTCAATCACACATTTGTCGGCCTCATTGCTCCAATCGCATGTGTATTTAATCGATGATGGGATCCTATCAATGCATAGAATCGTCGTTCAACTGTAAGTGTGTGTGCGTGTGTGTATTTTTATGTTGGCCTTGGCTTGGACTTGAGAAAATATTTGGACGATTTCCTTCGCTCATCCATAGATGAGACTACGGATATTTGATGTGCTTTGTTGCGATGCTCACAATATGGGAGTTTCCGGCTGGAGGAAGTTGAGGCAATTTGTTTGCATTATTAACACGTTGTCACGAACGTGAAGGCAATAACGGCAGGGCACCGTGGGACAAGTTCAAAGTACATGATAAAAAAGCCAAAGATAGAAAGAAATAATTCGATGGCGAAAAGATGTCCAACATAAATACAAATCTATAAAGATCCTTGAGATATTCATAACCGCGCCGTTGGTGATGGTTCCCGACATTTGATGGGGCAATCGAAGTGATCTCGGCCTTTGAAAGACACCACCATTTATTTTGATAAAATTCTTAACAAATCTATGATTTTTGTATGATAGATATGGGCATTAGTTTCGCGCAGTCTTACATTAGGAAAGACTTTTTTAAATCCTTTCATTTGCCTAGGTCTTGCATTGATTTCTTTCCATCACAATGACATTTTACTTTTGAATAGATTGTTTTTGCCCACTGTGCTATGTCGGCTCGATATCCTAATTCTACTATACATTTATATAACACACATTTATACAAATGCGATTATTCAACACAGGAGTCAATATTAGGAGGCCACCAAAACAAAGCCGACGGATTTGGTTTTTACACGCATTGTCTGTAGTTTATTGACATACAAGTGGGTGTGCGTGTGTGTGTGTGTGTAAGCATAGTTAGTATTCATACAATAGCCCAGCGAGGGACTTGGAAAGGCCTGCCCTTAGCAAGGCCACAACATTCGATGGGATAACAAACGGGGACACTTGTGTGAAAAATTTTGTAAATCATCATCAAGATAACACTACTCAACAAAATGAAAAAAATTTCATGTACTCCGGATGCGATAATTTTTTCTGTGTAGATAACCTTGACATGAGCTCGAAAAACGCAATAACAATTTTTTTTTTCGTTTGGTTTTTGTTTTTTTTTTTTTAAATTTTAAAAAAAATTTTTTGGTTAATTTGTTTCGTCCGGCATAACTCGGGAACCACTAGCCCGATTTAATTGAATTAAATTTTAAAAAATTTAAAATTACAATTCCCTTTATCTGTTCATATATTGTTTTCCTATACAAGCAACAGTTTCCAAGTTAAAAATTAATATATAAAGGAAAAAACTTATTTTTTGCCTAAAGATTAAAATTTTTTTTTTTTAAAAAATCCATAAAAAATCCAAAATGAAAAAAAATTTCAAATCTTATTACTTTTACGTAAAGTCACATAACCTATGAGCAAAATGAGACAAAGATCATGAAAATCGATGCTTGCGTTTCGCTTTTATTCGCAATTGAGTAAAGGTATGAATTTCAAAAATTTTCATATATTTTTGTCACCCAACAAATTTTAATTTTTTTTGTAATAAAAAAGAAAAAACCTTACCATAGACAAAGTTGTGCATATGTCGAGCAAATTTTTGAAATGCATACCTTTACTCAATTGCGAATAAAAACGAAACAAATTAACCAAAAAATTTTTTTTAAAATTTAAAAAAAAAAAAAAAAAAAAAAAAAAAAAAAAAAAAAAACCAAACGAAAAAAAAAATTTTATTGCGTTTTTCAAGCTCATGTCAAGGTTATATACACAGAAAAAATTATCGCATCCCGAGTACATTTTGACTGTTGACTAGTGTAATCAATGTGATTTGGCTTAGATTCTAAGGAATGAGGAAAATAATAATCGCCATTGTCAACTGAACAAATTGATTATCAGTGAACAATTGATAACACAGGGCAACAGTGCGGTGTTTGTAAGGAAATTTTGGTGGATATGTTGATGAAGATCTAAGGCTATAATTTACTTTTTTTAAATTGACTCTGGTTCTCGAGATAAACCGTTATTTTAAAAATGAAGGAGGTTTGACCACATATTTTAGCATAACTATGGAATAGTTTGTCCGATTTGGTTAAGTAAAAAATTAAAAATCCGCAGCTAAATTACCTTCAGGTTACACCTACAATGTTTTTTGATATAGTCAATAGTTTCGAAAATATTGAGAAACTTTTTCAAAAAAAATTGTTTTTTCATGCAAAATTGAAAACTTTTTTCTATTTGTTAAATGCATATAAAATCAAAAAAGTCACAAATGCCAATTTTTGATCTTGAATTATAAACATAGATATGTTACAAATAAAAGTAGCCATATTTCAATAAAATCGATTAACAAGTTTTGGATTAATTCACAATTTAGTGATGGTATCTCATTGTGATAAATTTTTTAAATGAACATTAATAACAGAAATATTCCATAGCTATAAAAAACACGACACATAACTATAACAACTTAAGTAGGCCGAAAAGGCGATATGTGACAGACAAGTGAATAAATACGTACATATGTCAAAAAAAAAATCTAAGACCTCGTTAATCGTTGTGTTGAAAGTGAAAAGGTGAGACTTATCCACAATAAAATTAAAAAAATATTAAGAAATAATAAAGTTTCTCAATTTATAAGGCATTGCTTATGATGAACTCTTCACGTAAATCTTGTGCTAATAACCCTGACCATTTCTGCTACATATGTGGTAAATATTGTGCAGAAAAGCAACTAAATAATATTAATGCTTTTGTAAAACAAGCTTATAAGGCTTATTTTGGACAACAACTTGGACAACAAGACAAATGTTGGGTCCCACATAAAGTTTGTAAAACTTGTGTCGAGTCTCTTCGATATTGGAGCAAAGGAGAACGCAAAGGGCTTCCGTTTGGAATACCGATGAAGAAATTATTGACTTTATCAAAAAACATTGTAGGGGTAACTTGAATGTAATTTAGTTGCGGATTTTTAAATTTTTTTCTTAACCAAATCGGAAAAACTGTTCCTGAGTTCTGCTAAAATATATGGTGAAACCTCCTTCATTTTTAAAACAGCGGTTTATCTCGAGAACCAGAGTCAATTCAAAAAAAGTGAATTATAGGATAAGAATATCACTATCTCATACAACAAAATTGACTCCAAAAAGTTGAACCGCAGAAAATAATCGAAATTTTGTCACCCTGTGTAATAGAAAAAAACTAAACAAATTGATAAGCAGTGAACAATTGATAATAAAACATCGTTGTTTGCCTAAACTTGTATCAGAATATTTAATAAGTTCAGAAACGAAAAGCAGCGATTAAAAAAAATTTAAATTTCTATCAATTTTATTAAACGTCCCGCCTTCATAAACTCACATCTACTCTTTCTTTGGTCGCAAAGTTCCATACTTGAACTTAAGGAAATTTCCGCTAGACAGCGCTGAGATTTCATTCTAGTCTTCTTGATCCGCTAGGCCTTTCCGCTTACCAGTTGCGCCACTTCCCATATCCTCTCTGTAAACACATGCCTACTTAGAGTAACGCATGTATGTGGTTATGAGTGTGTATTTGTATTTATTAGAGGATATACAAACAAGTGCTTTGTGTGGTTTAGCTTTTCAAGCGTCTAATATTGACCTGTGGCATTCATTACATTCCGGATTTCGGTTGAATTTCGAAAGGCTGCTTGTTTGGGTATGTGAGAAAATATAGATTTCAACATATCCACCAATATGATCCATGTGTTTCGGTGTGTGTGAGTGTGTGCGTTTTCGTGTTTACTTAACCAATCTCGGCTGTTTTTGGGTTTTCAAATTGTGGTTTCACGTTCCATTAATCTTATACGCTGTGGCGAAATTTTTGGAAATGTTCATATGTAACTCGTGAGTCTATGAATAAATTTTCTTTGCATAGCTTTTGGTTTGTGGAGATTTTTTTTCCCTTCACCCCTAATTAATGGTTAGATTTTTTGAGATATAGAATGAAATTTTTTCGAGGGGCTGCCAAGGAAGTTTTTGAGGGCAGAGCACCTAAATAATCATAAACGATTTTCCGCCCTCTTCCGATAACATTTTGTTTGCCGTAACAATTAAACATATTTTTTTTTTTTTTTGCCTAAACATAAAGATTACGGTCATTCGGTCTTGAACCTATCGCAGTGAATACAAAAATTTGTAAATAAATCACAAAGTTTCGCTAAACTTTGCCATTAACCACAACCAAGTATTGGGTGAAAAGTCTAAGCAAACTTTAACCCACCGTCATTTGTTGGCAGCGAAAATATGAACTAACATAAAAGCAAACAGAAAGCGGTTATTCACATACTCATCTTTATGAGCATGTACCAAAATACACACACACAGAGAGACACCCCCTACCTAGTCGGTAGCTACCACACCTCACCATCGGCCCCCGACCCCAGGACAGTTCACAGTTTGATGTGTAGTTAATTGCAATCTGGGGTTAATTGCGTTTTTATGACTGCTAGAGTAAGGCAATGATAGACAGAGAGTGAGAGAGAGAGAGAGAATGTGTAAGAGATAGAGAGACAGAGACCCTAACTGTGTCTATGATATTTGTTAACACTGCACGCCACATTTGATTACTCTTTTTCGTGTGTTGCTCACTCTGAGGGGTCTGTTCTGTTCATTTATGTCGATGTTTATTTACACGGCGTGTGCCTCTGTCTGTTGGTGTTGGTGTGGTTGTGTGCGTTGAGTGATGAGTTTCATATTTGATCATCATTCGTCAAATGTGTGAAAACTATGTGGGTTCACATAATTTAATGTTTGAATTTGCGAAAATGTCTACAATTTAATTGTTATTCGTTTGATGCGGAGTGTTTAGCCTTTCTCTCTCTATCTATTCATTTCTTCACTACTTTTAACTGTAGGTGAAGGGGGCATGATTGATTAATTTGTTCAGAGTTTTTCAAAGGAATTTGTGTGAAAAAATTTATTTTTAACAGCAACAGCAACAACAAAACCGCCGTCTATAAAGCACGTGTGAAAATTATAAAGAGTTGTAAAGAAAATCGGATACTGTTGTCCTGTGACAAAATCCTCTTCAATTCATTTTCATTAATGACAACTGCAGACCGTATGACAAGTTTTAATGCGTTGTACGCATTAGGGTGGAGTGAAGTTCAAAAAAAAAAAGTTAACCTCGGAAAGAGCTGTAGTCTGGGGTCCTAATGAGGGGAAAAATAAAGAAAACAAATTTTAAAAAATGTTTAGGGGTCGCGCCACTCCCTCGAAATTTGGAAATTATCGCTATTTTGGCGTTGATTTTAGAAAAATCCTAAAAAAGTTTTATGTCAATAAATGTTTGCAATAGCGTAAACAATGAAATAAGGGCATGAAAAAATTTAAAAAAATTTTTTCTCATTGTTCAAAAATTTCAAAAAGTAAAATAAGTCAAATCGTCCCTTCTTCAGAAAATTGACTGAACAATGAAATCGCCACCAAAGCTACAAATATTAGTCGATTATCCTCATATTTGCCTCAAATACTTTTGTTTGGGCACTGAACAAGCTCAAGCTCAAATTTCGAATAAGTTAAGTCGTTAATTTTTAGGATTTTTCTAAAATCAACGCCAAAATAGCGATAATTTCCAAATTTCGAGGGAGTGGCGCGACCCCTAAAATTTTTTAATTTTTTTTTCTTTATTTTTCCCCTCATTAGGACCCCAGACTACATCTCTTTCCGAGGTTAACTTTTTCAAATTAAAAAAAAAAAGCATGTTTTGACTCCACCCTAGTACGCATATTGTTCGTCTCATGTCTGCGCAAAGATTCACTTCACCGAAACGTAACGTAAAGCAAAGAGAAATTGTAAAACTCGCCCATGAGATTTCTTTGCATGCCATTAATATATCAGACGGTTGAGTGTGTGGCACGTGTGATTGTGGTCAGATGCATGTCCTTAAATGAAGTTGAATCAACGTTGGCAAAGCCTTCATTATAACGGGTATTGATTGGAATGCGCAGAAAATGGACAGGAGGCTAGAGGAAGGTATATGCTTTTGTTTGTTTGTTTCTGAAAAGGAAACGTATACGTGATTAAGAAAATATTCCATATTTTTCTTAATTTTCTTTCTTTTATTGTGCCAACAATGTGCTTGTAATATCTGTGTTAACCGAATGTCAGTCCCTTTGTTGGCACATGGAAATAAGAAATGAATTAATCGTATACAAAAATATTAACAGCAGTTTGCTATTTCCAATTTTCGAAATATCGTAAAGTAAAAAATGATATATTTTAAGTCCCCGCTTCAGGGCATGCAAACAGCTGATTGTAGTTTTTCCATTTTGACAGAATTTTGATTGTCAAACTCATTGTTTTTTTCAAATGTCGAATACATTTTCGTATTAAACATTTAAATCAAAGCATTGGAATACAACCAATCCAAACAAAGAATTGTGGGTCTCTCAAAACGATTTAAAAAAATATACAAAAATATTAGCAACAGTTTCATATTTCCAATTTCTGAAATATCGTAGTCAAAAAATTTATTTTTTTTAAGTCTGCGCATGTTAAAATGATGTCAAAATGTCCCCACCCACCCAATTGCTTTGCCATATATCAATTGTTTTTTTAAATTTATTTATTTTTATATTGGGTTTCCCGAGCCCCAGATTCAACAATTTTGCTAGTTGACTTAGCCACCGAAATGGAAATGGATCTCATCAGTCAAGATGATTTTTCTTTGCTGATTGGAAATCTGTGGGCAACTTTTCTATATCAGAAAAGTGAGGCCTCGCCAGCTAACTTTTGTGCCGTAGGTTGTAACTGACTGCTGTTTATCTTAATATATATTTACCCTCAACACTGATTCACTGACTCTGTCACGCAGTACGTAGGAATTTAAATAGGCATTCTATAATTCTATATAAACTAGTAAGTTGTAATGCGCCTATGGCGCCCGTTAATTTGCTTGAGAAAGTATTTGTTACTTAATTTTAAAAATTTTGTAAAAAATATTTTGAGAAAACTATTTTGTAAAAAAAAATTTCGAAAAAAAATAAAATTTGTGGAAAAAAAATTTTTGCTGAAAAAAAAAATTTTTGTTGAAAACAAAAAATTTTTGTTGAAAAAAAAAAAATTTTGTTGAAAAAAAAAAATTTTGTAGAAAAAAAAATTTTTGTGGAAAAAAAAAATGTCTTGAAAAAAAAATTTTTGCTGAAAAAAAAAATTTTTGTTGAAAAAAAAAATTTTGTTGAAAAAAAAAATTTTGTGGAAAAAATAAAATTTCTTGAAAAAAAAAATTTGGAAAAAAAAAAATTTTGTAAAAAAAAAAATTTGTAAGAAAAAAAAATTTGGAAAAAAAAAATTTTGGTAAAAAAAAATTTGGGGAAAACACAATTTCTGTACAAAAAAAATATTATTTTTTTTATTATTATTATTTATAGAATTATTATAGAATGCCTATTTAAATTCCTACGTACTGCGTGACAGAGTCAGTGTATCAGTGAATCAGTGAATCAGTGTCGAGGGTAAATATATATTAAGATTCTATAAATAATAATAATAAAAAAAATAATATTTTTTTTTGTACAGAAATTGTGTTTTCCCCAAATTTTTTTTTCCACAAATTTTTTTTTACAAGTTTTTTTTTTTTACAAAATTTTTTTTTTCGAATTTTTTTTTTTTTACAAATTTTTGTTTCCAAATTTTTTTTTTCCACAAAATTTTTTTTTTTCACCAAAATTTTTTTTTTTCCACAAAAAATTTTTTTTTCAACCAAAATTTTTTTTTTCAAGAAAAAATTTTTTTTTCAACAAAATTTTTTTTTTTCAATATAATTTTTTTTTTCCACAAAATTTTTTTTTTAACAAAAATTTTTTTTTCCACTAAATTTTTTTTTCCATATTTCAACGGGCGCCATTGGCGCATTACAACTTACTAGTATATCATAATTTGACAATCAAAATACCCAGGGGTTGTATCTGAGATTTTGTTGTTGGGTAATTGGCGTCTAACTTGTGTCATGTTAACAATTCCCCACCATATTTCAATTGCTTTGCCATGTCCCGATTCACACTGGGCAATTCTACTTGCGGCAATTTTTATGTTTCCCTTTTGAACTTGCCTCTTATGGAAATTCTTTTTCTGCAATTTTTGTTTAAATTTTTGCCTTTTGAATTACAAATATGTAAGTTTCAAAATATGAAACTACGAAAAACACAAAACGAGCCATGTTTTGCCCTTAACTCTCTTTGAAATTTAGCTAAATTTCAATTTGTTCCAATTGATTTATTTTACTTTTTAACTTTGATTTAAAAAAAAAAACACGAGTCCTTAATTGAATTCCCCCTTTAAACCTGGCAAATGTATTCTCATATGCACCCTTCCTCAAGGATGGACTGGACTACATTTCATTTGAAGATTCAAATGAAACTCCGGCCGCCCTGCATATCATATTTCATATTTATTACATTATAAATTGTTATATTTTAAAATATGAGTTAAATCCTACATATCTGCAAGTGTGAATGTGTGTGTTTTTCATTTTACCACCATTCCAAACACACACCCACAGGCGGACGGACAGTTTATGACCATGTTGACACTTGCCAGCGACACTGGGATAAACAACGACACAGTTTGTTGTCTGGCCCAGCAGCCCATCTGCATGTGCGAATATGGACTCTGTGCTATTTCATGCCTTTAATTGGGCGGTGGGGTTGGCGGGGTCACAGCCAGCCACTCTCCAAGAGCACAAACATTATTTTATCAACACTCTGACAGCCGTGCGAAATGATAAAAACAAGAGTTGGCCATCGTCTAGCGCCGCAATTGCATTGCCCTCCTATATATTCATGGGCAATGGCGTTGATCATTTCTCCGAATTCATGGTGTGGCCAGGACATGATGAGGGTGCCGGCCGCCTGCCGCATCGGGCAACAAATTGTGTGAATACATAATAAGTAGGCCAGGCCATAGGAAGACTTTTAATATATGAAGAATTCCGTTGGTCATTTGTCTTTCTGACGACTTCCTAATTAGTTGGGTTTTTATGCCGGACATTATAGCGCGGCTTAGGGCGACAAAAGTGTATGTAAACCGAGGTAGTGAGTTCACGGGGGCGATTAAAAACATTCAGTAATGTAAATGTTCAAAAATCAGATCTTCCTTATCAATTTTACCCACGCTGACTGAGTGTAAATTGACTGCAAACTACATGGCCCATTTATATTTCAACCCATTATATTTTCAATGGGTTAATAAATATTTTATGGCTTCAACAAAAAGTGAAAAAAAAAAATATTCACAGAAACAAGTAATTGTCTCATATCACAGATTTTCTGCTTTTTTAGTTAATTACAAATTTAAACAAACTTGCCAGTGATAATGCCAAACTCTTGTAGTAATCCAAAGGAAGTGGACACATAAAGGACATAAAACGTTTATACGATTTGCTATACTAAAGTAGGCTACAGCCAGTCGTAAAGTAAACAGGACAACAAATAAAACTCTGGCGTGTTTAATGTTTAATATTAGTGGAAATTTATGACCATGAGGCACATAAACTGTTTAACATCACATACTGACGCCTTTGGTTTGTTTTTAATATCAAACAGAGACTTGGTATTGTTTTTTTCCCACACCATTCCACACTACCCCAATGCTCTTAAATTTATGGCAAAATAACCTTTAAGGTTGTGTCTGTTGCGAGGCTTACTCAGGAAGTTTGTATGGAAGGTCCTAGATGACATAAGAAAGGGGGTTCCTTTTAATGCTGTGGGGGGGGGGGGGAGGAAGGAAATATGAGCTGTGAGATTGGACATAAGGAAACGGGTTCCTTTTTATCGGGTGGAGGAGTAAGCAAATAGGAGCTATGAGTTTGGACATAATGAAGCGGTTTATTTTAATCTGGAGTTAGCAACAAGAACTAGGAATTGTGACATTAGACATAAGGCAGCGGTTTATTTTAATGTGAAGGCAACAGGAACTTATTGGGAGGTGTGAGATTTAACTAAGAGTTTGTTTTTAATCTGCGAGTCTAGGGGATATGTGAGAAGTGAGATTTGACATAAGGATGCTGGTTTCTTTTAATCTGGAGGTGGACAAGGCAATGGGAGGTTTTCGATGTGACACTTGGAAGGGGTTCCTTTTCATTTGGATGAGAAGAAAGTATGAGATGTGTGATCTCCTCCATTGAAGTAAATTGAACTTGTCCTACAGCTTGCAACATCTGGTAATTTATAAGACGGGGAACTTATTGAACTATAGGAAATTTATATTTACCATGGCGTAGTTCCATTTCGATTTCAGGGAGGATAAGACGGGGAATTTATTGAACTATATGAAATTTATATGTACTATGATGTAGTTCCATTTAGATTTCAGGGAGGATATTAGGGGGAACTTATTGAACTATACGAAATTTATATTTTCCATGGCGTATTTTCATTTAGATTTCAGGGAGCATATGAAGGGGAACTTATTGAACTATACGAAATTTATATTTTCTATGGCGTATTTTCATTTAGATTTCAGGGAGCATATGAAGGGGAACTTATTGAACTATATGAAATTTATAGTTTATTTATTATATAACTACTAGTAAGTTGTAATGCGCCTATGGCGCCCGTTAATTTGCTTGAGAAAGTATTTGTACTTAATTTTAAAAATTTTGTAAAAAATATTTTGAGAAAACTATTTTGTAAAAAAAAATTTCGAAAAAAAATAAAATTGGAAAAAAAAAATTTGTGGAAAAAAAAATTTTTTGTTGGAAAACAATTTTTTGTTGAAAAAAAAATGTTTGTTGAAAAAAAAATGTTTGTTGAAAAAAAAAAATTTTTGTGGAAAAACAAAAAATTTGTAAAAAAAAATTTTTTTTTTTAAAAAAAATTTTGTTAAAAAAAAATTCTAGGGAAACACATTTCTGTACAAAAAAAAAATATTATTTTTTTTATTATTATTATTTATAGAATTATAGAATGCCTATTTAAATTCCTACGTACTGCGTGACAGAGTCAGTGAATCAGTGTATCAGTGAATCAGTGTATCAGTGTCGAGTGTAAATATATATTAAGATAGGGAACATTTGTATATTCACTGATCGGGAACTATATATTTTTCAGGCGCCTCCGAAGGGTTACTCACATACTCGCAAATTCCCCATCATTTACAAGGTCCAAATGGCCTCAGAAAAATATTGGATGGCCGTCCATGCCATGAGGGATAATTCATTAATATTAACAGCCTGTATTTATAAAACGAATGGGTCTCTGGTTTCGTAAAAACAACGAACAGAAATTCTGTTTCGTCCGTTTGGGTTTTTGTAATACGAAAGTCTCAGTTAGATTCAAATTGAAATTTTTTTCTTATGTATTTTTGTGTCTATTGTCCAATTGGATTCGTTGGAGTTATAGAAACACAATTCAGTTTTGTTGCGGCTACAGACGTTTCTGTTCAACGCAGACGTATACGTTTTATAAAAACAGGCTGTTAATTAGCAATTATATTGTTTTTGTACAGCATTTTTTTTTTGTATAACCAAAGCCTACTAAGATAGACTTTAGAAAACCTAAAAGTCTATCCATCGTATTCATAGAAATTTTTTAAAAAAAAAACCTTTGTTAAGAAAAATGTATGAAATACAAAAACTATTTTCACACAATTTTCCTAACAAATGTTTTTTTTTTTTTTAAATTTTTGTGAACATATATCGATGGCTTAATTTAGAAAGGGCGTAACTCGCATTTTCGTAACTTTACAGGAGAAGGTAAAAAACTTTATAACATTTAAAAAACTTCAGACTTAAAAAAATGTTAAAATTTAATTCTGAAAATATTTTTTTTTTATTTTGGTTACTACCCTTTTTTGCAAAAAGGCAATAAATCCGGTATTTTTGATCACAAATTTTTGTGAACATATATCGATGGCTTAATTTAGAAAGGGCGTAACTCGCATTTTCGTAACTTTACAGGAGAAGGTAACAAACTTTATAACATTTGCAAAACTTCAAACTTAAAAAAAATTTAATTCTGAAAATATTTTTTTTTTTATTATTTTGGTTAAATCCGCTATTTTTGATCACAAAGCCCTGAAATGTTTGTGTGATGTGTATTTGGCAATGGTCTACCAAAATATGTCAACAAATCCAGTTACGCCCTTTCTAAATTAACCTATCGATTTATATTTACCCCCGTATTCATAGAAAATGTAAAACAGCTTGGTTAAGAAAATTCTGTGAAAGTTGTTTTTGTATTTTCATATATGTTGCTTATGAATATGGGGGTTTGTTTAGCAGAACTCTTTAGCAAAAATGAGCCAGCCCTTATAATATTAAATCCAATGACAACTAAGTGCCACAAATGCATTCGAAATCAATCTTAGGGGCTCGTATTAAATGTTGTTCAAATTATTTCTGCCACAATTTGTGTCTTTCCTTATTATTTTTTGAATCGTTGGCCACACTTCATGAACTTGTTCCGTATCCAGCGATGCTCATGCCCTCCCGCCAAATGCGTATGTTCGCAGCATTTAAGTGTATGAACAGCAAAAGTATGAGCAGTTTTTAATGTCACTTTTAGGGGCATTTTTTTAATAGGATTCTTTGAGACACACGATCTTTACTTTTACTACTTTACTGAAGCCAACACATTTTATGTAAGAGCGACAGCAACATCAACATCAAAAAAAGCCCACCCAGCTCTTCAAGTACATGGAGAGGAGTGCCGATGATGAGAATGATGACGATGATGATGGCGATGGCGAGGTTTCGTTAACATTTGATAACAAAAAAAAAAACAGCCCTCACAAGGACACTCTCCCACACAGTGTCTCATCGTTATAATTTCATATATTTTTATGCACTCATTACTTTTCATGGCAGTTCTCCGCCGTCGCACTTAATCCAACCAACATATACGGCGGCTTGACATAACAAGACGGGTGGGCGGTGGGGTGTTATGCCCAAATAAATCTCATAAAATGCAAATTTTTATTCGCAACCACTCTTGTTGTGTCATAATATACAACTTTGTGTTGTGTAGAGTAGAGTAAAGTGGTTGTTGTTGTTGTCCTGGTTTTTCCTTTGACTTTGACAGAATTCAAGTTCCGGCCAAAAACAAGACATTATACGGTCGCCATAGTATTTGGGCTTTGTCTGTTTGTCTCTTCTGCGGTTTCTCTGCGCCGCTAAGCACAATTTAACTTTACAAGCGAAAAACATAAAAAAAAAAATGGAAAATATTTTCCTGACCATAAAACCCCATTATGTTTATGATGGCTGGTATATGTGTGTGTACACGGGCACGACATAGGAACGAATGCTTAAACAAAATTGTATTAAAATAATCTGGTCTTTCTGGCTGTTGTTTCCGTTTTCGCTTTACATGGGTTAGTTGGTGGTGAGTTTGTTGCATGAACGCTGTAAATTAGGCGCAAATTATTATGGCTATCAGCATGTCAAGTTCATTCATGTGGGCCATAACGAATATGAATAAGCTTGCAATACCTGACTTTTAGAATAACAGAAACTGGGAATTTACTTTATGTGACAGCTATTTGCCAAATTTTATTCAAATCGCCCAACAATTGTAGTGGAGATAGGCAATATACGAACAGCAGACAAACGCCGAGTAGGTTAAATGATTAAAAATGATCAACTTTATTCACACTCACCTTTGATGATAATCCGATAATCCGTCGGAGCAGCAGACAAACGGAAGAGTAGAAAATGATAAAAAATTATCAACTTTATTCACACTCACCTCTGATGAGATAATTCGTCCACCGATAGTACGTCTTGAAATGATCAAAGATGTCTCAAACATTGTTAGAAATTCTCCGAAACGACTACAAAATGATCTTCTCCTGTACGTTATTGAACAGCACGGTAATGAAAAAAGTTACACTTGTTTGACACTCTCCAGCTCCTGTCATGTCTTGGAATAATTTACCAAATATTGAATAACTAGTAAGTTGTAATGCGCCCGTTGAAATATGGAAAAAAAATTTTGTTGAAAAAAAAAATTTTTTGTTGAAAATATGGAAAACAAATTTTGTGGAAAAAAAAAAATTGTTGAAATATGGAAAAAAAATTTTGTTGAAAAAAAAAGTTTTTCGTTGAAAATATGGAAAAAAAATTTTGTGGAAAAAAAAAATTGTTGAAAAAAAAATTTTGTGGAAAAAAAAATTTGGAAAAAAAAATTTTGTTAAAAAAAAATGTTTGTAAAAAAAAAGTTTTGTAAAAAATTGTTGAAAAAAAAATTTGGAAAAAAAAAATGTTTGTAAAAAAAAAATGTAAAAAAAAAATTGTTGGTAAAAAAAAATTTGGGGAAAACACAATTTCATTACAAAAAAAATATTATTTTTTTTATTATTATTATTTATAGAAAATTATAGAATGCCTATTTAAATTCCTACGTACTGCGTGACAGAGTCAGTGAATCAGTGTATCAGTGAATCAGTGTCGAGGGTAAATATATATTAAGAAGAAGAAGATATTAAGATATAAGATATATATTAAGATAATTCAATTTACCAAATAACACAACAGCTGTTCTGGTTGTTCAGCCACGAATTAACAACAAGATGAAGAATGTTGCTAACTCTAGAGTAAAGAAAAACGGCAAGATGAATACAAAAAACGCGGTTTTTTGCCTAAACGCTAAGTTTGCCACACGTAAAGGTCCAATTAGTCTTGACCGTTGACGGCTGACGGTTGACGATCAGCTGTTTGAGTTGGGCTTATATTTTGCATGAGTTAGAGAGAGAGAGAGAAATAAAATGGACGGTAGGTTGCAGAATCTACCGTCAACCATCATGACCGATCAGCTGTTTATTATTATTGCTTTCACTTTGTTTATAAGTTGTAAATTAAATTTTAAAGTTATGAGTAATATACTTATAAACGAAAACAGTCTGTCACAACGTAAATTGCAAATTATATTTTGTACAAATGCTTTTCGATCAGCTGTTTTTGTTTTGTTTTGTCTTACCGTCATAACTAATCGCTCAATATTGAGTCAAGACAAATTGGACCTTAACTAGTTGCAAGTGCTACAAAAGCAGACAAATGGAGTTTTTTTTTATTTTTCATCATCTCAAGTTTATCTTAAGTGTTTTGAGAACTTTGTAGTAATACAAATTATATTTTGCCCATAAAAAAACAATGCTGCTGAAACGCAATAAATCCGTTATGAACTTCTTAAAAAAAATTTATGTTTTTATCCTCCTTTTTTAAGTATGCTTTGCTTTTAAGTCTAGCAGAAGACACAAAGCCTAGCAAATTAATCTATTACAATTTGTGTGGGTATTTGCTGACGGTGCATGAAAAACAAAAATCAAAATGTTTTGATTTTGTTTCAAAGTGTGCTTTAGGTGGGTTCTTATTGGTGTGCGTTGCCAACCCTTTTTTTGAGTTTTAACGATTTTTCTCACAAAAATAATTGGCGCTTTGTATTGAATTCTTTTTGCACTGGCATTATTTTATCTTGACAAATTCACAGTCTGACCCTGGATGTCGGACGAAAATCTATGTAAACAAAAGCCAGCCACACACTTTCTCTGAGGAAAGCGGAAACCACTTCAAGCAGCCTTATTTAAATAATTTATTTTGTGGAATTTGGCGAACCAAAATTATTTAGATTCTTCGTCTTCTTACGTTGAACGATGTCACAATCATATGGCTATTAAAGCGGGGTATAAACGCCCAATATTGGGCGATTAAACTTCTACTGAAAAAATGAATTTGAATGTTAAAAACTCCGATTTATCGCTGAAAACCTCTTCTCCCCCATTCGGAAATGTACTACCCATTCATGGTGACATCTGGTATCCATAGCGACGTGAATATGAAATATATGAACTTGTTTTTTTTTTCTAATTTATTTTATTTCATTTAATTATTGTGAAAGCAAAATTTCCATTATTACGGCTGAACATTTAATATGCAAATAAATTGCAAAAAAAAAAAAATCAGCTAATATTATATAAAGTCCAGTCTAAATGCAAATCCGAACGCCAACGTTATTCGATTGGATTTTTTTAATGCAATATTCGTGGAATAACCAGTTGGGTTAGAATTGTAAAAAATATTACTTTCCACTAGGGAGGGGGGGAATAAATCCCCAGAGTTGCCTTACTTATAATTTGTTTGCATTAATGTTTTGAATGGGAAATTAAGTGGATTGTTAACAAATTTCCACACAAAAAAAGAAGAACGCTGAATTAGCTAATTTTTTGTGCTGACCGTTTCAAGATGTCAATCGAATGTGACTCTTCCCTCTTTTTGATTTACAGAAACCAAAATTTGTATTGAAACGATTATGTTTTCGTTCGACGTGCCGTTTCAAAACGTCAATCAAGTTACTTAAACGCCCGTGTACATTTTCTTTGGCGGTATTGGCGTTTTTTTATATCGCCACAGTTGTTATCACTGGTAGCTATGCTGACACTTCATTGTGAATCTCTGCCGGCAAGAAGAAGAATTAGAAAAAATACAAGAAAAATACAATTGCATAGTGTGAATTTTGTTAAAAGACATTTAAGTTTTCCCACGTTAAGATGAACAAAAGGAATTATACAAAGACAGTGCAAAAAGAGAGGAGAACAGTTTTGCTCAAAATTAAGCAAGAAGGAGGAATGGAATGGAATGTGAATTCTGAGCTTTTCAATTAATGTTGGAGGGTGAGTGGAATAGAAAGCATGAATATTATAGAATGTGCAGGCACACCTGCAAAGTCAAAAATAAATTACATCAAAAATAAATTCAAAATGTGCTAAAAGTGACCAGAACTTAATAGGAAAATTGTGCCAAGCTAATGCCGGCCTGGAGGCTTTCTTTAGCCGGCCTTGGAATTGTCTGATGAGATCTGTAAATGTCGTTGCTGCGTTCTTGTTCTTGCGATCGTGATCACCAAATCATGAGCATAATAACCATGTTGCCTTGACGAGAGTCATTAGATGGATTATTAGAGAGATGATCACCAGAGTGGTGGTCATTACATGAATCATAAGACCGTCAACAAATTTCGTGGATTCGCTCAATATGCTGGAGACCACGACTTCACAACCCTAGGCACCAGGACATCATACCTGGTCAGCTGAGCCTCCGATTAACCAGAATCACTTTTTTTTTTTTATTTAAATCCAAATTTGCCACCTTTTCATATGAGAACTAATAACACGATTGTAACAAACGACCACTTGTTAGAAAGACACACTTGAGACGTGTCAAAACGTCAAGTTGTACGCTATAATGTCAAAGCGTTGCAATTTTACAGTTACAAAAGTGCATGTGCCTATACGTTGCCATATGGCAACACCAAGGCGATTCGGGATAACTTGAACTTCGAAACGTTTTTGAAAACCACAATATGACGAAGTTTTTCAACCAAAACCTATGGGGGCTTTGATTTCGCCATGCATCTTCCATGACATTTGGCACCGTCTTGTTGAAGCCACGTATTCTCCAACTCGTATCTTAATATATATTTACCCTCGACACTGATTCACTGATACACTGATTCACGGACTCTGTCACGCAGTACGTAGGAATTTAAATAGGCATTCTATAATTTTCTATAAATATAAATAATAATAATAAAAAAAATAATATTTTTTTTGTACAGAAATTGTGTTTTCCCCAAATTTTTTTTTTACCAAAATTTTTTTTTACAAATTTTTTTTTTCGCATATTTTTTTTTTTACAAATTTTTTTTTTTCCACAAAATTTTTTTTCAACAAAAATTTTTTTTTTCAACCATTTTTTTTTTTCAAGAACAATTTTTTTTTTCAACAAAATTTTTTTTTAAAAAAAAATTTTTTTTTCAACAACAATTTTTTTTTTTGTAGAAAAATTTTTTTTTTCAACAACATTTTTTTTTCCACAAAATATTTTTTTTTTCAACAAAATTTTTTTTTCCATATTTCAACGGGCGCCATTGGCGCATTACAACTTACTAGTTCTTCAACAGCAGGCAAAAAAAAAGTCGATTATTTAGCGACCATAACGCTCTTGTAACCAAGAGCTCTACGCAACCAATTTAGTCATACCTCGCCATATAAAAATTAAATTAGTACACGCCTTAGTTATGCCTAATATTTTGTACTGCCTAGAAATATTCTGTGGGACTACAAATAGGATTTTTAATAAAATTAGATTATGTATCAACCGAGTAGTTCGATACTTATTTTCTCTTAGACGGTTTGACCATGTTACTCCATATGTAAATAATTCTTGGGTTGCTCCTTTCGTAATTTCGTAAATTATCAGTCTCTTCTGTTATTTTACAAAATTTTTAAAAATCAAACTCCGGCTTTTCTTGTTGACTCATTTACATTTTGTCGTTCATCGCTAACTAATTATTCCCAGAGCGGATGGTCATATGGATAAGTCCTTTCGAGTTAGAATAGCCACATTGTTCAATTCACTCCCCAGTACATTGAAAATCTTTTCACTGACTAATAATACATTCCGAAAAAAGCTTCTTCAATATTTTTCTTTAATTTCCATTTCGTAATCTATTTAAGAATAATTTTTTCATTCATTTGGGAACTGTAAAATTTGATTATTTCATTCCTCATTTTCCAATACTGATGTACGCTTTACTGATATCGACCCCTTTGCGCGGAATTATCGTATATGCCAATTTTTTCGAAATTGAGTTTTTGATGCAATTTTGTTCTACATTCAAAGACACGTCACCTGACAAAATATTGTAAGCGAATTCCACTTCGTTGCTCCAAAAATTGAGTGAATAATTTTCATTTTGATATTGCAAGCGAAAGCAGAGAAAAGTAGAAAAATGGCTCTCCTGTAAAATTTGGATTTTGGCACATACGATAATTCCGCGCAAAGGGTCGATATTTTGAATTTGATATGTAAATTGCTTTTTTTTATATTTTATTTTGTATAGCTATATTATTTTTAATTCCACTGTGTTTTTATGCGCATATTTTTAATTGTTTTTAAATTATCTGAGCAGTAGTATTCAACATGGAGTAGTTTTTATTGTAATTTGTTACAATTGGCCGTAAGGCTTTAAATTACAAAATCTGCGCAAATAAATAAATATTCTACAACTCGTATTCTTCAATAGCTGACCGTCGTTCCCTCGTCGTTTTCGAAGAAGTAAGGTCGAACAGTGACTTTTTGTGGATGTAATGACCTCTCTTCAATTACTTGAGGATTCTCAGAACCACACATACGACCATGCCATCATCGTCTTTGAATATGCACGGTGTCGCCGGCTCATAAAGCGCCTCAGGCTGCACTGTTAGCTCTTGCTACACTTCGGACCAAATTCATGTATTCTGTGTGTGTTTTTTTCTTTTCGACGTACCTCTTGAGCCATAAATGATGGATTGTAGTCCTAAGCGTAAATGGCCTAGGAGAGAGTTATTCTTCAAATACCTTTCCAACCTACATATTTGTCCCCACAATATTTGAAGAAAATACCTCCAAAAAATTAAGCTTCTGTTGTGCTAAACAAAATTATCTGCGAAGGGAATTCATTTCGCTTTACAATCTTCAAATTGATTTTTTGCTTTTTTTTCTATTATCTAGCAAAGTCAATAAACCTGTCGCTCTACATTGAAACGCGTTTTGGTATTGACTTTGTCATCTGATGCCTCTGATATTTTAACAGAGTCTTTTTTTATCTTTAACCTCCTCTGATGGCATTTGTCTTCGCATGGACAAACATAAGTTATCTTGTCTTGCCGTTGTTGTCTTCCAAAGGAAATGTCTAAATATCCCTGAAATCATGTGTTTGTTACGCTACATTAACTTGACTTACTTTGTGGCAAAGGTGGGGGGGTGGCAAAGTTTTGAATGGATTTTTTTTTTGTTTGTTAAATTACTTTGGCTGCTGCCAAACTTTTGCCCTTTTCATGGTAGAATTCGGCTTGTTTTTTTTTTTTTTTGAAACTTTGCATTTCATTTCCTTTTAAAGTTTACGTATTTTTTCATTTCCTTAGCAGGAACGGAAACGTATAATGAACTTGCATATGCACGATATGAACATGTTAACCTTTTCAGCTGGGGAGCACAGTTCATTAACTCATGTCATCACCTCAGGAACTGGGAACCATTTGTGGGGTGGGGAAATGAGAAGACGGTAAATGATGATAAGACAAACGTGCAAGCCAACAGAAAAAAAATTCCAAAAATTTAATACGACCTTGTAGTATGTCTGTCAATTTCGGGGACTCACCTTTGCCCCATTGGGGACTCAACAGCCAACGACAAGAGCAATAACAACACATTTGCTCATAGCCCAGTCGATAACACAGGCACACAACAAGTCGGTCGTTTGGAATTGGAAACATTTGCTAGGCCAACTCACGCATCTGTAGATAATTGCTGCCATTTGAATTTCCAATTTGTCCATGTGCATGCAACTTGGTAATATGTATCTGTTGCAAGGTGTGTTGGTTCTCGTCTTCAAATGATTTTAAAAATAGGGACATCATTCAGGGACATAAATGGAAATGAAAGGCCAGTGTACAACGACTCGAATAGAGAACAGAAAGCAAAAATCATTAACAACAACAAATTCAGAGAGAACATAGGCATAAAGGGACATCTAATGGTCTTTACTGGGAACTTATATTTCGTGAATGGCGTATGACATTTATGTGTTGTTTGCTTTTCAACTGTGCTGCTGTGCACTTTCAACACTGCAGTTGGTATGTCGATTTTGTCATGCTGTATGTCCGAACAGTGTACGTCGAACAAAACCGTTCGACAAGTGGAGACAACATCCTTTCATATATCAAGTGAATATACAAGTACATATTTACCTATGCACAAGTAATCTCTTAATCGCTTTCTTCCAGGCTGACTCCGAGACCATTTAGCTTAGAGACGGAATGCACTTTCAAACGGAATCTGGAGTTTTGAATATTTTCAACAAATTTTTGAAATCTTCACGAACCATTCTTGATTTATACACGTTTAACATTACAAAAAATCGAAGCTTTTGGAATACAACTGACAAAGATGCCCATTTTTTTCGAATGAGTTGCCGTCCCCATTATTAATGACACGATTTCATTCATATGACTGTCTCGGCCGGCTTCGCCATTTTCCAAGACCCTGATGACGGTTGCTGGCTTTATTTTGAAGACTTAAATCTTTCAAAAGACCCACAAAAACCCTACGACTTCAAATCTCCGTAGCTCCGTGGAGGACCATTGACATTGCCGAGATGGCTGATTGCCGAAAATGCTCCACAAATGATCGACCATGTCTAAGGGTGTGTGACAGGGCGCGCTGTGTACTTGAAGCCAACGATTCTCCATGTCTTCAATCTCCGGACACAATAAATGGTTTATTATATGTTCATCATTAACTTCAACCCAACCATTACACTCTGTGGATGTACTGGCTTCTCGGCGAGAACGTGCCGATTTTTATATTCCCAGAAAGCCGTTGCTTCTTCACATACTCGCCGAGATGAAAATGAGCTTCGTCAGAGAATATGAAAACATATGTAGTTGCTTTAATTAATGGCGCCCGTTGAAATATGGAAAAAAAATTTTGTTGAAAAAAAAAAAATGTTGTGAAAAAAAAAAATTTTTTGTTAAAAAAAAAAAATTCTGTGGTAAAAAAAAAATTTTGTTGAAAAAAACAAATTTTTGTTCAAAAAAAAATTTTTTTTGAAAAAAAAAAAATTTTGTGGAAAAAAAAATGTTGTTGAAAAAAAAATTATTGTTGAAAAAAAAAAATTTTGTTGAAAAAAAAAATTTTGATGAAAAAAAAAATTTTTGAGGAAAAAAAAAAATTGTGGAAAAAAAAAATTTTGTGGAAAAAAAAAATTGGAAAAAAAAATTTTTTGGTAAAAAAAAAATTTGGGGAAAACACAATTTCTGTACAAACAAAAAATATTATTTTTTTTATTATTATTATTTATAGAAAATTATAGAATGCCTATTTAAATTCCTACGTACTGCGTGACAGAGTCAGTGAATCAGTGTCGAGGGTAAATATATATTAAGAAGACATAAAACCAGAATTCCTCTGTAGTGGAATCAATTAATCGATTATTTTCTAAAGACTATTGATGTTGCCTGACACATGGTAATTTAAACATCTGTCGGCTTCAAATAGTGTGTATGGCGTTTTGGATGCTCATGACTGCAGAATGTTTGTACCAAAAAATTTGGGTTTCAAATGGAACCATCATTCGGCTTTTGGTAAATGTATTCAAATGCAAACTGTAGTTTCAGTCTGCACATATGCTTGGGCAACAGTTCTGCTGTTACACCCTCTCCCTCTCACACTCTCTCAGTGAGTTTAGAAGCAGAGGTTTTAACCTTCCGAATATATTAACAAATAGTTCGAATGTACGCATTTCTGGCACGGCGCCATTATGGCCATCATAACATTCGCCCTCATCATCAGCTTTGTCTCCTCTATCGAGAAAAAAAACACACAGCAGCACTTGAACAAATGGCACACACACACACACACATGAACACTTGAATATGAAAATGTGTACTCGTATGGAATTGTGAGAGTACCCATATGTAACGGGGCATCGTATGTGGGTGTTTGTCATAGAATATGTATGGGGATAGAATTGGGAATGCGTCTGGCCGATGTGAGAGTTTGTGTTGGAACACAGGTGCCATCAGAACTGGCGAATGTAAATGACTGGAAGGCATTCAGGACACATGTACACACAACTGAACTCTTTGGTAATGGGTCTACGGTGGATATTGAGGGCCATTTGGGCTGGAAGCAACAAGCATTCATTTATGTTCTTTGAGCCGTTTGCCCCTTAGCTGAAACGTAATCTTTTTTTTTTTTTTGTCCTCGTCATCGTTGTCATAAGTAATGAAATTTATTCAGCACCTGTACTGTACTTTGTCATTTGGGCTGTGTGTGTGCGTAAACGCAGTTTAACGCACATTTTGTCAGAGTAACCCACCAAACGTTTTCAATTGCCAGAGAATCTGTGGTGAATGGTTGTCAAGATCAGTTTAATTGTGAGTCCTTAGTTTTCAACAGTTGTTCCCTTGAAGTAATTCTCCCTTTAGGAGGTGGTGTGCGTTAAACGACGAGTATGAAGCAATTCTATGAAACAAGTTGAAAGCAGTGAGGCGCACAGTGGACAATTTTAGTCCTTATCGGATCAAAAATCTGTAACTTTTTTGTTCTTATAGATAGAGTTCTGAAATTTTGCACGAATAATATTAAATGTATTTGCTATTATTTTATAAAATAATTGTATAATATAATAAAACTAGTAAGTTGTAATGCGCCTATGGCGCCCGTTGAAAAATGGAAAAAAAATTTGGTAGAAAAAAAAATTTTGTGGAAAAAAAAAATTTGGTTGAAAAAAAAAATTTTTCTTGAAAAAAAAATTTTGTTGAAAAAAAAAATTTTGCTGAAAAAAAAAAATTTGTGGAAAAAAAAAAATTTGTTAAAAAAAAAAAATTTGGAAAAAAAAACCTTGTAAAAAAAAAATTTTGTAAAAAAAAATGTTTGTTGAAAAAAACATTTTTGTTGAAAAAAAAATTTTGTAAAAAAAAAATTTTGGAAAAAAAATTTGGTAAAAAAAAATTTGGGGAAAACACAATTTCTGTACAAAAAAAAATATTATTTTTTTTTATTATTATTATTTATAGAATTATAGAATGCCTATTTAAATTCCTACGTACTGCGTGACCGAGTCAGTGAATCAGTGTCGAGGGTAACTATATATTAAGAAGATAATCGTTAATTGTAATGTGAATTATATTGAAAATATGCTCTGAAATATGTTTTATTTTTATAGCAATAAATCGTTGTTGTAAAAATATGTGAATACGCTCCCTATTTCCGGCTATTACTATTGACCAAACATCAAATATTTTCCTCAAATTATTAACTTCGACATCTTAGCTTCTAGATAAAAAAAAATCATGGTGTAATTCGAAACTTTTTAAAAATGAATTATGGGCTGGTCTTACTCTACGATTTTAAACAGTGCGCCGTTTGGATACACTGGCTTGATATTCTATTTTAACTCGTCAAATTTTTTAAAAACAATTTTTATCAATTCTCAGATTTTCCCCAAATTTTTATTATTTTTGAAAAAAAAAATATTTTTTTCACTTTTCTTAGCATAACTTGAAGAGACTCCAAATTTTTAAACTACTTAAGCGTTACGAAAAAAAAAATGTTTTTTTAACTGAAACCCTAAAAAAACGATAACCACTTAAAAAAAAAAAAGGAATTAGGAAAATCTGAGAATTGATAAAAATCAAATTTTTAAAAAAATTGACGTGATACAGACATTTCCACGAGCGATTATAGAAAGACCTCAAAGATAGAATTTGTGAGGCTATCGAAAGGACAGAAGGCAGTCACTTTGCCATTTTGGTTATGGAAAAATTGGCTGATGTTGTTACTCATTATTAACGGCATACCTTCCTCTTTATTGGGAAATAAACATCCAATCATTTATCTCCAGAAATTTAATTTTTCTTTGAATACCAAAATAACACCTCTTGTTGGAGAACACAAAGTGGCTAATGAAAAGCGATTTGCCGCCGACAATGGAACGAAATGGACAACGGTTTTACTCGAAAAATCTCCATAGCAGATAAAAAACCGCACGACATCGCCAAGAAGCCAACACATTGTCACATTGTCTGCTGGGATGTCCGAGTATAACCATTCACAGCACAGCAGCCGATAGCACAACCATCGACACAAAAGCACAGTCTGATACCAAATTCAATTTAATTTAACATGATTTCTCTGTGATACAATATTCAAGGAATCTTTCTCTCTCTCTCCTCCCTCCGTCATCTTCATGTTTGATAACGAAACAGCACGTATATATAAATATTAGAAAAGTATGATATCTGTATGTACTCATATATGGTCGTAAATCTCAGAAATATATACCTGGCATACGAAGGGAGCCACCAAAGTTCTCTAACAACATTTATTTACGCTGAGACTTGGCCTCAGTTATTCAGGGGATATTTAACAAGAATTCTAACAGAATTGATGAGAAGACCTGAAATACAATTGTTTCCAATTTAGTTCAGCGATGGCTTCTGATGCTGATGAAAAATCTCGCAGGATTAATTAATGAGATGCCCTGAAATAGTTTTTGTGGATTCGTGAGACATTATCCTTCAGTTGTTTCTATTCTGATGGTGGTGTGGGATCGGTCAAAGGGCTTCATTAGACAGGTCTACAGATTCTTTCATAACCTCACACTTGCAACTACGTGTCTAGCCTTCATTTTAGTGGTGGAGTTTCTTGGGCAGTTGCAACAAAAAAAAACGCTTGGCAACCCTCCTTGGTCACCATTCGTCCCATCGTTGACCTTTTCTGTTATTATGTTAACGATCTTCCATCTCTTACTCTCATTGTTAGCTCGCACTTGCGGCTCCCCTCGTTATTAGTTTTATGAAAATCATTACAAATCCCGGGACACATCCACAAATATTTAATAAATTCCCTGCATGCACCCACACAAACACTCACTATCTGGCATACATACATTGTATTTGTCATAGCGACAGGCGATAGTCTGTCATCTTTGACATCAACTTTTAGTGTCACTTAGTTGTTGTTGTTGTTGTTTTTTTTTTAATGAATTACAACCAAACCCTGACATACAACCTTGACACTTTGGTCGAAACGAATGGCAATGCCCGAAGGAGAAGCATGAAACAAAGTCCAACTTGACACTTTTTATCGGTTGAATTGACAAAAAAAATATCATTATTATTTCCATCATCATTGATTTGATATATTTTCGAGCAGCTGAGTGTGAGTGTGAAAACATGTCAGTCAACAAAATGTGATTTAAGAGTTTTTTTTCTGTTCTTTGACCGTTGACGAAGGATATGTCAATGTATGTGTTTTTTGGCATAGCGGCAACAAGTTGTTGTGCTCTTGATTTATTCAAACCTCCATCGCTTGTGTGACAGAAGTGACAGAATAGCATTTTCGCCAGAAGGACTTACGGCAATGTCATCCATGTGTCAACATGGTTGGGCAACTTTGTGTGACATTTCAATTGGGGACAAGTGAACACTTTTATGGGAGGCCGGATCAGCAAAAGAAAACAATTGAATACATTGAAAACCAGCAAATTCTTTTCGATAATTTGTAGTCGAGAAAATGAAAATATGTCAACCTAGAAAAAAAAAATTTTAAAATGATCCAACTTTTTCCCCAGATTTTCTCTTTTTTTGGTATTCAATAAAAAAATGAAATTTTTTGAGATAAATGATCTGATGTTTATTTCCTAATAAAGAGAAAGGTATGCCGTTAATTATAGAAAAACAACATCAGCCAAATTACCACCACGACCGCCCTTATAGGATCATATCCTTTTTATTAAATTTTCCATAACCAAATCCCAAAGTGTCCTCGATAGCCTCACGAATTCTATCTTTGAGGTCGACTTGAATCGACGCTGGGCTGTTGGCGTAGACCACGTGGTCCCAAAGGAAGAACTTGCAAGGTGTTAAATGACAAGATCTCGGTGGCTAATTGTGATCATTTCTTCGAGAGCAAACACGGTCTGGATAACTTTTTTCCCGTTAAAGAGCAATGGTTTCGTTGCTTGTGTAACACGTAGCGCCGTCTTGTTGAAAGTAAACATTGTCCAGATCACTATCATCCAACTTCGAACATAAAAAATCATTAGTCATCTTTGGATAGCGCAATCCATTCACCCGTAACTGTTGGTCCAACCTTTTCTTTGCAAAAGTAAGGTCCAATGACCCAGCAGGATCATAAACCGCACCAAACAGTCACACGTTGAGGATGGAGAGGCTTCTCAATAACAACTCTTTTGTTTTCCGAAAAAGTTTCATTTTCGAAAAAGTAAGGTCCAATGACCCAGCTGGACCATAAACCGCACCAAAAACAGTCACCCGTTGAGGATGGAGAGGCTTCTCAATAATAACTCTTGGGTTTCCCGAGCCTCAGATGCGACAATTTTGCTTGTTGACGCAGACATTGACGTGGAAATGGGTCTCATCAGCCAAGATGATTTTTCGATGGAATTCCGGATCATTTTCAGGCATTTCAAGGACCCAGTTAGGAAAGACACGACGTTGTTGATGATCGGCCGGCTTGAGTTCTTGTGTTAACTGAACTTTATAAGCCAAGTCTTTATGCAAAAGACGGTGTAATGACGTTTATGGAATGTCCAATTCCACAGAACGATGAGAAATGGACAAACCTGGGTTTTCATCAGCACTTTGGGCAACAGCAGCAATATTCTCAGTTGTTCTTGAGCAACGTGCACGGCTTTTATTCTTCACATCACATCAACTTGTCGACTAACAGCTTGAATTTGTCCACCAATTTCTGTATTGCGCTCCGACAAAGGGGCTCCGCGACGACCCAACAATGCTTTAGTTTTGCGAACTGTCACTGCAAGATTTTCACCAGTTTTGTAGTGAATTTTAATAATTTCACTGCGTTGTTTTGACATGTGTATCGTTGCATTTTTCGTAATGGCGTAGTTTCTACTTGTCAAATGTTTACGCATAAAAGCTTCAACAGTGACAGCTACCGAAATACCGGGTGATTCAAAATAACACCTCTTTTGTTGGAAGAAATCCAGAGATATTTGAGCCGTCTCTCTCTCTTGAATAAACTTCAATGGCTAGCGATTTTTTGTGTCGCCCCAATTGTGTTTAATACTTCGTTGGCTTCTTTAAGGTGAGAGTATTTTTAATAAATACCCGCAACCCATAAATTTCAAACACATTTTCGGTACGTTCATGGCTGCCTGTGTACTCAGATTGAATAACAACAGCACAGCGTTGGTAACATATCGTTATTATTGACTATTTTGTTGTCCCATTCTTTTTTTTTTTTTTTTTGCTCGTGAAAGTTCACATCACTTCACTTTGCAACATGAAATACATTCACATGATATCGTAAATTGTTTACATTTTATTGAAATGACACAGTCAGCCAGTCACTCTCGCTGGTAACTGCCATCCATACTCCGCTTCTCTTCTCTTCGGCTCTTTCCTCCCATCGGCAACATGTGCTCGTACACGGCAAGTCACAGATGTATACACATCCTGACGAAGACTCTCATTGTGTTGCTTAATATGTTTGGGTGTCAGAGAGTTAAATATGTATGTGCTAGCTCACCTGCTCACACCACCGACACCACCCCCGGCAACACATACACACCGTGATGCTGCGACAAGTTGTTTGGTGTTCCCTCCATTGTTGTCGCGTTTACTACTGTTTACTTTTTTGTTGTTTGCTGTTGGTGCCATATGATTTGATTGCTGTTGTTGTTGTTGTTGTTGCTGTTGTGCAACATAAAATTACCTTATTGCTGTCAGACATATGACCCGAATGTTTATGAATTCTTCTTGTTTGGTGTCACCGGTTAGATAAAGACTGCAAAAACACAGTCAGCGACAAAAGTCGTCTCTTTCAGAGGGATTGGAGGGGCGGAGGCGGATAGGGACATAAACCTTGAGCGTATTTAGCACTTATTTATGTGATACATTATTCTTCACGGTCAAAATACCGAGCTGCCACTTGTCCAGAAAATGAAATACCACCACATTATTATTATTATTATTATGGGAAATGTTAATTAAAAGTTTGAGCTTGTTCAGTGCCCAAACAAAAGTATCGACTAATATTTGTAGCTTTGGTGGCGATTTCATTGGTCAGTCAATTTTCTGAAGAAGGGACGATTTGACTTATTTTACTTTTTGAAATTTTTGAACAATGAGAAAATTTTTTTTAAATTTTTTCATGCGCTTATTTCATTGTTTACGCTATTGCAAACATTTATTGACATAAAACTTTTTAGGAGTTTTCTAAAATCAACGCCAAAATAGCAATAATTTCCAAATTTCGAGGGAGTGGCGCGACCCCTACAAATTTTTTAAAATTGTTTTCTTTATTTTTCCCCTCATTATGACCCCAGACTACATCTCTTTCCGAGGTTAACTTTTTTTTTTTTTGAATTTCACTCCACCCTAATACACACGTCAAAACAACGCATTGAAATTATTAAAATTCACTACAAAAATGGTGAAAATCTTGCAGTGACAGTTCGCAAAACTAAAGCATTGTTGGGTCGTCGCGGAGCACCTTGTCGGAGCGCAATACAGAAATGTTGGACAAATTCGAGCTGTTAGTCGAAAAGTTGGTGATGTGAAGAATAAAAGCCGTGCACGTCGCTCAAGAACAACTGAGAATAAAAGTGCTGAAGAAAACCCAGGTTTGACCATTCCTCGTCGTTCTTTAGAATTGGGCATTCCACCAACGTCCTTACCCCGTATTTTGCATAAAGACTTGTCTTATAAAGTTCAGTTGACACAAGAACTCAAGCCGGCCGATCATCAACAACGTCGAGTCTTTCCTAACTGGGTCCTTGAAATGCCTGAAAATGATCCGGAATTCTATCGAAAAATCGTCTTGACTGATGAGACCCATTTCCACCTCGCTGGCTACGTCAACAAGAAAAATTGACGCATCTGGGGCTCGGAAAACCCAAGAGTTATGGTTGAGAAGCCTCTCCATCCTCAACGGGTGACTGTTTGTTGCGGTTTATGGTCCAGCTGGGTCATTGGACCTTACTTTTTGCAAAAAAAAAGGTTGGACCAACAGTTGCGGTGAATGGATTGCGCTATCCAAACATGACTAATGATTTTTTATGTTCGGAGTTGGATGATAGTGATCTGGACAACGTTCACCTTCAACAAGACGGCGCTACGTGCCACACAAGCAACGAAACCATTGTTTTTTTACAGGAAAAGTTTGCGAACCGTGTTATCCCTCAAAGAGGTGATCACAATTGCCCAGCGAGATCTTGTGATTTAACGTTTTGCGAGTTCTTCACTTGGGACCATCGTCGATTCAAGACCTATATAAATTGAGAACAAACAGATTCTGAAACTAGTGTAGTGTGACTGACATTGTCTGTTGTTTGTAATGCACTCGACGATGAAAACTATTAATTACTAGTAAGTTGTAATGCGCCTATGCGCCCGTTGAAATATGGAAAAAAAAAATTTGTGAAAAAAAAAAAAATGTTGTTGAAAAAAAAATTTTTGTTGAAAAAAAAAAATTTTGTGGAAAAAAAAAATTTTTGTTGAAAAAAAAAATTTTTTTTGGAAAAAAAATTTTGTGGAAAAAAAAAATTTTGTTGAAAAAAAAAATTTTAAAAATTTTTTTTCAATTCCTACGTACTGCGTGACAGAGTCAGTGAATCAGTGTCGAGGGTAAATATATATTAAAAAGATTTTTATTTATTGATTAATCAATCCATGCCCTTATATTGATAGAAAATACAATTCAGAAAAATCGTTTCACTTTTATGGGAACCCACTTTATTGTACACTTTCATCCACATCATTTCATATTTGTTTTTTCTCTCTCTTCTTCTTGTTGCTCATTACAGTTCAATTAACGTCGACGCCCCACCCAGAGTGATGGACTCTTTAAAGGATACGAATATGAGCCGCGAGCTAACACCTCTGAATGGCGTAAATCATCAGCAACATTCACGGGGGCCAAATGAGCAAAGGAACGATGTTGTCGCAGTTGGCGGAAATGGTGTGACGTTGCCAACGAAATCACGTACAACATGTCAATATGAGGCGCGTGAACGTTTTGTCATTACGAAAAATGTTATCGTGATTGGTCTGGCCTTTATGATACACTTCACCGCGTTCCATGGCACCTCGAATTTGCAGAGTTCAGTGAATGCGGATAAGGCTTTGGGCACCACGACCTTGGCGGTCATTTATGGCTCATTAATATTATCGAATATTTTCCTGCCCATGACGGTGATAAGGTAGGCAAAACAATACAAAAAAAAACCCCCATACTAATTTTGTTTATAACCACGTATCTGCTATTATATTATTATGATACATTTGTTTTTTCTGGCCATCAATTTGCTGAAAATTAATGATAGCCCACCTTCGGAACATGTCCACCATGACGACCTTGCTTGTCAGCCGTGATTGATTGAAATGTCACAGAAATGTGAATTTATCACAAAACCCCGAAAAAAAACCAGAACCTAAAAATATGCAATACATTTTGTTATAATAAATAGATGTGGCTGGAAATTGGCCTAGGACAGCCTAGCATAGACTATTCGGAAATTGGCTAAATTGGACAGGATATTAAGCGTTACTTATGTTGGCACAATGAATTGCTGGCAAACCGGAATTTAGAAAGACTGAGAAGAGTAAAATGGCAATTACTTATAAAACAAAAGAAGTGCTATTACGTACAAACAGAAAATGTTTTGGCATTCAGAAGAGTCTACTACAATTTTAGTTTATTACTTATAGTCCTTGTGCTGGATGAAATAGGAAATCCATGGGAAACGCTTAGGTGCCTTAAAATAGGCAAACATTTATTGTTGAGCCATTTCCGCAGAAGGAAACTGTGCTCATAAATCATTGAATGTCTGTATTTTTTTTCGTGTGTAGATAATAAAATATGTTGGTTGTTGTCAATTTTCAGAAAATTACCATGACTGAAATTTTAATAAAATGTTACGTTAGGATAGACAAGCCATTCACCCATTCAGTGGGGGAATTCGAAAAAAATAAAAACAGAAATTAACAAATTGTTAATTGTTTAATTATTGGCAACAGCCATAAAGTAAGCTTTACTTTTTGAAATTGCTAAGTGCTAGCGAGCCGAGGAGTACATCTTCTTTTCCAAAACCCCTTTTTGGGCAGGAATTCTCAAGATCAGCCCCCGCTGTTTGTTTTATTGACTGCAAATATTTCTGTTATTTGATTTACACATTTCCACATTCGGAGCCCTTAGCGCTATTTCATCGTAAGCGACAAAACACATTTTTTACAGGAGAATTATTTTGCCAAATTTGCGCAAAACTAAAAATGTTTAAATACAAAAGGTTATAAAATCTCCATTGTGAATAAATGATTACGATGAAATTAAGATTTTTTTCCGTTTTAGCGAAGTTATGTCGCTTACGATAGAAATTTCTGGCGTTAGTCTACTTAATTTAAAATTTTTTAATTTTTGTTAAAACTGTGTCGCTTACGATATTTTTTCTTTTCTTTTTAAACTCTGAATTGAAAAAAATGCACATAATATCTTATACATTTACACAAAAATAACAAATTAATGAAATTTTAAGGTAATTCAAAATTTAAGAATTAAAAGTAAGGGTTTTCGGAGCAATGAATCGACATTAATGGCTAGATAAGATTCAACCCAGCTGCATTTAATGCCGGTCGTACTTGTCTAAAATAATATATTGAATAGTTCTTAATGTAAGTGAATTTAAATTAGTTAGTATATTCTTTTGCGAATTTTTACTTTAACTTGATTTTATTTCTGTGTGTAATACTGTCGCTGACGATAAAATTCCTTTCCTGGAAAAGTCGTCATTTTTTTTTGAAAAATATTGAAAATAGTAAGTTGTAATGCGCCTATGGCGCCCGTTGAAATATGGAAAAAAAAATTTTGTTGAAAAAAAAATTTTTTCTTGAAAAAAAAATTTTTTCTTGAAAAAAAAAAAATTTGTTAACAAAAAAATGTTGTGGAAAAACAAATTTTTGTAGAAAAAAAAAAATTTTGATGAAAAAAAAAAATTTTTGTGGAAAAAAAAAATTTGTTGAAAAAAAAAATTTGAGGAAAAAAAAAATTTTTTGTTGAAAAAAAAAATTTTGTTGAAAAAAAAAAAATTGTTGATAAAAAAAATTGGAAAAAAAAATTTTGGGTAAAACACAATTTCTTTATTATTTTTTTTATTATTATTATTTATAGAAAATTATAGAATGCCTATTTAAATTCCTACGTACTGCGTGACAGAGTCAGTGAATCAGTGTCGAGGGTAAATATATACAGTATAATCCCGATAATTCGTACCCCGCTAATTCGTAAACCCCGCTTATTCGTAACAAAATCCCGGTCCCTTGAAAAAATCGCGATAATTCGTAAAAATCCCATACATTTCGGTCCCCTCGATAAATCGTAAAATTTTTCCAGCGAAATGCCTAAAAACCTCTTATAATTCGTAATTTTTCGTTGAAAATCTAGATAATTTTATTAAGTGGTGATTTTACTCCGTAAACATGTGTGCGGTTTGTCCGAAGGCCATTAAGATGTCACAAAAACGGTCGCTTTAAGTACTTTATGAATTAAGTTTTTGTTTTTTTTGTTGAAAATGAATTGATTTTAAGTTGCTTTGTTTTTAAAAAATAAAACTTTATACATACAATACATATAAATATTTATGTATGTACATATATTCATAATTGAATAAAAACCTCGGTAATTCGTATTTTTTCTTTCTCCCCCCCGCTAATTTGAAACCCCGCTAATTCGAAAAACCCGCTAATTCGTAGAAAACGGTCGGTCCCTTGACATTACGAATTATCGGGATTTTACTGTATTACGAAGAAGATTTTTATTTTATGAAGATTTCCGTCCATGTGTCCCCAAACAACATTTTAAATTCCGCAATAAAAACTTTTTTGAGAAAATGTCGCTTACGATGAAATAGCGCTAAGGCCTCGATATATTCGAATTCGTATTAACAAATATGACTTTTTAAGGGCTATAAAAGAAAGTTAACCCACTTTTATGTATTGCCAAATTAGCCATCACGAATCCTTGACATTTTTCCAATGAACATCTTTTATTCTCCATATATCTGTCATTTCTGTCTTTTATTTGTCTTCTTCTTATTGTCGCATGAATACTCATTTCAAGACTTCCAATTACAATTAAAACGCATTAAATCCAAATGATGTATAATAATTTTTTTTTTTTTTATTGCTGCGACATGTTTTGAATTTTGTTTGCCTCTTAGAAGGAGCTCAAGCACGCTGCCAACATTTTATTAACACCATGATGATGACGATAATTAAGAGAACGCCCAAAAGCTGGCAATTATTTGTCTCAAGCCGAATTTGTTCGGCAATAAATCACAACATTAACATTCTAAAACTTTGAGGGTGCTATGAAAATGTGGCATACCTTAAGGGGCACAATTTCAACAGCGGCACTAGTATACATTTAGGCTTAGTAATAATTTCAAAAGATTGCACATATTAGGTGAGAGACAATTAACATTTAAACCGGTGACGTTTTAAATTGATTGTGTAAATATTTACGCTCCTTCTCGAGATGTTGTCCTATAATTTAAATATTTTTTTTTTTTTGAAGTGCTTTAGTATAATGGAATCAGAAGTTACTTAGATCTGTTCATAATACATGAATATAAGTCGAAGCAGCTTCATGTGACCAGAACTTCTGACGAGCCTCCATTTACACTCAGCAGTCAACTCTTTCAGTGACAATTGTCACTGAAAAACTTTTGCCCATGAAAAAGGCAAAACCTTCTCAAAGGATATTCGGTGGAACGGTGAGAGAACGATTACATGGCCCTTTTATAATCATAATACACATTCAAGTGAAGTTCCTGTGATATTTTAATTACCTAATGTATTCATGCAAGCAAAAGCACACAGTTTTTTTGTACAGCTCCCTTAAAATATGCTCTCATATTCATTTACATTAAAAGCCGCAAAATATGCTTTACAAATGATGTGACAGGCGCTGCGATGAAATCCTTGTTTGTTTTTTTGCCCAGCCAAATTACAAGACTTTTGAATTTAGACAAGAAAAAATAGAATAACGCCACAGGCTATTTACAACGTATGCCCCAGTGTGTGAATTTTCTCAACAGACAAGTGTTTCGCGGCATGTGTGCTATAGGAATTTTTCACCCCTTTTTTTTTGTGTGGTGACTTTCTTTTGAGAATTTTAAATCAAGACCGAATGAAGGAATGTTAAATGCCCTCAGGTATTTAAGATTTTGTTTTTTCCTATTTGAAAAGAAAGACAATTTTTACAAGAACCGATTAGGAGCTTAAAAGCTTGAATTTCTTACCTTGATGGGTTATGTTTTAAAAATGATCCATCACAGCATTGCCGGTAAAGTTCAAGTTCACCTCTATGTCTCCTATGCTGACTGCGACTTCAGACAAATTATGCCTCATTTACACTTCTGCGATTCTACGCTCAGTGGTGTTGGTATTTATCCCGCGGTCTACTTAAATCTCTCTCCGAATGGCTCCGGCCCTCAAGCATAACTTGCTCCATAAAACCCGTAGACTTCATTTCGAATTTTATCACGAACTTAAAAACAAAAACACTTTCTCAAAATAAAGTTAACACAACGCAACAGCATAAATATGCACTGGAGTAACGCAGAGGAATGAAAGCCCAGCTCACAGTGCTTCGTATCTGCGAAGTTTTGAAAAATTTTAAAATATTGAATTGGTCTACTTACATATTTGAGTTAACCGAAGTTTTCCGGGTGGTCCATCTAGTTTTTAAGTTTTAAATCATATCGCATTCATTAATAGTGTATGTGATCTCTATGATTTTGTTTCTGAATTAATTAGTTAATTTATGAAATTTATTTTTATTTTTTAAAATTTTGTAATTTTAACTCTGAAAACAGCGTTCCAATCTTTAGCCCAACGCACATCATCAAATGCGCTTTTATAATGTGATCAACTCCTTTTGACCATTTACTGTATGGTCCGGCAACACTGTGCAGCGTCTGCTTTAAAATATAAAAATAAACCAGCCATGTTGCGTTTTAAAAGAAAACTCTTTCCCAATGAAAAATGTGCATAGTACATAATTATTTCAGAACAAAACAGCTTGAGCTCCCAAACAAAAGAAAGAACAAAAAAAAAACAACATTCCCAGTTTGCTAGAAAGAATTCCATGAATCTAGTTAATTAAAGTATTTTTTTTTTTTGCTCCAAAATTGTAATTTTGTTAAAAGTTCTGTAAAGTATGCAACGAAGTAGACCAAATTGCCGGGCAGGACAAGAAGTAACCGAGACCGGCCGAGGGTGGGACAATTAATTCATAATTTCTTAAAGTTAACACAAGCAGAGAAAAACAGACTGCCAAAGAATAAACTATGCAGGGCCATAAAAAGACAGAAACCACCATTACGGAGATAAGAGAAGAAGAAGGTCGCCTTTTTTTTTTTTAATATGAAAACTATTTTTGTGATAATTACTGCAACTTTTACTGGGTATTTAGTGGCTTTTTGTAAGTTGAGAAAGGAAATTTGAAATGTTTGCGAAAATTGTCTTAAATACTTAAAGAATTAATTTGCAAACTGAACACACACACACAGACAAATTTATTTCTATATATTGGTTTTAGTATCAAAACCCTTGTCTTAATCATAGGAAAATGCCTAAATGTATGCTTTAATGTTTGCAACACAGTTTGTTGTGTGCTGTGCAATAAACATTTAATTTAAACAACTTGTTGTCTAACAGGCGGAAGACATGAAAGGATATCCTTCAGTTATTAAAATGCCCTTGGATAATTAATTTAAATAAATTGTATGCATTATGTGGATATTAAATGTTTTATGCCAGACATGAGCAGAATAATAAATAAATAAAGGGATTTTTATGAGAGTACTCATATAGTGTGTTCTTTGTATGGCAATCCCCTCAAAAGTAGGCTTTAAAAATATATTTCCCTTAATGTCTGAGAAAGAGCAAACATCTTACAAAGCCATTCATTTTGGCGGATAACAATTGGATATGGAGATGACAAAACAAATCACTTGTTTAATTGTCTGGGCAATTAATTGCTTGACCCCAAAAAGTAGGCCACAAAATATTCATTATTATTATTTATTTATTTTTTTTTATGGCGGAGAGCAACATTAAGCCAAGCGATAGTAAGAAATACGAACAGATATTTCAGTCTCTTTTGATGGCATTTCTGTAGAAGATAACCACATTTCCCTCCACAAATGAAATCAATTGTCCAGCGCCTAAAACTATGCCCAGCATTTCCACAAGTGATTAATTATGAAACACCTTAATGATTTCGCTAAATCAACAACAAGTTGATTAATTTCCATTTATTGACTGGCGGTAATTTTGCGGCAAAGCTGCGGTTGTTTGCAAAACCCCTCAAACTAGGCAACACAATTTCACTAGCAGCCATTTTGTGCAACTAAAGTGTTGCCTATATAAATCAGATATCAAAGGGTTAATTTACTTTTGCTTTAGAGGCTCTGTTTTTAAGTTGTTCATTTTGTTTTGGTATCAATTACGTCAGAGATTGAAGATTTCTTTACAGCATTTAATGAGAAGGAAGAGGGGACAATTTAAGAGCCCAAAGGTAAGCAATTGAAATTTGAATTGGCAAATATTTAGAAAAATTCAACAATTTAAGCGGATTCATAGACTGTTGTTGGATGGAACAATCAACCGCTCATTGTTGGGATGAACGGAGTGGGCCAACAAGGACGTCAAGTCGTAAGCATAAAGGATGTACGCCTGCGATAGAGGCTAACCAGCGTCATTCTATGACACAGCAAAGACAGCTTTCGGCTATCGTAAGATACTGTTTTGTTTCCATATTTTTGTCAGGGCCTATTTCAGTCTACCACTAGTTTGCACGGGCTCCGCTGAGGCCTCGCGTGGCTTACTAGTGTTCAGTAGCTTGCTCTGACTGGTCCCCGTTATTTTCCAAATTTATATTTCAAATTTGCCCCACAGGCCATTTCCACCCTTCTAAAATCTTCTCTAGACAAAAAAAAAATTAGCCCTTCGGAGCCGCTCAGTTAGTTTCACACAGCTCACTTATTTGATAGACGTTCCCCCATTGGTCCTTTATGGAATTTTAAGGGCAATACGTATAATCTCAATGAATGTTGGTTAAAGTCCCCCCTGGTTAAAGCTATCACTGCAAAAAGTCATGTAAAACACAGGGAGGCGATTCAGGTTTGGTTAAAAAGTGGAGCGCTTTCTGCCACATCCTCGGAATGTACAAGAAAATTAAACAGGCTTTCAATAAATCCTTCCAGCCCTTCTTGCCATGTTTTTGGTGGCAATTGCCTCTGGCTAAGTGATTCTAGCGGACTTCCAGGTCGCCACCTTTAAAAATATCATATATTCTTTCAACCATTTGAATGGCAATCGTTTGTATATGTGGTTGTAGACGCCTTGAACTATGCAACGAAACTTGTTTTAAAAATATTTTAAATATTCCATATTTTATAAGCGCCCCGGCAGGCGAGTTGGTAGCGTGCTTGCCTATCAGCGTGGGGGTTGTGGGTTCGATTCCCACCAGAGACTTTGGTGTGTCGCTGCAAAAAATCTAAACATATGGTCTGTGTCACCCGGTTTACCCTTGGAACCAAAAATTAGAATATAAATTTACTTTATATTGTTACTAGTAAGTTGTAATGCGCATATGGCGCCCGTTGAAATATGGAAAAAAATTTTTGTTGAAAAAAAAAATTTTTAAAAAAAAAATTTGGAAAAAAAAATTTGGGGAAAACACAATTTCTGTACAAAAAAAAAATATTATTTTTTTTATTATTATTATTTATAGAAAATTATAGAATGCCTATTTAAATTCCTACGTACTGCGTGACAGAGTCAGTGAATCAGTGTATCAGTGTATCAGTGAATCAGTGTCGAGGGTAAATATATTATACTAGTAAGTTGTAATGCGCCTATGGCGCCCGTTGAAATATGGAAAAACATTTTGTTGAAAAAAAAATTTGTGGAAAAAAAAAATTTTTGTTGAAAAAAAAAATTTCGTTGAAAAAAAAAATTTTTTTTTTCAACAAAAAAAAATGTTTGTTGAAAAAAAAAATTTTTGTTGAAAAAAAAATTTTGTGGAAAAAAAAAATTTGGAAAAAAATAATTTTTGTAAAAAAAAAATTTTTGTCAAAAAAAATTGTAAAAAAAAAATTTTGGAAAAAAAAAATTTTGGTAAAAAAAATTTTTGGTAAAAAAAAAATTTGGGGAAAACACAATTTCTGTACAAAAAAAAATATTATTTTTTTTATTATTATTATTTATAGAAAATCGAAAATTATGGAATGCCTATTTAAATTCCTACGTACTGCGTGACAGAGTCAGTGAATCAGGGAATCAGTGAATCAGTGTCGAGGGTAAATATATATATTCTTATATTATTAATAATAAATAAATAAAAATAAAAAAATCCATATTTTATGCCAGAACATTCTGTTCTAATGTCCCCTTAAAACCTCTCTAATTATTAAACCATAAAATTCCAATAATTCTTGGCAAATGAAATTTTCAATCCCTCCCAAAGTTGCTACAGCTTCGAAGACTTTGAATTAGGAAATCCTTTAAATAATTTAAAAGACCACTCCGACATACATTTGCCCAGCAAACATTTTGTCTCCCCACTACAACAGTGATCAGCTTTGTCTTTGTTATGTATATGTTTGCTGGTTATCGGCAATTTATCAAAGGATATTGCAGACATTACGTAGGATTTGTTAAATGCCATAGGACTTAATTTTCTGCCTACCAGCAATTGGAGTACAATATGAATGCCCAAGTGCCCCAAAGTATGCTTCAGTAATTGTTTGTTCGAGTAAAACAATAGTGTCGGCGAATTAATTAATTACTGCATTCATCTCAGTCTGGTCCAGTCGTTAAGATAAATCGTTCAACTATCAGTTGATTATATTTATTATTTGTAATTTTCGTGTGTTTCTAGGGGAATTGGTGCAGGAAAACACTTTTGGGAATATGTGATTAAAGAAAAGTCGCAACGGACTGGACAGTATGTCAAATGAAATTGTCAAATTCTCAGATTCCATTTAAATTTTAAAAAAGTTATTCACCACCTCTATGTCAACAAAATTTGTAAAATTTCGTAAAAGGGAAAGACAATTTTTTTTTTTTGGAAAGCCATCACTCATTGGTGTCCCCTATAAATGTAAATTAAGGTATCGAATGGAGAATAGAGGGAATAGTGTTTGTTGACATATCTTTTGGCAGTAAACACACTTGCTGAAAGACTAATCCACATACGAATGGTTCGTCTGAAGAATGAATTTTCTCTACAGTCCATAGTCCGAACCGAACCGGCCACTTGACACCAAACAGATGAGAGTCCCTGGAAAGCCACGTAAATATTACTCATTGCAATCAAACAGTCCATTTTTCCCATTCCCACCCTACATTTGAAATCTAGACCACACCGCCTAAAACTATGCCATGAGATTTAAATCTAAACATCTGTTGCCAGCTTATGCAAAACGTCTTTAGATTTAGACAACAATTTAAATGGGCTTTAACAACGACCAACACCAACCAACAGTTAGTTAAACGGCCAAAAGTAGACAATGAAAATTCAATTTTCTGTCTTTTCATGAATACCTAAGTAGGCAACAACGCGCTCTCTGTGTGTGTGTGTCATAAAACCATAACACGCATTTACTCGGTTACATAAGGCTGACTAGGCCCGGTAAAATCAAATAACCAAAATTCATGCTCGTGGATGGGCTAGTAAGTGATGCTAAACATTTTGCCCACACTTTAGTTAATATGTAAAGGAAACGTAGATGTTGTTCTCGCCCACCCGACCGCCGCTCGAAAGGAGAAAAACTAAAATTTTATTATTATGATTATTTTCAATATTCCGTTAAGCCCCTAAACGTCTGGCGAAATCCTATTAAAGGCTTTCCCGTTTACCAATCTCCCTAATAGTGGAGGACAAAACAAAGAAAGTGCTGGCGCAAGCACTTTGTCGCCGTTCACTTTGGTGACTTCAAAGCAAATGAAATCCTCTGAATGTGTAATCAACAGTGTCAATAAATGAAAGGGCACCAGAGCTGCTCTGCGACAAAACTACAGCATATGGCAGGGGGTGGGATATCAATATAGAGCGAAAGACAACAAAATTTATGTGCATATTTATGGGCTGACAAGCCAGAATAACGAGCAGAAAAAACCAAACTAATATTTAAGAAAATGTGAACGCCCCGGCCAAAGGTTACGCTCTGCACGCCCTTTCACAATACTTCAATTCATAGACTGTGATTGGGCTATTGCATACTTTAAGGATGTCGGGGGTTTTTTTTTTTGTATATATCATTTTGTAGGACATATTAGTCCTTAGGAAACGACCAAGTTCCTGCCTTTAATTTAGATTTATTGGCCCGAAAATAACTTTGACATTCGCCGGCTACAAAACACAATAACTCACAACGGGAAATTGAGTTAAATTTCAAACAAAATGTATGTCCACAAATGAAAGAGAAAAAAAAAAGAAATAGAAATCCAAATTGATGCTGTAATCTCTAAAGCCCAACGGGAAATTTAAATAGTTTGCAAACACACGCACACACACACGACTAAGCATTTTTCCTTTGAAGAGGCGACCATTTTATTATAAATTATTCCCTTAATATAATTTCCTCAAGAAACACTTGATGTGCCAGGTCTATCTAAGGATGGACAACTTATTGTCTTAGGAAAGACCATCAACATGAGGCTGTGGTTATTGGGTGAGGGCAAAGAATTAACATGTCCTTTATTTTTGGAGTGAATTTCTTATAAATAACTTTTTTGTTGGGAAATTAAATAGGGGAAATTATTACAATTCTTCGGCGTGAGGACAGTCGGTCAGGACACTCCTTTGTGCTAAAAAGAGATTTCCACAATTTTTCTTTAGTCGCTGTAAAAAACCGCATTTTGCCCCTGAAATATGTTCACAATCAATGTTTGGTAACATTAAGTAATGGAAACAAAATTTCTGAAAAAATTTTCCAAACATATAAATATTTGGGGGGAAACAAAAATTCGTTTTGTGAATTGAATTATTTTAGACAACGCAGGAAACATTAAATACCGTTGAAAAAAGTTGTTTTGTGTAAGGGAAACAAAATTTCTCAAACATATTTCCAAACATATCTATACTTAGGGGAAACAAAAATTCCTTTTGAGAATTTACTAATTTTGGGACAAGGCAGGAAACATTAAATAATGTTGGTAAACATTGTTTTGTGTAAGGGAAACAAAATTTCTGATTCATGTTTCCAAACATATAAATATTTGGGGGAAACAAAAATTCCTTTTGTGAATTGACTAATTTTAGACAACGCAGGAAACATTAAATATTGTTGATAAATATTGTTTTGTGTAAGGGAAACTAAAATTCTTAAACTTGTTCCCAAACATATAAATATTTGGGGGAAACAAAAATTCGTTTTGTGAATTGACTAATTTTAGACAACGCAGGAAACATTAAATAATGTTGGTAAACATTGTTTTGTGTAAGGGAAACAAAATTTTTGAATCATGTTTCCAAACATATCTATATTTAGGGGAAACAAAAATTCATTTTGTGAATTGACTAATTTTAGACTATGTAGGAAACATTAAATATTGTTGATAAGCATTGTTTTGTGTAAGGTAAACTATATTTCTGAAAAATGTTTCCAAACATATTTATACTTAGGGGAAACAAAAATTCTGAAACATTAAAAAAATCACACCATGTTTCTAAGAAGTAATACAAAAACTTCTCAACTTCTTGAAGCAGGTTCTGGGAGATATCTGCCGATTTCTACTAAGGAATTCAAAGTCTCCCAGGTTGGTTTATATCATTTTGCTTTTCATGGTTCATTTCCAGGATATTCGTGATTTCTAACGCCATCTACATTTTAAGTAATATTGACAGTTGCCGCCATCTATATCTCATAGGGAAGAGCAGCTAGGAATTGTTTGTTTTAAAATTTATCTTACCATTTTTCTAAGAAATAATAATAAAAAAAACTTCTCAACTTCTTGTAGCTGGTTCTGGGAGATCTCTGTCGATTTCTACTAAGGAATTCAAAGTCGCCCAGAATAATTCTCATAAGCAGACATGGTGTCACATAATATACGAGAGAGTCGCAGACGGTTGTTTTATATAATTTTGCTTTTCATGGTTCATTACCAGGATATTCCTGATTTCTAACTCCATCTACATTTTAAGTAATATTGACAGTTGCCGCCATCTATATCTCATAGGAAAGGGAATTGTTTTTTTATTTGTTTTAATCTTATGAAACTATTTACCAGATAAAATAGTTATTTATTTTTAATATTCGCTGATGGGAATTTTTATATTTTATTTCTAACGCCATCTACATTTTAAGTAATATTGCCAGTTGCCGCCATCTATATCTCATGGGAAAGGGCAGCTAGGAATTGTTTATTTATTTGTTTTAATCTTATGAAACTATTTCCCAGATAAAATAGTTATTTTTTTTTTTTTAATATTCGCTGATGGGAATTTTATAGACGCTTTGAATTGAATTTGTCCCCTTTGTTTTATTTCAGCGTATTTCATCATGTAAATGATTTTTGTTCATCTATCTCCACCTCCCTCAAAAAACCCCAATTGAATTTAATTGAACTGCCGTCTGTTTTTTCTGTTTTATTATCAAATTTTAGTTGAATTAGATTTGTTTTCGATTTTCCATTTGGCAAATTTATCTGTTTGTAAAAACCAGATTTTAATTTATTCATTTCTTTTTTTTTATATTAATTTCGAGCATGTGCATTTCGCTTGTTTTTTATTGAAAATATTCAGAGACACTTTTTTAGTTGTTGTTGCTGTCCATTCCAATTCAGTAACGACCTAATCAATCGATATAACAAGTTATGGGGAATTTATATATATGGCGAATGAATTAACTGTTTAGGGGAATGTGGCAGCTAGGTTGGCAAGGGTTTTATTTATTTAAAAAATATGTTAAGAGTTGGCTGCAATAAAAAAAACTAGAAAACTCAATTCTTAATTAAAATGCAGAGATTATCTAGGGGGCAGGACAAAGACAATCTCGTGGGCAGACGTTTAAAAAAAACAATTAAAGAGTTGGCTGCAAAAAAAAACTAGAAAAACTATTCTTAATTAAAATGCAGAGATTATCTCGTGGTCAGACGTATTTAAAAAACAGTTAAGGTGTAAGCTGCAGAGATTATCTAGAGGCCAGTTCATAGACAATCTCGTGGGCACACATATTTAAAAAATAATTAAGGAGTTAGCTGCAAAAAAACAAAAATAATCTTAATTAAATAGCGGAGATTATCTAGAGGGCAGACTGAAATTCAAAAAAAAAAGTTAACCTCGGAAAGAGATGTAGTCTGGGGTCCTAATAAGGGGAAAAATAAAGAAAACAATTTTAAAAAAATTTTAGGGGTCGCGCCACTCCCTTGAAATTTGGAAATTATCGCTATTTTGGCGTTGATTTTAGAAAAATCCTAAAAATTAACGACTTAACTTATTCGAAATTTAAGACTACATCTCTTTCCGAGGTTAACTTTTTCAAATTAGGAAAAAAGCATGTTTTCACTCCACCCTACTGTACGTATTAATAAAATCTAGAGTGTGCTTCCGAACTAATGCACCAGAACATGACTTGGGACGTCTGCCCTTAGGCGTAAGTCCTAAGCCAGTTGCGAACATTTTCAAATAGAGGGCAGCTATGGTTTATTATACAAACATAACATAGAATTTCTCTGAAAGAATGAGTGACATCTGGAGTTTGCAGTTAAAGTAATGACATAGGTTGATAATCTTTGGCCAGGCGACCTAAGTTCAGTCTTCAGAAGTAGTAGTCCGTCTCATAGCAAAGCTGTGCTTCAGAAATATCCGTATATCACTTAGGTCTAGAGGGCAGATGACCTACTTCACTTGTGGATTTTTCCAACAGAGGGCAGCTTTGGCTTTTTCTACTACCGAGGCTTACCTTTGCTGTGAGAGACTTAGTGACCTCTAGACTTCGCCGACTACTTCTTGTCTGTCCTGGAATTTTTTGGAATTTAAATTTCATTCGGAACCACAGACCATTCGAAAACTGTCCCTTTATTAAATGCCTGTACTCGCAAACGAGCTGCGAAGCCCTAAAGTATGCCATGGAAATTGATAAAATCTCATTAGGAGGCTACCAGACAACATACACACGTTGGCAAATATTCTGCACGGTCTCGGCACGTCTCTATCGGCACTGTACGTACGTGTATAATGAAATATTGCCAATTGAGTCTGTTGAGTATATTGAAGATAATCACATTTAATGTGATACAGTTAAGTGATTGCCGGCTAAATGGGCTAAGGCATAAAAGGATTATGTGCTGATTGTCTAAGCCCGGTAATATGCTTTAAAATGTCGTCGTTATGGCTCATGAGAAGCGACAGCCGCAGACACACACACACACTCAGGTGTTAAATACAGTTCATGGTCCTCGCCGTTTGGGAGAACATATTGCACCCTACATACAAAAGGGTCACAACTCAAAATTGTTCTCTTGGGTTCTCTTGCCATACAAATAGACATAACTGTATTTGTTTCCGTTAAAGAAGATAGTGATGTGTACTCTGAATTCATTTATGGAAAAAAAATCAGTTTTGGATAATTTTGAGTTGTGGTCCTTTTTGTATTTACATATGTTTGTGTTAGCTGAGTCCTGCCTACACATTAGGGTGGAGTGAAAACATGCTTTTTTTTTAATTTGAAAAAGTTAACCTCGGAAAGAGATGTAGTCTGGGGTCCTAATGAGGGGGAAAATAAAGAAAAAAATTTTAAAAAATTGTTTTCCCTCGAAATTTGGAAATTATCGCTATTTTGGCGTTGATTTTAGAAAAATCCTAAAAATTAACGACTTAACTTATTCGAAATTTAAAAGTTTGAGCTTGTTCAGTGCCCAAACAAAAGTATTTGAGGCAAATATGAGGATAATCGACTAATATTTGTAGCTTTGGTGGCGATTTCATTGTTCAGTCAATTTTCTGAAGAAGGGACGATTTGACTTATTTTACTTTTTGAAATTTTTGAACAATGAGAAAATTTTTTTTAAATTTTTTCCTGACCTTATTTCATTGTTTACGCTATTGCGAACATTTATTGACATAAAACTTTTTTAGGATTTTTCTAAAATCAATGCCAAAATAGCGATAATTTCCAAATTTCGAGGGAGTGGCGCGACCCCAAAAATTTTTAAAATTTTTTTTCTTTATTTTCTCTTTCCGAGGTTAACTTTTTTTTTTGAATTTCACTCCACCCTACTACACATATTAAAGTCACCGATGTTTATGATTCATAGACGCTTTGATATCAAATATTTGTCGCTTTTATAGTATTTTTAGGCGCCTAAAAATATATATCACATACAATGTCCCCTCTCTCTCTCTCGCCTTAATGGGGGGTGGGCGCCTCATTTGAAATGTTCATCAATCGACTGGGATTTTATTACTTGCAGACAAGTCTCTTAAAGGCTTTAATTTGTGTGTGTGTGTGTGTGTGTGTGTCATTGATTATGCATTGCATGACGACCTAAATGTTGGCTACGCAAACTGCTGCTGGGGGGGGGGGGGGGGAGGACTTTCCGGCACACAATTACTGCATATGTCTGTGGTGTATTGATTATGAATATAGTGGCAAGTATTAACATAAAATGTTGTTAATGAAAACCTGATGAAATGGATGCCCTTCGTGGTCGAAAAAAAGCTAAGTATGGCGGAGGTTGGTTGATATGTATATAAAGAAATGTTGCTTCCCATACCTGAACGCCTTCAACATGACGGCCACTAGATTCCCATTTTTCCCCCCATTTAATTTTCCTGATATTTATGTCACTCTTTCGTAAACACAACATTTCAAGCCTATAATTCGAAAAGTTAAAGTTTTGCTTTAACGCTACTTCTCTTTGTGAAGTCTCTGTTTTTTTGTTGTTGTTGTGAGTCTTTGCAATCATAAAACCGGCAGACAGACATGTTTTGTCGGCTTTTAGACAACGTTTTGTGGCAACAATTTTACTTGCCTTTGACTGGATTCCAGTAATCCATCTTAGATGACTTGAAGTAGAAGAATTATCACTTCGTTGGTAGACACTTCTTCTGACTGTGATAAATTGTTGCCTACTTTCAGGTGGCATTAAAATCAAAAACCTGTTGCTGTTCATGAATGTTCAAGTGTTTCAGCAGCAAATTGGCTCAGAGGGGGCGGTTTTAAAAACGCCGTTACATACTTTTAGCGGCTTCTGTGGAAATGTGTAACGTGGTTAATTTTACATAATTAGAAGGGGGGTTTTTTTTTGGGTAAAGGTTTTTAATTTATAACACCGTGTTACACACATTCTGTCCTATGAACCAAATTTACTTTTTCGGAAAGGGGATAAAAAATAAAAATACACGTGTATTGGCGATTTTCATGTACACGTCAGAATTTTTTTTTTAAGTTTGAAGTATGAAGCTCGTAGTGGCCTGTGTGAAAGCCTTTGGACCGATTTTTAACCCTTTTTCAGTGATCCAATCGAGCTGATTTTTTGCAGGCAGACCCGTGGAAATGTCTGTATCACGTCAATTTTTTTAAAAAATACATTTTTATCAATTCTCAGATTTTCCTAATTTTTTTTTTAAATGGTTATCGTTTTTTTCAAGGTTTCAGTAGTTTAAAAATTTGGAGTCTCTTCAAGTTATGCTAAGAAAAGTGAAAAAAATATTTTTTTTTTCAAAAATAATAAAAATTGGGGAAAATCTGAGAATTGATAAAAATTGTTTTTAAAAAATTTGACATGATACAGACATTTCCATACAGAGGGCTGACGTCTCAAGTCTTTTTCTGATGCAGAAGTAGTAGTAGTAGGACGTCTGCTAACCCTAGATGTCACTACGTCTCTCATAGCAAATGTTCACCTCTTTAGTATAAAAAGCAATTGCTGTTTGGTAAAAGTCGCATGTCTTCCCTCCTGATTGTCTTTGACATCTACGTTTGGGAAAATGGCGCTAACAAACAATTCTCCATATTAAAAAACTCCTTTCTGTGTAGGCTGCAATTGAGGCTTAGCAAATGCCTTAAGTCGCCATTATTTTTAAATAACGACCATTGGTTGCTGGGACCAATTGCAGTATTTTTTTTTTTCCTAAAATTAAAATGTTATATTTTTCCAGGGAACAACATTTTCTTAGTAACGCGAATTGGTTACTGGGACCAATTGCAGTAATTTTTTTCACACTAGTACAGACAACTGGAATTTTTTTTAGTATTGAGAAAAGGTTGTTGAGACCAATTGCAGTCATTTCTGTACAATTTATTTAAAACGACTACTGTGGAGTTTTCTTTTTATCGAGAATATGTTGCTGGGACCAATTGCAGTATTTTTTTTTTTTTTGTTTTTTTCCATCGACTGATATTTTCCAAATTTTCCCAGAATTCAAATTTAAAATAAAATTACTCTGATAGAGACAATTGAAAAAAACCTATTATTACTGAGGAATTTTCTTAGTATCGATAATTGGTTGCTGGGACCAATTGCAGTTTTTTTTTCCATCGATTGATATTTTCCAAATTTTTATAAATTTAAAATAAAATTACTCTGATGGAGACAATTGAAAAAAAATCTATTATTACTGAGGAATTTTCTTAGTATCGATAATAGGTTGCTGGGACCAATTGCAGTATTTTTTATTTGTTTGTTTTTTTCCATCGACTGATATTTTCCAAATTTTTCCACAATTTAAATTTTTTTTAAAAAAAACAAAAAATCTATTATTTCTAGAGAAATTTCATTAGTACAAATAATAGGTTGCTGGGACCAATTGCAGTATTTTTTTTTTGTTTGTTTTTCCATCGACTAATATTCTCCAAATTTTTCCACAATTTAAATTTTTTTAAATTTAAAATAAAATTACTCTGATAGAGATAAATGAAAAAAAAAAAACAAAAAATCTATTGTTTCTAGAGAAATTTCATTAGTACAAATAATAGGTTGCTGGGACCAATTGCAGTATTTTTTTTTTCATCGATTGATATTTTCCAAATTTTCTTAAATTTAAAATAAAATTACACTGATAGAGACAATTGAAAAAAAAAATCTATTCTTACTGAGGAATTTTCTTAGTATCGATAATTGGTTGCTGGGACCAATTGCAGTATTTTCGTTTCCATCGTCTGATATTTTCCAAATTTTTCCACAATTAAATTTTTTTTAAATTTAAAATAAAATTACACTGATAGAGACAATTGAAAAAAAAAAAGAAAAATCTATTATTTCTAGAGAAATTTCCTTAGTACCGATAATAGGTTGCTGGGACCACTTACAGTAATTTTTTCCTAAGCCGCAATATTTTTTTGTTTTTCAAAGAATCAACATTTTCTTAGTACCTGGCAATAGGTTGCCCGTTTCGATTTGTAGTCATTTTTCACAATTGAATTAAAACTACACTGTGGAATTTTTGTAGATCGAACTAATTTCCAGCTAATCATTTCCATGTGTGTACAGTCGAGTCCGGTTATAACGAACACTTTTTTTAAGTCCCACAAGGTTTTGCGTATACCCTAGTTTACCCTGGACATAACCAACTTCGCTTATAAAGAACTTCAATCCTTCTTTGGACTTTTTATGCCTTCCCCTTCAAACCATGTTACATAATCCCAACATGCCTTCCCATATTATTTCAAATGTCCTTAATCAATTGTTTTCTTCCGTTTTCTTCCTTCCAGATGGTTTGGCGTGAAATTAACCATGGCCTTGGCCTTCTTCTCCTACATGCCCTACATTGTCGCCCAGTTCTATCCACGCTTTGAAACGTTAATACCCGCCGGTCTGATGGTCGGCTTCGGCGGTGGTCCCCTGTGGTGTGCCAAATGCACCTATCTCTCAACGGCGGCCGAAGCTTTAACCCATGTGCCAGGTCAAAAATCAACTAAGGATGCAAATACCGTCAAATTCTTTGGATTGTTTTTCATTTTCTATCAAATGGCTCAGGTGTGGGGTAACTTGATCTCATCGTCGGTTTTGTCCCTGGCAGCCGATGTGAGTGAGCACTCGACGAATGCCACCGACAACTCGCATTTAGTTGGTGATCTGTGTGGCGCGCGCTTTTGTCCGAATGTACAGGCCGAGGTCAATCCGAATTTGATACCGCCCGAACCGAGTAAGATTCAATTGTTGAATTCGATATTTTTGGTGTGCATGGCAGCGGCCGTGGCCCTGATGGTGTTCGGTGTGAATTCGTTGAAGCGGTGGGTCTCTCACCATTGCATTGCCTTCAAAACACTTTGTGATGATCGCGATTTCTTTTTTGCAGATACGGCATGAAAAGAGGTGATACGGGTGGCGATGGCCCATCGGGCTTGAAACTTTTGTTGGCCACTTTGACTATGCTGAAGAAACGGCGACAGCTGTTGATGTTGCCCATTACCATGTTCATTGGCTTGGAGGAGGCATTTCTGGCGGTGGATTTCACCAAGGTATAAAATCGTGTTTGGTTTAGCCAAGCTTTAAGCTTCGCCAGTAGATGAGCAGAATCTTTTTAACTTACAGATATCTTTATTTTCATTACGACTACAGTCGTTATAAATTGAATCGTATAGGATTATATATACAGTATCCACCGCTCAATTAAGTTTTTCGTTTATTTGCCTGAATTTTTTTTTAATTAAACAACGGATTTTTTCCGAAATGAAGTTGAAATTATAACTTCTTTCATCGACGTATTTTTTTTTTAGCGAATTCGTTTAATTACACTAGTCAACAGTCAAAATGTACTCGGGATGCGATAATTTTTTCTGTGTAGATAGATTAATTGAATTAAATTTTAAAATATTTAAAATTACAATTCCCTTAATCTGTTCATATATTGTTTTCCTATACAAGCAACATTTTCCAAGTTAAAAATGAATATATAAAGGAAAAAACTTATTTTTTGCCTAAAGATTTAAATTTTTTTTTTTTAAAAAATCCAAAATGAAAAAAAAAATGTCAAATCTTATTACTTTTACGTAAAGTCACATAACCTATGAGCAAAATAAGACAAAGATCATGAAAATCGATGCACGCGTTTCGCTTTTATTCGCAATTGAGTAAAGGTATGAATTTCAAAAATTTGCTCGACATATGCACAACTTTGTCTATGGTAAGGTTTTTTCTTTTTTATTACAAAAAAAATTAAAATTTGTTGGGTGACAAAAATATATGAAAATTTGAAATTTTTGAAATTCATACCTTTACTCAATTGCGAATAAAAGCGAAACGCGTGCATCGATTTTCATGATCTTTGTCTCATTTTGCTTTGTCTCATTTTACGTAAAAGTAATAAGATTTGACATTTTTTTTCATTTTCGATTTTTTATGGATTTTTAAAAAAAAAAAATTTAAATCTTTAGGCAAAAAATAAGTTTTTTCCTTTATATATTCATTTTTAACTTGGAAACTGTTGCTTGTATAGGAAAACAATATATGAACAAGGGAATTGTAATTTTAAATTTTTTAAAATTTAATTCAATTAAATCGGGCTAGTGGTTCCCGAGTTATGCCGGACGAAACAAATTAACCAAAAAATTTTTTTTAAAATTTAAAAAAAAAAATAAAACAAAAACCAAACGAAAAAAAATTTTTTTATTGCGTTTTTCGAGCTCATGTCAAGGTTATCTACACAGAAAAAATTATCGCATCCGGAGTACATGAATTTTTGTTTATTGGCCTGAATCCCCGTTAATCTGTTGTTTAATTACTTTTTTTTTCCTGGAAAATGTAACATATTTCATAAACGTATTTCTGTTGGAACGAATTCGTTGAACTCTACCTAAATGAGGTAGTTAAGCGGATTCGTTTAATTACCATTTCGGGAAAATTACTCAAAAAGATTGAGATTGTAAAGGAATTAGTTTTACTACCCTAATGAGGTAGTTTAGCGTGTTCGTTTAATTGCCTTATCCGTATAATTACTCCAAAAGCAGTAACTAAAACCAAGTAATTAGTAAATCGAATATGAAATTAAGCAATCATAAAAATTTTCAAATTTTTTTTAATTACTCTTTTGATAATTTTACATTTTTATGATTGCTAAATTTTAAAATTTGATTTACATATTTTTTCGTTTTATTTCCTTTTTTAGTCCTTTGTATCCTCTGCTATAATCGTAATGTGTTATTTTCGAGATTCTTTAAATTTAAAGTAATTTAAAAAAATATATACATTTTTATGATTCCTTAATTTCATATTTGATTTACTAATGTCTTCGTTTTATTTTCTCTTTTTAATTAAGTAATTATGCGGATAAGGCAATTAAACGAACACGCTAAACTACCTCATTTAGGTAGTTATACGAATTCGTTCCAACAGAAATACGTTTATGAAATATGTTAGATTTTCCAGGAAAAAAATTGTAATTAAACAACAGATTAACGAAGATTCAGGCAAATAAACAAAAATGTTAATTAAGCATAGAAACAATTAACCAAATGATACTGTCTACACAAGCGATTACGATTCAATTTATGTCGTCTCGTGGGAAATCTCAAGATTTTTGAGTAATTATCCGGGTAAGGTAATTAAACGAAACCGCCTAACTACCTCAGCTAGGTAGTAAAACGAATTCGTTTAAACGGAAATACGTTTATGAAATAAGTTATATTTTCAAATGTATTCCGTAAAAAATTTCGAAGCGATTTTTGCATTAAAGGAGAAGCGAAAACTTAAAGGGAATTCAGAAATGCAGGCAAATAAGCGATATTTTAAATAAAACAATAATTTTTAAGATTATTTAGTTTTATATTTCAAAAATCAGTAATTTAAAAAAGTGTCACCTGTTGAGATTCCTTAATTTCAAAATTGATTTACTTATTCATTCATTTGATTTGATTTCCTCCTTTAGTCCTTTGTGGCCTGCGGCTGGGGCATTTCCAACATTGGCTTTGCCATGATCTGTTTCGGAGTGGCCAATGCCATTGCGGCCGGTTTGGCCGGCGGTGTAGCCGAGAAACTCGGTCGTGTCAAATTGGCGTTGCTGTGTGCCATCCTGAATGTGACGCTATTTGGCTACATGTACTTCTATGAAGCCAAACAGGGTGACTATATAAAATATTGTGCCTTTGCGGCCATCTGGGGGATATGTGATGGCATATGGCTGGTGGTAATAAATGGTAAGCTTGGCCACCATAAAACAAAGTTCATTTTTTAATTTTTTTTTTTCAATTGACTTTCTGTGCAGCTTTCTATGGCATTTTATTTCCCAAAAATCTAATCGCCGGCTATAGCAACTTTCGTCTCTGGGAGTCGACCGGCTCCGTTATTGGTTACGTCATTAGCTCACAGTTTTGTACGTCACTGAAATTGTTAATTTTAATCGCTGTGCTGTTGGTGGGCTTCGCTGGGTAAGTTCACACAACTTGAGCTCTGGTATTGGAATTTGAATTTTAAATTGAATTTGTGTTTTGTGATTTCTTTCAGTTATTGCATTTGTGAATATCGCGTGGGCAAAAAGTATAACAAATTGGAGATTATCATAAGCGACAAAATGTAAATTTATTGTAAATAGTTTTTATAGAGTGCGTGCGTGTGTGTGTGTGTGTATTATTATTATTGCGAAAGCTAATAAAATTGTTTTAATAATTTTGTAAATTATCAGTTATGTATGTAGTGTAGTGTATGTAGTATGGAGCAAAGACCCTACAGAGGGCAGAAGTCCCAAGTTCGGCTGCCAACTCTAGATGCCTGTAATTCACAGTGACAGCTCTTTCTCGATCGACATCTTCACAGATAGACGGTATCATATCTCCGTGGAACGAAATGAATCGTTTTGAGATTGAACAATGTTGGAACTAAAGCCAGACTTATTTTGCAATGATCCGAATGGGGCACCTGCTGTACTCAAGTTTGTTGTCCCTCGTATTCAGAAATTTCTGCTGGGTTGTTTGTCGTTATTAAAAGCGTTATTAGTTTGCAGGCGCCATCTCTGTTCTATGTTTCAATGTTTATGGATTTTCAGTCTCTGACAAAACGATGTGGCATCTTTATTATCACAGACACAAACCGCATCTGAGTAATACGGTTAACGACAGATGTCGCTAGTGTCGTTGCGGTTGGTTGTGTTTCAAGCGCACCAACTACACTATGCCACAATGAAATGAAGAAAAAAATTGATGTCATAAAAATGTTTGAATTTGGAAGAAAGTGGGCTTTGAAAATTAGAGAAACTATTTGTATGATAGGGTGATTTGTACAGGATATCTTGGATGTCTGATTGTGCACTCTTATCCAAATGTTTGAACAAATAGTGTGGGAGAAATTGGATTTTGAAAATAGGAAGAAATTAGATTTAGCCAATTTTTCAGCAACGGAATAAGGTATCGAAACGAATGAGGCACCAAATGAAAGCTAGTCTTTAGGACTATTATTAACCCACTGGGAGTTATAGGCTACGATAATTTCCACAGGATTTATTGGGTATCCGATAGTGCACTCTCAAAAATTATTTTTTAACAATTAATCTGTAATGGCTAATGTTATATAAGTTATGTTTGGTTAGAAGTACATCATTTTGCAGGCAGAATTTATTCAAGAGCAGAAAATTTGGAAATTCGAAAAAAAAAATTTTGACCAAAAAAAAACCAAGGGGTTAACCCATCCAAATTTTCGATTTTTTTGAAAAAATAGATTTTGTTGAAATGTTGCACATTCATAGCGGACCATAATCTGAACAAGACAAGGTTTTCATTTTTTAGATTGAACAAATAGTTTGGGAGAAATTGGATTTTGAAAGTGGCTTTTTTCATAATTGGAGATTCGAAAGTCGCTTGAAACTATTTAGCCAATTTTTCAGCAACGGAATAAGTTATCGAAACGAATAAGGCACCAAATTAAAGCTAGTCTTTAGGACTATTATTAACCCACTGAGAGTTATAGGCTACGATAATTTCCACAGGATGTATAGGGTATCCGATAGTGCACTCTCAAAAATTATTTTTTAACCATTAATCTGTAATGGCTAATGTTCTATAAGTTATGTTTGGTTAGAATTACATCATTTTGCTGGCAGAACTTATTCAAGAGCAGAAAATTTGGAAATTCGAAAAAAAAATTTTTGACCAAAAAAAAAACCAAGGGGTTAACCCATCCAAATTTTCGATTTTTTTTGAAAAAATAGATTTTGTTGAAATTTTGCACATTCATAGCGGACCAAAATCTGAACAAGACAAGGTTTCAATTTTTTAGATTGAACAAATAGTTTGGGAGAAATTGGATTTTGAAAGTAAGGTTTCGCAAAATCAGAGTTTCGAAAGTCGCTTGAAACTATTTAGCCAATTTTTCAGCAACGGAATAAGGTATCGAAACGAATGTGGCACCAAATGAAAGCTAGTCTTTAGGACTATTCTTAACCCACTGAGAGTTATAGGCTACGATCATTTTCACAGGATTTATTGGGTATCCGATGGTGCACTCTCAAAAATTATTTTTTAACCATTAATCTGTAATGGCTAATGTTATATAAGTTATGTTTGGTTAGAATTACATCATTTTGCTGGCAGAATTTATTCAAAAGCAGAAAATTTGGAAATTCGAAAAAAAAAATTTGACCAAAAAAAAACCAAGGGGTTAACCCATCCAAATTTTAGATTTTTTTGAAAAAATAGATTTTGTTGAAATTTTGCACATTCATAGCGGACCATAATCTGAACAAGACTAGGTTTTCATTTTTTAGATTGAACGAATAGTTTGGGAGAAATTGGATTTTGAAAGTGGGGTTTCTCAAAATCAGAGTCTCGAAAGTCACTTGAAACTGTTTAGCCAATTTTTCAGCAACGGAATAAGGTATCGAAACGAATGTGGCACCAAATTAAAGCTAGTCTTTAGAACTATTATTAACCCATTGAGAGTTATAGGCTACGATAATTTACACAGGATTTATTGGGTATCCGATGGTGCACTCTCAAAAATTATTTTTTAACCATTAATCTGTAATGGCTAATGTTATACAGTTCTTTGGTGAGTTTGGAAGATCCGAAAGTGTGTTAAATTCCCCAATTGCAGCTTTACCCACTGGAGACTTGAAGAAAACTGCCAAGGCGATTATTTCATTTTTTTATACATACTTCTTTATTATTTGTTGTTGTTGTGTTTGTATTTTTTTTTGTTGTTATTACAATCATTTTTATTTTTAAATAATATGTACGTTATTCGACTTTTAAATGCTATAATTTATTATTGGTTTTTTTTTTGCTTTTTTTTTTGTTGGTTTTCATTTTCATTTATCTGTTTTTGTGGAGTTTTTGTATATACTTTTTTTGTTGTTGTTTTACATTCTTTCTGGCTCTTCTGCTGTTCTGTTTGGGTTTTTTTTGTTTGTTTGTAATATATGATCTATATTGTTCAATTTATTCATTACTTAGAATAGAATAATAATAAAATTTTACATAATATCTTTTTGTTGTAGTTTTTTTTTTTTTTTTAAATTTAGTTTTAGTTTTTCTTTTACGGTTTGTTCGGTTTATGCTAAAAATGTTCTGTACGATACATGAACTTTAATTGGTTAATTGTAAATTACGCCAAAAGGAAAAAAAAAATCAGACCTGTTTATGAGTTTAAAACAATTTGTTGAATTCAGTTTGGAGTCACCAAATTCCAATACCGACAGTTGTTTTAGTATATATGTGTGTGTGTGTGTGTGTGTATGCTGGTTTCTCTGTATGGAATGGCACATTTGAATAGAACTACTTCAGTGTGTTATTGTGTGCTGGGTTGTCTTTTTTTCACATTTTTTCTTTAATAAAACCTATTTTTGTTTTGTTTGTTTGCGAAAATGTCTTAAGTATTAAATTGTTTTATAGATTCTGGTTTTTGTGGGGGGGAGTTTTGTGTGTGTGTGTGTGTTTTTGTTAAATAGTAAACTTAATAAATTATATAAAATAATAAATGCTATGACACACCTTTACATATGTATGGCCTAAAGTATGCTAAGTTATGCTTTGTTGTTGTTGTTATGTATTTATGTAGTAAATTATTTTATGTTTTAGTTACGTTACGTTTAAACTAAGTTTGATAGGAATTTTGGGGGGTTTCTTTTTAAAGTTTAGCATTATTTATAAACTTTTCTTCTTCTTCTTCTACTACTTGTTTGTTTTTCTTTTCTTTTTTTTCGGAAATATATAGAAAGAGATGATGTCGACAAAGAGTGTGTGTAAGAGAGATTTAAATAGAGTTTTTTTTTTCTTGTTTACTTTACTTACTAACGAAAAATATGTAAAGAAAACATAATTATTTATTCATACACTTAATTACATATTTATTTTGTTTGTTTTTGGATAATAATTTATATATATATATTTATATATATATGTGTGTGTGTTTGTATGTTTTCTTTAAGTTTTAATGTATCTAAAAGAGGGACCTGGGGCTGTAGATTTTCGGGGAAGGGAGGGGTGGGAAATATTACAAAATATGTCGGTGTGGGTCTGTGTTTCTGTTGTCCATGAGCCAACAACTTTCTTTTCACACCGTTTTTATCTTCTTCTATTTAAATATAATTATTACATTTTCTATCTCTACTTACACTAATATTTATGTATTTACAATTTTTTTTCTCGTTTTTTCAATATTTCCTGTATAACAAAAAAAAAAGCTTACTGCCTGTTTCCATAAAACGAATTTCTTCATTCCTTACAAATTGTCAAAATTGAAGGCGCAATGAAATGGTTTTATTACAGTAATGAGAGCTTATTCTATTGGGATCATGTTCCGTATGTCGATATCTAACATATATCTGAAAACCAGAACTGATTTTCAAATATCGCCATAGGGAACACAATCTCAAAAAGACAGCCTTTCACTGCTGACAAAAAAACAATCCATTTTATTGGGCCTTTAATTTTGACAATAAATTCGTTTTATGACAAACAGCCAGTTAAAGTTTAGAGTCTACCGGTAGCAAGCTTGCAACATCCCAAGAAACAACAAGATCTGTGGAATATTCGCTTTATCATATTTTCGTTCACATTTTACTATTTAACTAAACAAAGGAAACAGCAAGGAAAATAACTCTAGTTGAAAATAACTCTATTCTTGACCAGAGAAGAGAAAAGGAAAAACATAAAAAATCTTTCTGTACTAAGGAAAACCGATACAAGAAGGAAAATAACTCTATTCTTGACCAGAGAAGACCTGACATCACTACAGAGAAAAGGAAAAACATAAAAATCTTTCTGTACTAAGGAAAACCGAGACAAGAAGGAAAATAACTCTAGTTGAAAATAATTCTATTCTTGACCAGAGAAGGCCTGACATCACTACACAGAGCAGGAGAAACCATAAAATTCTTTCTGTACTAACATTTTCTTGACTACGGTCACAGCAGAAGGACTTGATTTTCCTTTTTTTAACAATTCTTCATTACAGAGAGAAGAGGAAAAATCAAGCCTCTCCCTCACCTTCTCCTACATCAGAGCTTTAAAAGGCCCAAACAGAATTCACAAAATATACGGTTTTACTTTGTACAGAAATAGAAAGCAGAAAATATTTTAGATCACGGCTTGCAAGGTGTTGTAGAATTAACAAAAATATTTTCTTTTTTTACACTTTACAGAAATTGAGTGTATATCTTTCTATTCGATCTTTTTAATGAATATCAACTAATATTTTATTTATTGAAATATGGAAAAAATAATCATTTAAAATATAAACAAAACAACAAGAACTCGAGCTTAAATAAATAAAATATTAGTTCATATTTACAGAAATAAAAATCTCTAGGAGAAACAGAAAAATCTTTCTGTCATAGCAGATCGCTTGATTTTCCTTTATTTAACAATTCTTCATTGCAGAGAGATGAGGAAAAATCAAGCCTATCCCTCACCTTCTCCTACATCAGAGTTTTAAAAAGGCCCAAACAGAATTCACAAAATATACTTTGTACAGAAATAGAAAGCAGAAAATATTTTAGATCACGGCTGCAAGGTCGTTGTAGAATCAACTAAAGTTAGAAGAAACAGAAAAATCTGTCTGTAGTAAAATTTTCCTTTATTTTTAAAAATCTCCATTGCAGAGAGAAGAAAACTCCATCAGAGTTTTAAAACTACAAACAGAATTCACAAAACATACGATATTACTTTGTACAGAAAGAAAAAAATAGAAAATTATTAAGACCACGGCCTGAAAGGTCAAAGTACGTTTTATGTTTACTCTTTACAGAAAATAACAAAACGTTACCGCACAGACAAAGCCGTGTTAGCTCTTCCTGTAGAGCATTAAAGGTCAAAGGCGAATTCCTTTGTTAGCTCATCCTTTGCTTGAGCTCAGGACAAAATATATGATTTTAATCGTTATGAGAACAAATAATGGGGCAACATAAAGCCTGTGTCTTTTCGATTTTTTTTTTTTTGAAATAGCTTTGAAGAAAGAGCTTTTATTATTTATCTACTTCCAACAATTTCAATTTAAAGAAGAAAGAGAAACGTTGACTGCTGCTCTTTTCACTAAAACTTCAATAAATCCTATTACAAGGGACAAAAGGTCAATCGAAAATTTTAACAAAAATAGAAAACCATTAATTAAAATCACTTATGAAGGAGCTTGGTTAGTTGTAATGGTAATGCAGTCATTTCCTTAGTTTATTTAATTTGTAAGTTGAATTGGAGATAAGGACGTTTTCTTTTCTGACCATTAATTTACTTCACTAGAAACTGTTGTTCAGAGCTTAAAGGATAAACACTCCATGAAAAAAAAACTCATTGCTTTGTTTGCTATATAAGAAATTGTAACCAGCGTATTTGTAACCGTTGTTAAGTAAAATGTATGAGAATACAAACATAGTTTTCCCACATTTTTCTTAGAATTTTTATGAATACGGGAGTTAATGATTGAAAACGTTCTATATAAATTGTAAGAGTTTGCTCATTGTGTGGGTTTTTTTTTGGTCGCACGGCTCAAACAGAAACATTAACTTCCAAAAACATGAGTCATACAATTTAATATAAAAAAAAAACGGTCACTACACAACTAATTTTAAAACTTCAAGTGAACGAAAATATTTGCAAAAATTCTCAGATCCCTCTCTCGACATGTACATAATTACACATATGATAAAATTACATATTGGGGAAACATTAAGCTCTTCTTTACAAAAATGCTTTACAAAACTTCTTGTTCAATATGGTGTAAATTTTGTTAAGGTTTTTTTTTTTTCTTTTTACATATACATATTTAATGGTGTATGGAAAATGTTATCCCTTGTGTTGGGCGGCTACTGGTGTCATTAAAAGCTTTCTCCATGTATGTACATATTTACTGTGGGGTCGGCCATCTTAAACCATGCCTTTGGACATCATGCGTACGGTGTTCTTGAGGGCTTGTCGTTTATTACAGAACCAGATGCGTATGACTTCGCGTTCGTAGCCCAATTGATGTGCCAGTCCGGTAATTTCGGTACCTAAAATGAGTGGAGAAAATTCACAATTAGAAAACCGTTGAGAAAGTAATAGAAAATTAGTAAGAAAGCCAAAAAAAAAGAAGCAAAAACAGAACAGAAAATAAGAATAAACTTAAATTAATTTTGAATATTATTTTGCTTTTTTAAATTAGCCTTACTGGCTAATACTTCGGCAAATGGGTACAAAACTGGGTGAAGAACACCAGACTTTTTTATAAATATAAAACTTTTTTAAAGGTTTTATTGAAAATTGAATATTGAATTTCTAATGACTCTCAAAAGCTCCAAAATATTAATAAAAAAAATATAATATTTTATAGCTTTTACTCGAGGTTTTTGCGTACATTTCCATAGGAACGTAGTTCAATTGACCTCATAGGCTGTATTATATTGCAAATGGACAAAAGTATGGGTTTAATCTGTAGTGAAGAAACCCCGACTTATTTCTAAAGATAAAGCTTGTTTAGAGCATTAATTGAAAACAAATTTCGCATGACTTTTGTTATTGAACTTCTAAGTGGATGGCCGTGGTGTAGTAAGAAGTTGTTATTCCGTTCAAAAGCTCCAAAGTATTAATAAAAAATAGTTTAATATTTTACAGCTTTTACTTTTACTTTTACATTAGCTATACGTGAACTAAAAATAAGTAATGTGTCCTATACTAGCTTCAGAATACAAGCAATGAAGGCTTTCACTTTGATTTTTTTGAAAACAAAAATTTTGGAAATTAAATAAAAAAAGTGTATTTTCTTGTCTACTTACAGCATTACGGGGAAAAGCATCTACAAATCATACTTTGCATTTCATTGAAGCTTTTAACTATAGCTTTTAAATTTTCATTTGGAAAATTTAACTTTTCTATTAAAAGCTTTACGGTTAAAAGCTTCTACGAATCATACATTGCTTTTCATTGAAGCTTTCGGCTATAACTTTTAACTTTTTAAAATTCATTTTCTGGGCAATGTAACTTTTCTATTAAAAGCTTTACGGAGAAATGCTTTAACCAACCTTTGTATTTGAAGCATTTAACTACAACTTTTAACTTCTTAAACCGCATTTTCTGGAAGATTAAACTTTTCTATTAAAAGCTTTACGTAGAAAAGCTTCAACAAATCATACTTTGTTTTTACTAAAGCTATTAACTATAACATTTTGAAACGAATTTTCTGGGAAATTTAACTTTTCCATTAAAAGCTTTACGCGGTAAAGCTTCAATAAATCAGATTTTGCTTTTCAATAAAGCTTTCAACTATAATTGTTAAATTTTTAAATCGCATTTTCGGGAAAATTAAACTTTTCTATTAAAATATTTACAGGGGAAATCTTCAAGAAATCACACTTTGCTGTGTATTGAAGCTTTTAACTACAATATGAATGAATCTAGAAAGCATTTCAGAAAGTATAGTAAAAAAGCATCTGTAGAATTAAGGGATTCAATGAAAGGGCGATTTAGTGCACATCGTCTTGCAACTGTCACTTATTTGGTACCTACAGCTAATTGCTATGAAAAAACTTTAATTATAAAAAGTCCCCAAAATTAAAAAAAAAATTGTTACACAAATGAAAGAGTAATACAGTAACGAGTTCTATGACAACTAATTGTTCCTATCAAAAGCTTTAGAGCTAAAAGTTTGGACATAGCACATTACTTTTTATAGAAGCAATTATTTGAAAGGCTTTAAACTTTAAAATTAAAAAAAAAAACATAACTAAAATTAGGAAAACTAAAACTTGAAATATATTAAAGAAAAATACAGTACAACTTTCTATAAAAAAAATTTTTGACAAGTTAACTTCCCTAGTAAAACCTTCAAGAAATCGCTTTGCTTTTAATGCACTCTGATTAGAATATCAATGATTTGAAAAGCTTTAATTAAAAATCATAACCCAAATTTTGCACATTAAAACTTTGGAGAAATTATTTTATAGCAGAGCTTTTGAGAATGTATTTTCTGAAATACTAATTAATAAAAAAAAAGTTGCAACAAATCGATGTGTTTGGACTATAATCGAAATGACTTGGAAAAACTTAACTTAAACAAAATGTATTAAATGAAAACTTTACACAAATTAACAGAACATATGAATGAATTTGTTTTTTTTTTTTGTTGGTTATATTTGTTAATTATGGAAAATTTGAAATTACCACTCACCCGATGGATGGGTATTACGCTCAAAATGAGCATTCAAAAGCTCTAAAGCTTGCGGTGTAAACGAGGTACGTCTCTTGCGCTTCTTCGATGGCTCCACACCGATATAATCGGTTAAATGATTCTGGCCCGACTTGAAACGATTCCAGTGACTGCTTTGGGAGTAGAGCAAAATAAAAACAGAAATGGAAAAGCGTTAGTAAATCCTTAGAATGATAACTAAATGTAAACGTGGTAGGAACTTAATCCATACTCTCACCTCTCTTCGGCCTCTTTCATCCAACGCTCTAAAACGGGTTTGATCTTTTGAGCGCTCTTTGGTGTTATATCCAGCTTTTCAAACCTATTGTTAATGAAACGATTCAAATATATATAGACACACGATTATTTGGTGTTTGACGGATAGGGGCGGTGTGGTAGGAGAAAAAGAAAGCCTTTCATGTTTTGTTTTAAATTTCTTTTCTTTCAATATTTTTAGTATGCGCTTGGTTTTTGTTTACAAAAAAGTGCCAGGACATTGTCTGTTCTTTTTGTTCACGTTTTTCGTTTTTTGATAAAAGCCAAAAAAAATAAGTAGGATGTTTTTTTTTTTTTGTTGGGTGGGTGTTGTCAAAATAAAACTTTTTGTGGGTGGATTTTTAATAAAAACACAATTTTGTTGTTTACAATTTTTTTTTTTTAGCTTAGAAAAGCCACAAATGATTATGTTTAACAATTTAGAGTAATTTTCTTTAAATGTGATATATATATATTGTTGATAATATATTTATAGTAAAAGAGAGGCAATGCCCTGGCCAATACAAAAACAACACAGCTTTAAAGTTTAGCGCATACTAAAAGTAAAGAAAAGAAAAAATAACAAACACAACAAAATAAATGAGAAAATAAAAGTTTACAAATTTAACGCAATTAATGAAGATGATTTAGAACATGTTTTTAATTATTCATATAAGAACGATAGACTTTTAAAGTTCTTTATAAATCATATATTTTTACAATAAATACTCGGAAATCTTCTACGCGATTATTTGTATTTTCGCTGAAAGAAAGCTTTGTGGTTTATTTCCTATTAATAATGTGTAAATCAAAATCTGCTCAACGATAATTTGTTTATTTCATTTTTAAATTTCTTTAAATAAAAATTCCTCCAGACAGAATGAAAATCAAATTTCTTTTAGACAAAATGAAAATGAAATAATCGTTCAGAAGATTTTTATTTGGATAATGAAATAACAGTTGGAAAAAATATTTCTTTTTCCCAAAAACAAGCATTATTTGATTTTCTGTTAACAAAGCTTTGGTTAGCGTTAACGTTACAATTATAAAAGCTTTGTCTCAGTTTATCATATAGAAATCTGAGAAAACGTTCAAGTTTTTGAAAAAATTATATATTTATTTAATTTAAATTTTTGGTCGAAATAAACTAATAAAGCTCGTTGTAAAAAAATTCATATACTTTGTGAAATGTTTTTATATATATTTTTATGAATATGAAAGATTTTTAAAGAACTTGTTCATATTTATTATAAAATGTTTAATTTTTTGCAAATATTTTATTCATTTTTTAAAATTTTTCATTTTTTTAAAAGTTCTTAATTTTCTCAATGAAGTAGTTATACATTTTTTCGTTTATTTTATTTTTTTATGAAATGCTTCATTCACATTCTTTATAAAATGTTTCACATTTTGTTAAGACATTATTCATATTTATTAAAGTTCTTAATTGTTTTTTAATAAAATGTATAATTTGTTTCTATTGTTTTATTAATTTTTTTTATGAAAAGCTTCATAAAAATTGGAAGTTATTCATATGGCTTACGATTTTTTTTAATTTTTTTCAAATTTTTTTTATGAAAACTTAAAAAATTTTTTTTCAATTTTTTTATTAAATTGTTGCGATGTTTTTTTAAATTTTTTTTATGAAAATTTATGAATTTATGAATATCATTCATTCATATTTTTTTATTTTTTTTTTATTTTTTTTTATGAAATGTTTCATAAAATATTTTTTAATGTTCTTTGTTTTTTTTAATAAAATGTATGTTTTTCAAATAATTTATTAATTTTTTTTCTGAAATACTTCCAATTTTTAACAAAGTTATTCATATTTCTAAGAAAGTTATAAAAATTTTAAATTTTTTTTCCATTTTTTTATTAAATGTTCAAATATTCTTTTTAGAAAATTTGTATTTATTTTTTTTCATATTTTTTAAAGTTCTTAGATTTTTAATAAAATGTATAATGTTTTTCCAAAAATGTTTAAATTTTTTCTGAAATACTTCAAATTTTTAACAAAGTTATTCATATTTCAAAGGAAGTTTTTCATATTTTTTTATGAAATGTTTCAAATTTTTTAGGAAATGTTTCATATGTTTAATTTGTTTAATTATTTCAAATATTTAAAAAAAATTTTGAAATACTTCATATTTTTAATGTACTTTTTCACAGTTTTTTATGAAAATTTTCACAGTATTTTATGAAATTTTTGTTAATTTTTTAAGGTTTTTAATTTCCTTAAGAAATGTTTAATTTTTTCAAATATTTTAGTATTTTTTTTTGAAGTTTTTATGAAAATTTTCACAGTTTTTTATGAAATTTTTTATAGGGTTTTAATTTCCTTAAGAAATGTTTAATTTTTTCAAATATTTTAGTATTTTTTTTTGAAGTTTTTATGAAAATTTTCACAGTTTTTTATGAAATTTTTTATAGGGTTTTAATTTCCTTAAGAAATGTTTAACTTTTTTAAATATTGTAGATTTTTTTTTTGAAATACTTCATATTTTTAATGAACATTTTCTCAGTTTTTATAAAAATGTTCACAGTTTTTTTTTTAAAGAAATTTTTTAAGGTTTTTAATTTTCTTAAGAAATGTTTAATTTTTTCAAATATTTTCGTAATTTTTATTTTCATATTTTGTTATGAAATATTATGAAAATATTGATTTGTCTGATAATGTTCTGTAACTAAATATTTAACATTATTCAGGTTTTTCTTTAAAAAAGCCGACTTTTTAGTTTTTATAAAAAAAAACTATTCTTCTTCTACAACATTGAACTATTTTGAGAAAGTCGTTATATTGGAAAATGTTCCTGTTTTATATGTTTATTTTTATATACAGTTTATTGCTTCTATTGTTCCAGTTCGACTGATTTATTTCTATTTTTTGGCAAAATAGAAATATTTTATAATACGAGTATTTAAATAAGAATTAGTAGGTTTATTAAATTTCCGTTTTCTTAAAAAACCCTTTTTTTTTACAATATCTAATTCTTCCTAAAGATTTGATAGCATTTTAATTTCCGTTTTCAGTTCTTAAATCTTCATAAATTGCGTTAAAATCTTGTTAAATTTGTATAGTTTTTTCTTTTACTTTTTTTTCCCAAAACTATACAAATTTCAGTTTATTTTGTGGTTTAACTTGTTTTTTTTTTTTGGTTTATAGATATAAAAAGCAAACAATTATATTTTATTATGAAAACAAAATTGATTGTTCATACTTATTTTTTCCGTTTTCAACATACATGTTTTGTTGTTGAGACGACAGTTGAGCAGCGTACATTTGGGCGGCTAATGCACTGTTTGTTTTTTTTTTCAATATTTGGGTATTTCGATTTTTCAGTTTACAACACACGTCAGATTTGTCGGGCGGGGTAGTTTGGAATGGGTATTTGTTGCGTGTGTTTTTTATTTGATTTTTTTTTTTTTGGATTTTTCGAGAAAAAAAGCACAAATTTAGTTGCCAAAAAAAAAAATGGAATGAAAAAAAATAGAAAATTTTATTTTATATTATTATTAAATTGTATACAAAAAGCAATTAGCATTTGGTTGTTAGTTTAAGAAACAAATGTCCTGGCACAATAAATAAACAAAAATTTTGGTTAGTTTTTTTGATGAGATTTGGTGGGTTTGGTAAGTTGTAAATAAAAGTACAAAAAAAAAAAAACTCGTTGTAATCTCTATTGAAGAATGTAAACATAAAAATAAATGAAGTAACTAACTATACGAAATAAAGTGTTCTATAAATACAAGTTATTTTAATTTATTTGTTGTGGAGGGTTTCGAGGTCTGTGTTCTGATTTAAACACTTTTTTTCGCACTCAAAAACTCAGTTTTTCCATGTTTTTCTTATTCTTCGTATAGTTAAAGTCGGATTTATCAAAGATAATACAAAAAAAAAAATTTTTATTTATTGAGTTTGGTAAGACAAAGTGATTTATGAGTGCCGCTAAAGCTTTATAATCGTTTAAAGCTCTATAAGCGGTTAAAGCTTAATATGCTTCCACATAAGCCTTTAAAGCTACATACGCTTTTGAAGCTTTATACGTTTTAAAAACTACATTTTTAAACTTAAGCTTTTAAATATGTATAAGCTTTCAAAACGTTTTTCCTTTTGAGCTATTGCAACGAAACACCACTCCAGTATTCCGTTCAGTTTAAATGAAAACTGAACGGGATCAGTTTAAATGGAAAAAACGGCCCTGACCACAAATGCGAATATGTACTGGACCATTTAACACCTAATCAGAGCTTTGTATGTGCCCTTTGATTCTTCAAAAACATTATAGAGCGGATTTCTCAGCCCCTTCATGATTATTTCAAATAAATAAAATTTGTTTAATCTAAAGTTAAATTGTTAGTTAACACAAATAATGCTAAATATTAAAATTAATAAAAAATAATTTGAAACAAAAAAAAAAAACTACTTAGGACATTTTCTACAAAAATACTCGAGAATAACATAAAACATGTGTGCATGCCACAAGATCGCTACACCGCACTCACCTGCAGATGGCACTTTGACTATACGCCGGACCCTCGGTCACGGACAGGGCCTGACCCACTTGGGTCTGGGTGAGACCCAACGATAAACGTCTTAACTTAAATGCTTTGGCAAATTCTTTAATTTCATCTAAATCGATGCCATCGACCATATTTGTGGTGGCCTGATTAATGGTGGGCTCATCTAAATTGGAAACAGAAAATAAAAAAAACAGGAGGAAGAGACAAAGAAAACAAGTTCACATTGTAAAATAGGCAAATGAAACAAAAGTGTTTATGGTTTTCGGACTTAAACATTAACTTATACAACTCTGTAGCATAACGGAAGAGAAAGTCATCGGTAGGTGTTAATAAATTACAGTTCTTGGCATTTGTTCGTATGTTAGTTTATTTAACATATCGCAGCCTAAATACAAAAAGGGTCACAACTCAAAATTATCCAAAGCTGTTTATTTTCATAAATTAATTCAGAGTACACATCTCTAACTATTGCAAACAATTTCATTCACATTCACTACTTTAACTGGAAAAATAAACTTATGTCCATTTTTATGTTAATTGAGTTGCTTCGGCACGATGAATTATTTTTAGTAGCATTAATGCGTTCGAATTTTTGAGTTGTGACCCTTTTGTATTTAGGCTGCGATATGTATCACTCCGGACCACCCAGTGTTTACCCCAAGCCCCAAGGAATGTCATCATCTGCAGCTAATTTGTTAAAGATGCTGTTGCTTCCGTGACTTCTGCCATCATCATCACCAACACCACGAACTGCCTCTGCTGCTTCAGTTGCTGTGTAATTACACAGGTAATTGTGGTAATTAACTAAATGTGATTAGTACTTTCTACCAAGGGAACGGTACGACAAGGCAAGCTGGCAACTGTTATAGTACAGCATTGATGGTGTTTTTAAGCTTCAAGAGATATTTACTCTTAATTTGAATAATTAGAAAGAATTCTTCAAAAGTGTGAAGGGAATTTTTTAGGTAAAAATCACACGTTAAAGGAAATCGTAAGGAATAGAAACCCCGAAGTGCATCTCAATCGAAAAAACTGCTGAGAAGTATAAGACAATCATCGATAATCATTAAACCATTGATTATACCAAAAAAAATTCAAAACCCATTACTTGGAATCGAAATATAAGGTGTATTTGATACATAGCTGATTCTAGAATCTTTAATCGTCACGTCTAATTTTGTGTAAAAAATCACGTTACGTCTAATTTAGAGTAACAAATACCCATGTGGGTATTGTGAGGTTCGAAACATTCAAACACATTACCCGGAATTGAAATGTAAGCAGTAGCTGACTTTCAAATGCTTCTCGTTTTAAGGAAACCACCATACTAAAGAAGTAGTCTGTGGAATTCTGAGATTCGTTTCAGAATTATTGCTCGATCGGATTAGCCAATCAGCAGTTCTATGATATAACTTTCAAAACTCATTACCCGGAATTGAAATGTAAGGTCTAAACAATGAGTTCTGGAACATAATCCACACTAGGCTCAAAAAGTTACGGCGGGAATTTTGGCAGTTGTGAGCAACGGATTGGTAAATTATAAATTCTAGGAAACAGCTTCCATAACTCATTACTTGGAAGCTGTCGCTGACTAGTAACTGCTTCCGGTGTTAGTTACAGAAATGGTTTTAGGGAAACCAACACACTAAAGAAGTAGTCTGTGGAATTATGAGATTCGTTTCAGAATTCTTGCTCGATCAGATTAGCTAATCCAGGATTCTATGAAATAACTTTCTGAACTGATTAGCCAGAAATGAAATGTAAGGTCGAAATAATGAGTTCTGTACAATATCCTCAAATAGTTCCGGTGGGAATTTTTTTTGGCAATTTTCTCGATCAGATTAGCAAATCAAGGATTCTATGAAATAACTTTCAGAACTCATTACCCGCAAATGAAATGTAAGGAGTTGCTGGACCTCGAATTAACTAATTTCGAATTTGTTCTAGAACCGATTCCGGCAGAAATGTTTGACAATTGTAAGCAAGGGATTGTTTAATCATAAATTCTATGAATAAGCTTCCAGAACTGATTATTTGGAATTGAAATATAAGCTGTACCCTTGTCTTAACATGATTTTGAATAAATTCTCGAAACGATTACCAACAATTGTGAAGTTAGTTGTATAATTATTCGTAGATCGGATTTGTATATCGTGGTTTCTGTGAAATAACTTCCACAACATATTACATGGAAGTGAAATGTAAGGTGTAGTCGTGAATTGCTTGTAGAACAGATTCCCGAAGAACCTAAAGAAGAGACGAGAGGAATTGTGGCTATTTTTGAGGTTCGCTTTATAATTATTTCTACAACGTCTTAAAGTGGAACATGGATTTCTATGACACAACTTCCCAAACCAATTACCAGGAATTGAAATGTAAGGTGTAACTCAGTATTGTGTTAATCGTTAATTAGTTCAACAACAGATTCCTAAGGAATTATCACTTCTAGACTAAATAAAGAGGAACGGGTTTAGATTTGTTTCGGAATTGGAAAGTCATGGATTTTATGAAATAACATCGACATGACATTACCTGGAATTGAATTGTAAGGTGTAACTCACTATTGTGTTAATCGTTAATTAGTTCAACAACAGATTCCTAAGGAATTATCACTTTTAGGTTAAAATAAAGAGGAAGGGGTTTAGATTTGGATTCGTTTCGGAATTGGAAAGTCATGGATTCCATGAAATAACATACAAATGACATTACCTGGAACTGAAATGTAAGGTGTAACTCACTGTCATGTTAGTCGTAAGAAATTTTTAGAGCAAATTAGCAAAGAATCACAAGCGATTTGAATTATGACAACTTTTGAATTGGCGAATACGATGTTGTTTAATTATTTTTTTTTTAAAGCGACCCGGCGAGTTGTTGGTGTGCTTGCCTATCAGCGTGCGGGTGGTTGTGGGTTCGGTTCCCACCAGAGGCCTTAAATTTTTCGCTCCGAAAATTAGAACAAAAATTTACTTTGTATTGTAATTAAATTAAAATAAAATTAAAAAAAAGATAAATTTTCATTAATTGTAAACAAAAATACACGTGTATCGGCGATTTTCATGTACACGTCAGAATTTTTTTTTTAAGTTTGAAGTATAAAGCTCGTAGTGGCCTGTGTAAAAGCCCTTCGACCGATTTTTTACCCTTTTTTAGTGATCCAATCGAGTTGATTTTTGGCAGGCAGACTCGTGGAAATGTCTGTATCACGTAAAATTTTTTAAAAACAATTTTTATCAGTTCTCAGATTTTCCCCAATTTTTATTATTTTTGAAAAAAAAATATTTTTTTCACTTTTCTTAGCGTAACTTGAAGAGAATCCAAATTTTTAAACTACTTAAGCGTTACAAAAAGAAATGTTTTTTGAACTGAAACCTTAAAAAAAACGATAACCATATAAAAAAAAAAAATTTAGGAAAATCTGAGAACACTACTCAACAAAATGAAAAAAATTTCATGTACTCCGGATGCGATAATTTTTTCTGTGTAGATAACCTTGACATGAGCTCGAAAAACGCAATAAAAAATTTTTTTTTCGTTTGGTTTTTGTTTTATTTTTTTTTTTTAAATTTTAAAAAAATTTTTTTGGTTAATTTGTTTCGTCCGGCATAACTCGGGAACCACTAGCCCGATTTAATTGAATTAAATTATGAGCAAAATGAGACAAAGATCATGAAAATCGATGCACGCGTTTCGCTTTTATTCGCAATTGAGTAAAGGTATGAATTTCAAAAATTTCAAATTTTCATATATTTTTGTCACCTAACAAATTTTAATTTTTTTTGTAATAAAAAAGAAAAAACCTTACAAAGTTGTGCATATGTCGAGCAAATTTTTGAAATTCATACCTTTACTCAATTGCGAATAAAAGCGAAACGCGTGCATCGATTTTCATGATCTTTGTCTCATTTTGCTCATAGGTTATGTGACTTTACGTAAAAGTAATAAGATTTGACATTTTTTTTCATTTTGGATTTTTTATGGATTTTTTAAAAAAAAAAAATTTAAATCTTTAGGCAAAAAATAAGTTGTTTCCTTTATATATTCATTTTTAACTTGGAAACTGTTGCTTGTATAGGAAAACAATATATGAACAGATTAAGGGAATTGTAATTTTAAATTTAATTCAATTAAATCGGGCTAGTGGTTCCCGAGTTATGCCGGAGGAAACAAATTAACCAAAAAAAATTTTTTAAAATTTAAAAAAAAAAAAATAAAACAAAAACCAAACGAAAAAAAAATTTTTTATTGCGTTTTTCGAGCTCATGTCAAGGTTATCTACACAGAAAAAATTATCGCATCCCGAGTACATTTTGACTGTTGACTAGTGTAATATATTGAGTCATCGAACGATATCGACGAGTATTAATAGCATTGATAGAGGTATAAAAAAATGTTTTCTAAATAAAAAATTAAAAAAACATAAAGCGGGACCTTTTGGTGGTTGTTTTTCGGTTCTCGACATTTAGGATTAAAGCCGCTGTGACCACCAAAAACAAAAATTATTATTTTTCATCATCATATCACATTACACTAAATCATATTACACTAAATTCAAATTTTCGCATTGTTAGCTCGACTAAAATTTTTTTTGACACGGAAAGGGTTAAAAAAACCGAAAATTTTTTAACACCTTTTCCAAAGAATCCTCTCAAGCGGCATTTGACAAATATATGTTGAGAGTTAAAGTTTACCAAGAAAATTAATTTTCGATTTCTAACAAATTTAAAAAAAAAATGTTTCAGTTCTTCGAAGGTTCCTGTAGTTCCACAAAAAAAAACAAATTTTTTAACACACTTTCAAAAGAATCCCCTCAAGCGGCATTTGAAAATTATATTTTGAGAGTTAAAGTTTACCAAAAAAATTAATTTTAGATTTCTAACAAATTTAAAAAAAAAAGTGTTTCAGTTCGTCGAAGGTTCCTGTAGTTCCACAAAAAAAAAACACACACTTTCAAAAGCATCCTCTCCCTATTTCCTTTTCTTCCTAAAAATACCGCTTCTTGTAATCCTAGACAATATTAGCCCACAGTCATATCAAATCCCAAACATCCCCTTACCCCTTCAGATATTAGCGGCAACATTGTAGTCAAACTAAATGAAAACTTTGCCAACCATCGCCTGTCTTAGTGATTTCTTTCACAAGTAAAATTTGTGGGTATTATTGTTAAAATGTTTAGATAGTTTGTAGGTTTTTTTTTTCTCTGCCGGTTTCTATGGAATAAACACCGCTAATACCACTGACGCCAACTGTCACACTTTGCGAGTAACTATCAAGCACAACACAAAATAACAAGCACTCCAACCAAGTCAACGTCTTCCTGCTGCCCGGCCCCCGGGAGACGGATGATATGAAGTGGTTGCCTTCTTCACTGCTAATGCCGTCTTAATGTCATCATTTAAATAAAACTTTGGCAACGACGTCGTCGAATCCTCCACGATGATGCATTTGCCAATGATGAGGCGTTGCTTGGAAGGATGAAACATTTTCGTGATTTCTTTAAAGTATTAATGATATGCAACAACTACAACAACAACTACAACAACAAGAATAAACAACGGCAATAATACTAATGATAATAATAGCATTATTTGCATCTACAAGTCAGAGAAATTGGCGTCATCAACATCAACACACCGTCAGTCCTACATCGTCCTCATACTCGTTGCTCTAACTCCTTCGCATCATCCACCGCATGGCTGACCCAGCAAACAATTTGGAAAAGCGGTTAATTTTTGAAATATATTGTGAAACTAGTTCTAGAACTGATGACCAGGAAAGCACTTCACCTGTGGACGTATATAAATCTATGCCCTCACAGAACCCCCCGTAAGCCCTGACCCACACAGTTAATCCTCAACCATTGAACAAATTACGATACGCTTCTACTAACTGTTTGCTGGGACATTTCTCATCATCACGGGCATCACGGGCAAGCACTAAACTTAAGTAGCTTTTCAACAGCCACTTGTTAGAAGCAAATTGAAGATGTTGTTGCTCTTGCTACGGCTGCCGTTGTGTAGCTGTTCCCCGCCACTGTTGTCGCTCAGCAAAGTAACAGCTCGCAAATAAAGTTTTGTTTTGTAATTAAACATTGGCAACAACCACGACGTCAACAGTCCCACTTGCCGTACTACACAACGGCAGCAGCACCAGCAGCATCAGCGAGCAGCGACAAGCAGCGAAAACAGCAACAGCATTAAACGATTTTAGCAGTTTTCTTCAATTGAATTTGAAATTTGAAGCCACCAAAAAATAAACTTTAAATTTGTTTTAAGAGACATCTGCCTTGGAGTAGAATTGCAAGTTTTACTTTGTTTTCGTTGTGTTCGTCGAATGAGTCTGAGGGGGCAAAGGGTGGCGATCGTTTGGTGTGATTGCCATTTTTTTTGTTGTGGAATCCATCTACTGGTAAGAATAAAATCAAACACATTTAGTAAAATGTATTTGAAATAATAATTAGCCATTCAAAATCCCGATTTTAGTTGATCTCTCTGACTTGAGATAATTTCCCTGCCTGTTGTTTCACGTAATGTTTTAACATGACGCAAAATGAGCGAAACATTGGAAGCCTATAGCTCACTCGTTCAGCAGAACTCTCTTTCTCGCGGCAGTCCCCTCTTTCGACAGTACTGTATCTCTTTTGGCATTCCTGTCTGTCTGTATCTCTCTCTCGCCAGTCTTGTCTATAAATGTCTCTATCTATTTCCACAGTCCTGTCTAACTCTCTCTCTGACCAGTACTGTATATTAGGGTGGAGTGAAATTCAAAAAAAAAAAAGTTAACCTCAGAAAGAGATGTAGTGTGGGGTTCTAATGAGGGGAAAATAAAGAAAAAAAATTTAAAAAATTTTTAGGGGTCGCGCCACTCCCTCGAAATTTGGAAATTATCGCTATTTTGGCGTTGATTTTAGAAAAATCCTAAAAAGTTGTATGTCAATAAATGTTTGCAATAGCGTAAACAATGAAATAAGGGCATGAAAAAATTTAAAAAAAATTTTCTCATTGTTCAAAAATTTCAAAAAGTAAAATAAGTCAAATCGTCCCTTCTTCAGAAAATTGACTGAACAATGAAATCGCCACCAAAGCTACAAATATTAGTCGATTATCCTCATATTTGCCTCAAATACTTTTGTTTGGGCACTGAACAAGCTCAAACTTTTAAATTTCGAATAAGTTAAGTCGTTAATTTTTAGGATTTTTCTAAAATCAACGCCAAAATAGCGATAATTTCCAAATTTCGAGGGAGTGGCGCGACCCCTAAAATTTTTTTAAATTTTTTTTCTTTATTTTTCCCCTCATTAGGACCCCAGACTACATCTCTTTCCGAGGTTAACTTTTTCAAATTAAAAAAAAAGCATGTTTTCACTCCACCCTACTGTATATCCCTTACTCTATCATCAGTCCTGTCTCTATATCTCGCCTGTCTTCTATCTCTCTCCCATCAGCTGTCCCTCAATCTCTCAAATTCTCGCCAGCCATCTTTCTCCTTTATCGTCCTATCTCTCTCACCAGCTCCTCTGTCTCTCTCAACAGTCTTGTTTATCTCTCTCTCTCTCTCTCTCAATATATATAGTCCAGTATATATCTCTACATACCGTCAGTCTTGTCTTCCTATCTCTATCACCAGTCCCGCCTCTCTCTCTCTCTCTCTCGCCTGCCCTCTATATTTCACCAGATTGATCTATCTCTTTGTATATATATATATATGTGTATCACCAGTCCTGTAGTGCTGCCTCTCTCTCTCGCCTGCCTTCTATCTCCCACCAGCTTATCCTCTATCTCTCACCAGCTGTATATATCTCTTACTCGCCAGCCGTCTCTCTTTCTTACCAGTCATGTTTCTCCTCTAACTTCCTCTCTCTCTCACCATCTCCTCCCTCTCGCCAGGCCCATCTTTCTCTCTCTGCTCCTTCTCCTCAGTCTTTTCTCTTCTATATATATCAACATGGGGATGTAGACCAAAGTAGCGAGCTACTAGAGCTTCCGTTCTGCGAAGGACGACGACGACGACTGGATTTTAAAATTATATCAATCCATAAACGAGCTCCCCTTTAGCCCAAACGTAGAAGTCTAGTAGTTTCTCATATAACTGAATTTCAGCAACTTGATCCTCCTTTCCCCCAACCCCCGCATCATGCCAAGCTATTGCGTGTCGTAAAGCATGCCATTAGCTGGTATGATTCGTCTTTCCACTGCTACTTTACTGCTTACTTACTTACTGAGTATGAGAGCCATAAGTAGTGTAGGATGCAGCCGAGGAGAAGTGTAAGAAGATGATATTCTTTAAATATGCATATAAGCACACTTAAGACGTGAAAAACATAAGTTTTTGTAAGCGTCAATTAGCTGTAATTAAGCACAATATTGTTAGTGACACACTCACTCACTCACTCACTCGCCCTCACACCCATACTGGCGAAAAAAACATAAATATCACATGCACGAGAGAGAGAGAAGCTAGACAAGCCATGCACTCCGCCGAGACTGACTGAAGATATACTTGTATTCATTGAACAGAGCTACAATGCAACTACAAGTACAAACACACGTACATGTACACGGAATGGTGATGAGCTATACCAGTGACAAAAGATACATCCTTTGCTGTCGTTGTTGTTGTTAAGTAAAATGTTATGTTAAATTTTCTGCCTGTTAATCCTTTTATTAGGCTGCAATAATTTATGTACACAATTTGTTAAGTAATTACACTTGATATGTCAAATAATATTGCGCTGGTGTTGGAGGGAAAGTCGTATGCGTGGGCTGTCAGCGCAGTGAAATTTGCAATATTAAATTTGAGTAAGTCATCACTCGCCTGAATGTTAGTTGCAATTTAAGTTTGGAAGATGTGGCTTTAATGGGGCAATTTCCTGCTGTCCCACTAAAGCCACCTCTTGTATTGTAAAAATGTACACGTTTTCTTTGAGAGATGCCAGAAAGATATGAACAGGAATGACTACAAACATTTATAGGGCAAAAAGTTCACGTCCCTTAAAGGTCTAAACAAAAACTGATGGACCAGAAGACCGAACAGTTATAACAGCGAAAGTGGAGGAGATATTCACTACTGACAAAGAAAGAAATGTCTGACAGAAACTAAACATTTTTAAATTGTTTTAATTTTTTCAAATATTTTTTTAATGTTGTCAATTAATATTTTAATTGTTTCGATTAAGTATTTAATTGTTTTAAATTCTCTTTTTTTCACTTATTTCAATTAATTTTTTTGAAATGTTTTATCGCTTTAATTATTTTTTTTAATTGTTTCAAGTAACTTTTATAAATTGGTTCAATTCATTTTTTTTTAATACGTTAATTAATTTTTTTAATTATGTAGGTGAATACGTTTTTGTAATTGTATCAATTTGTAACTTTATTAATTTGATTAATTATTTATTAATTAATTATTTAATCGTTGCAATTAATATTTTAATTTCTTAAATTTTTCAATTATTTTAATTTTTTTTATGTTGCAATTAATTTTTTTTTAAATTTTCCAATTATTTTTTTAATTGTTTCAGTCAATTCTTTAATCGCTTTAATTATTTTCTTAATTGTTTCAAATTGTTCTTAATTGTTTCTCAATTCAATTAATCTATTGATTGTTTCAATTAATTTTTTAATTGTTTCAATTAATTTTTTAATTGTTCCAATTAGTTTTTTAATTGTTCCAATTAATTTTTTAATTGTTCCAATTAATTTTTAATTGTTCCAATTAATTTTTTAATTGTTTCAATTAATTTTTTAAGGGTTCCAATTAATTTTTTTTTTTAAATTTTTAACTCCTATTAATTTTGTTAATTGTTTAAATTTATTATTTAACTGTTCAAATAATTTTTTAATTTGTTCAATTAATTTTTTTTTAAAATTTTTTATTTCGTTCAATTCTATTAATTTTTTCTTCAGTAATTTATATTTTAATTGTTCCAATTAATTTTTTAATTATTTCAATTAATTTTTTAATTGTTTCAATTAATTTTTAAATTGTTCCAGTTAATTTTTTAATTGTTCCAATTAATTTTTTCATTGTTTCAATTAATTTTTTAATTGTTTCAATTAATTTTTTAATTGTTCCAATTCATTTTTTAATTGTTCAAAATAATTTTTGTAATTTCTCCAATTAATTTTCAAGTGTTTAAATTAATTTTTTAAATTTCTGATTTCAATCAGTGTAATATTGGCATTGGAATATAATAAAAAGCCCAACTGAGCGTAAAACTCCAACTATTTGCAAAAGCCCTTCTCCTCACTACAGCCATATGAGGGGGTTCTTTTCTTTCTGCTGTACGTTTGATACCATTTGTTCACGACTCTTGATTTATGAACTCAACTCCAAATCAGTGCAACTACAATTTTTAATAATCTACATTTCATACCAAACAATTTTGCCAATTTGGTCATTAACCTTTCGATCTGGCAATTCAACATATGAGCAAATAATGACTTTTCCATATATTTCAGTCATTTTCCTATGCGAATGAACTCATACACTCATACATGTGTACATTAATCCAATCAACAAATACCAAAACTCTAACGAAAGCAAACTCCAAAAAAAAAAAACAAATAATGGAATAAAAAACAAACGACGACCAAGTATACGTATCATTTGCATATTTAGTCGAACCTCCTCGCCCAATACCAGTGTAGTACCTAATAAAAAACAACAACCAATAACCATAATGAAATATAACTAACCGAAAGCCATCCCAAATCAGGTAAAATGAAATATTGTTGGAGGGTAAAGCAAAATGAAAGGATGGACTACTTATGTGAAATGGCAATGGATGCATGGAGAGAGCGAAAGGGGTCAATTGTGTAATCCAATATTTTTTTTCCATTTTCGATTGAATTAAAAAAATTCAATTAAAAATTTGCTGGTTGGAAATTATCAAAGAACACACAGTGCTAACCAAATGGGAAAGTGTGAGTGATATGTTTGCAGATTTCACATAACCTTAATAATATAGAGCTTTATCATATTCTTTGTTTAATACACTTAAAAAGTACAGTGACTTTCTATTATAAGCCTGGAAAATAAAAAAAAAAAAACATCCAAGGGCTTAGGTTGTTATTAACAGCCTCCATAATTACAATGCCCTCAAAGTGCTTCAACATGTTACCCAGTAAATGTCCACCATTATTCCCTTAATCCGTAGCCATTTACTTTATTTTACTTCTATGAAAAATAATAATAAAAAAATACCCACTCTAATAAACCGTTCCCCAATTCCTTTTCATCAACCATTGAATTATCAAATCAAATCTGCATATGAACGATAAGTTTTACTTGTCGGCGAAAATCTCGCATTATACACGAATACTCACATATTCTAATGAAAAGTTTTCATTTGTGTGTGCGCGTGTGTTTTTCTCATGGTTTTATTACGAATTTAGTTTTGGCTTTTTCACAAACTTCACAATTATTATGGATCTACTACGCCCGTAGTAGCAGCAGCGCAAGCATTGAGTAACCAAAAACTTTATCGAGGAGGGTGTTAATTAAACTTTAAAATATTTGCCAACAAAACTTATTCAGAGCACCCAGTGTTTAGGCTGATGACGGCGGTGATGCAGATGATGATGGGAAAATTCGGCTTAATGAAAAACTTTCATGGTGCATAAGAAAATTACACGTTCACTCACTGACGTCTTCGCTTTATAATGTCACCTATAATTTGAACAGATTTATTATGCTTGTGGAGGAGGGCGGTGTTTGGCAAAACGACGGAAACATTGCCAAGTGAGGTGTTATTGGTTAAACAGTGGGTCGGAAATAGAATGATATTGTAATACGAGTATGCAACGAAAACAGAGGGGAAAGTTCCAGAGAACCAGACAACACCAACAAAGTCTAAAAGTTAAGATAGACCAGCCAGATGACACAGGCAGACTGAATCAGTCAACAAACCAGAAAAATCGAACATCTTAAAATCAAAACAAAAGTCATCCCAAATCATATGCTGAGTATCGAGTTACCGAATGCACTGTGATCTTCTGTAATGAGGAAGACAATTCTAGAATTTAGTTTGAACAATCATCCGATCCTTACAAATATAATTGGGAAGGACAATCTTGAATTGATAATGTACACATGTATGAGTGTATGAGTACATTCGCATAGGAAAATGGCTGAAATATATGGGAAAGTCATTATTTGCTCATATGTTGAATTGCCAGATCGAAAGGTTAATGACGAAATTGGCAAAATTGTTTGGTATGAAATGTAGATTATTAAAAATTGTAGTTGCACTGATTTGGAGGTGAGTTCATAAATCAAGAGCCGTGAACAAATGGTATCAAAAACCAAAAAAGAGAAGGAAAGAATTAGGAATATAAAACAGCAAAAAAAGGATATTCGATGCTGCCATCCAAGAGTTACCATTTAGGGACTGAGTGCCATTAATACAACCAATACAATGGATTATGCCCCAAATGGAGGCAAATCAAAAACATACAAACTATGTTCCATTATATTATTATATCTATTACATATTCTATTATATCCTTCACTCCTTCTATCCCACTGTGGAAATAGTACTTCTTGTCTACCATTTGAAACACCCACTCCTCCCGTCCTTGGAGCCTTGATTGTATTGAATGAAATGTTTAACAAAACTTTTCCGAATATAATCTTTAGAAAATTCTAAACATATATATATATATATATATATATATATATATATATAGACACAAAATCCTGGCAAGTTGCATTTTCGCTTTAGTGCAACACAGCAGCACAAATGTCATGATGAAAGACAACATATGTACTCATCTCGGCACAAACCGCCAGCTGGATGGCTGCAAGGCTTAATGTCACTCATATGTTAAGAAGAATTAGCGTAGAGTGTAATTGGAAATTAGCAAGTGCAGAAGGTACGCAAAACTTTGCCCTCAAGCAATGTGTCAATATTGGTGGATGTTGGTGGAAGGAGTTTCACAGCATTGAAACTGCAGCCGTCACACATTGTTATGTGTTGCAATGTATCAAAAGAAACTTCATTGCCAAGAAACACAATGAGATTATCGTTGAGAGCAATTTTTAATTTTAAAGAAATCATCAGTGCCATTAGAATCTTAAAGATAACCGACTCCCTAATCTTGTCCCTCAACTTATTTTTCAAAGTTTTTTTCTAAAAAAAAAAAAAGTGCAAAATATCTGAAAACGATCTTTACTCACTCGGTGAATCCATAAGCAAATCATGAGCACCAATTGATCCCTCGGTGCCATTGGGCGACATGGATGGCGGTGGTGGTAGTTCGCCCATATGGTCGCGCTCACGTTCTCTGTCTCGTTCACGCTCACGTTCGCGTTCCCTTTGCTGTTGCAGCACAGCACTGGTGGTGGGGCTCATTTTCATCGGATGCATCGAATGGTGAGGATTGTGATGGTGCATAGATGACGAGGGATTGGATGCAGATACTGTTGGTCCCGCAGATGAGGTGGGTGAGGCCGATAAGGCTCTGGTAGCGGTGGCAGTTGGTGGACCATGCGATTTGGTTATAGTCAATTCACCATTCGATGAGGAGAGTCTAAATTATGGGCACAAGTAAAATAAATTAGCTGTTGCAATAGCTAAGGAACTAGTGAATACACGTACCTATTCATACTACTAAGTACATTAGCCGTCGATGTAGCCGTAGTGGAAGATGAGGAGCCCGACATTAGGCCCACACCATTGCCCAGGTAGTCTCGTTCATGCGGTGAGTCCAAGGAGATGGCATGTGGCGTTTGACGGCCCATAGAATGATGTGATAAATGCGGCGAATGCGCACGGAATATTTGGTTGCTGGATGATGAACCCACAGGTGATGAATAGCCTCTTTCGTTGCAGTTGTTTGATGAAGACAGGGGAGCCTGACTGGCTGCCGCCGCCTCTTTGGCCAGCGCAGCAGCACTTCGGGCATTTAACGTGGCAGGTGATGCAGCTCGTATACGTTCTCTATCCCGTTCGCGTTCCCTGAATCCTTCTCGTTCACGTTTATCTTCACGTTCACGTTCGCGTTCACGCTCCCGTTCACGATCTCTGTCGCGCTCTCGCTCACGCTCTCTTTCGCGTTCCTTCTCTCGTTCACTGCCCATTTGACTTAAATTCATGCCACTGCTCGACGCATTATTGCTATTCGCACGTGAGGGACTCAGTTTCAGAGAGTGTTGTTCTCTAGCCTCTCGGTCTCTTAAAGCCAAACTACTGGAAGCACTCGATGATGGACGTGGAGACGAAGAGCTGTTACCCAAACGATGATGGCCACCGAATGGATGTCGTCCCAGGGGATTTGGCGAATCTTCAGTATCGTCAGTGCTGAGATGTACCTTGGGTTTGCACTCCAATTTGGGAGACGCTAGACCCTCAGCATGTCTTAAAGCCTGAGTGTGATGGTGGAGTGCAGCAGCCGCGGCGGCCGCATGATGGTGTGGATGTAGATGAGGTTGGGTTTCGGGTTTAATGTGCAGCTGTGATTGGAGATGGAAAGCTGCAGCAGCAGCTGCTGCTGCCGCTGCGGCAGCTTTTGTACTATTTGTGGGCGAAGAAGGCGGGGATCTTTCATTGGACGATCGTAAATGCAAGTCGTGGTGGTGGGCAGCCATCTGTTGGGCGTGCTGATGTTGCTGGTGCTGATGGTGTTGCTGCTGCTGATGATGGTGATTGGCGGCAGCAGCGGCAAAAAGCTCTGGATGTAGAGCAGCCAACAGTTGTTGGACACCGTTGGAAAAGAGATTGGGCTTCAGTAAATTCGTTGGTGCTTGGGCAAGTTGAGGCAAGGTGGGCGGTTGGTGTAAGGCAGCCAAAGAGGCTGACAAATGTGGAGCGGTAGCACTCAACAGCTGGGGCTGAGGTGGTGGTGGTGGTGGTGGCTGTTGTTGGGGGAAGCCAGCAAAAGCTCCAAAATTCGATAGGAATTGTTCGTTAGTATTGACTTGAGGACTCACGGGAATGGTAAGTATGGTCTGGACCGCAATGCCTACAAACAGAAGAATACAAATTTAGTGAGTGGGCACATATATTTATCAAGTAAGTACTCACCTTGGGCGGTGGGTATCAAGAGCTGAGCCCCTTGCACACCTTGCACCAATTGTCCCGAGGCCAATATTAGTTGGGGCATCTGTGAACTGGCCGGTGGTGCTTGCAACTGAGGTGGCGGTGAGGCTGTGGCCGCTGTTCCCTGAGCTGCGGCAGCCGCCGCCGCGGCATTACTCAACGCATTGGCCAGGGCATTCTGTGTAGAAGCCGCCGATTGTCCCCCACCAGCCATGTTACCAGCACCGTGGTTGGGTGACGACGAGTTGTGATTATTTTGATTATCTCCGCCATTGCTATTGCCCGCACTCTCGGCAATGTGTCCCATAACTTTATGCGAATTAAGCAACTCCGAAGCCATACTTGTGGGTATGCCACCACCGCTGGCCACACTCAAGTTCAATGGTGAATTTAGAGCAGCCGCCGCGGCACTCGCCTGTATGCCCGCTGCCAAGCCCTGGAGACTTGCTAGGGCTGCTGCGGTGGCAGCATTGTTGCCTAGACTTTGTTCTTGTTGGAATGTTGAGAGATTTTGTAATTTTTGTAAATTTAGCATTTCTTGCACTAGAATGGAATAGGGGGAAGAAACTAATAAAATTTTCTGGTGAAAAAGCTTGCATGTGGTGGAGTGGGCGGGGGGGAAGGATGTTTTTGTTGTTCTGTATGATGTGTTAAATGCACTGTCATTTGTGTGAGTGTGAGTAAGGAATGATGTGGAAAGGTCCAGTTGTTAGGTTTCGTGGCAGCAATTTCGAAAGCAATGAAAGGATTTTGTGTGGAAACAATAAAGGTTTCCCCAGAGCACAGTTTCGGAAATGGCAAATTTGAGGGGAATACAACATATTCAGCAAAGTAAGTAAATCAAGGTTTTATTTTTTAATTAATGTTATAGAATCCATTATTTAAAAGAGATAACTAGAATTAGCGGAATTTGTTGCAATTGACATCATGACCCAGAACGTCATTCATATATTTCGATTCGGCTGTGGTCACATGTCAAGGAAAAACGATTTTTCCGGCAAAAAAAAACTTTGCTTAATTGTACTTGTACAAAAGTGAGGGCATAATATAGTTTTGTTAGGAAACTCGCTGTCTGGTTCTGAGAGCATACATTCAGCATTGCTGAATTGCTTAGTAGAGAGGCAATTTTTGTTGTAATTTTATTGTTTGCTGAATTTATTTTCGTAAGATCAATCTCCGCCTTTTTTAGCATAACAACTTAGCTGAATTGGGTTTGTGGATTCAATTTTTTGTACTAATGTTATTACAATTTTTCTTTGCTGAATTTATTTCCATAAGATATTGTAGTCTAGTATAAAAACTTAGCTGAATTGAGTTTGTGACATAGAGAACGATATACAAATAACGCCAAAGTATGTCCTTAACAAGAATCGCCAATTTTAGTTACAACAACACTTATTCAGCTGAGCTGAATTGGCTAGTAAAGGGCGCAGCAAGGAAAATTCTAACAAAAATCTGTTGTTTGTTAAGTTATTACCATACTTTCATTATAATTTTGTTAGCTGATTTTGATTAAATGATTTTTGCCATAGGAACCACTATAAAAACTTAGCTGAATTGGGTTGGTAGCCTAGCGAATGACATAACAGCTACGCCAGTGTAAACCTCCGGCAAAACACTCGCGTTTTAGTTATGAAAACACTAATTCAGCTGGGCTGAATTTCGTCAATTGCAATTAAATTCTGTAGTTTTTTTTAGGTTATTATTGTGCTCTCCTTGTAATTTTGTTTGCTGAATTACTAAATATAGGCACAATGTGAAAGTCTTTACATTCATTGTAATTGTGTGTGCTGAATTAATATTCGTATGATGTATTTGCAAGGATAATTGAATATCAAAGAAACTAGTAAGTTGTAATGCGCCTATGGCGCCCGTTGAAATATGAAAAAAAAATTTTGTTGAAAAAAAAATATTGTGGAAAAAAAAAATTTTTTGTTGAAAAAAAAAATCTTGTTCCAAAAAAAATTTTTGTTGAAAAAAAATGTTTCTGGAAAAAAAAAAAATTTGTGGAAAAAAAAATTTTTGTAGAAAAAATTTTTTGTTGAAAAAAAAAAATTTGTTGAAAAAACAATTTTTGTTGAAAAAAAAATTTTGTAAAAAAAAAAAATTTTTTTGTAAAAAATTTTTAAAAAAAAAAAATTTGGGGAAAACACAATTTCTGTACAAAAAAAAAATATTATTTTTTTTATTATTATTATTTATAGAATTATAGAATGCCTATTTAAATTCCTACGTACTGCGTGACAGAGTCACTGAATCAGTGTCGGGGGTAAATATATATTAAGATATATATTTACCCTCGACACTGATTCACTGATACACTGATACACTGATTCCCTGATTCACTGACTCTGTCACGCAGTACGTAGGAATTTAAATAGACATTCTATAATAATTCTATAAATAATAATAATAAAAAAAATAATATTTTTTTTGTACAGAAATTGTGTTTACCCCAAATTTTTTTTTTCAACAAAAATTTTTTTTTTCCACAAAAAATTTTTTTTTCAACAAAAATTTTTTTTTCAGCACAAATTTTTTTTCCACAAATTTTATTTTTTTTCGAAATTTTTTTTTACAAAATAGTTTTCTCAAAATATTTTTTAAAAAAATTTTAAAATTAAGTAACAAATACTTTCTCAAGCAAATTAACGGGCGCCATAGGCGCATTACAACTTACTAGTATATTAAGATTGTACTATTTCAAAGTGGGGCCGACTAACACCCTTTTGTTTATTCAGCATTGACGAATTGTCGCTGTAGTTAGAAACATACGAATTTTGTTTTATTTTTCTGTCGTCCAATAGTGGAAAAACATTTCCAAACAATATCTGTTTCCCTATTGAACTCTGGCGAGTTCAGGCTACACTAAGGACGACAATAAAAATATTTTAAAAAAATTCTATTAAACTCTGCTGAATTATGATTTTTCCCAAATGCGTCCAGTGTTTTTTTTTGTAAATGATTGTGTAGTTTTGTTGTAGTTGCATTTTTCTTTTTATAAAATTGGATATCGATATGTACTCACTAGTTCCATTCAGATGGGCTTGTGCCGCCGCCGCTGCAGCCGCTAAAGCTTTAGCCTGATCCGATGACTGTTGCTGATGCTGCTGATGCTGCAGATGATGGTGTTCGGCCATATCAGCATCATTATCGGCCATCACATGATCATCGTCATGGCGTTCGTGACGACTAAGCAAGACCTCCTCATCATGATGATGATGATGGTGATGATGTTGCTGCTGTTGGACATCCTCTTCTTTGGCACAGTGCAGAGGATGGTGATGATGATGATGGTGGTGGTGTTGGTGTTGATGCAGATGCGGATCCACATCGATTTGCATGGGTTCCGGCGACGGAGCCGGTGACAAACGCAAATCATTGGTGGTCGTCGGATGATGTAATGCAGAATGTTCGGCCGGCTCGTGATGCAGCAGGTGATGAGGTATTGGTGATTTATCGATATTATTATTGCTGGTATTGTTGTTATTGTTATTTTGTGAAGCCAACGAAGCGACCTTGGCTAAATTCTTATAAAATTCCAATTCCTTGAGGTGATCCTTATCATCGGCGCCATTGTAATGCATTGGCAAATCGTCGGCAATACTATTGCCGCCCAAAGGTGAGTTGATTTTGTGTGGAGGTATCTCTTTGTCATAATCCTGCAAATAGAAAAAGACACGCAAAACGATTAATGTCAATGAATTGTTTAAATTTAAGCTGAACTTCAGTTATGAAAGAAACATTCAACAGTTGACAATTCCCCGGTCCCTTGTCATATCATCGTCGCCGTCATTTTAATGAAATACTTATAATACTTAACAATTATTTGTATTTTGCATACACTCACGCAGCGATGTGATGACATTATGCGAGAATGTAAAAGTGTCATTATTATTACTACATGTGATTATTATTAAATAATTGTCAACTATAAATATGATCACGGCATTGTCAGAGAAACGTGTGCAGCCCAGCAAACATTTGTAGCAACGAGCGGTGGCAAATAAATGCAAAGTTGGAAATTTAGTTAGCAGCCATACAGTTCGCTGGATCATGGCATTCCTCGGTATAGGTTGCCGACCAAAAACCCATTGAATTATCTCCGCCCAGGTTTATTACTAAAGGTGGACAATGAAATGAAAATGACAACGGTTATTGCTTTTCTCGCTGTCGATTTATGTCGGCGAATATTCAAATATACAATGATGATGATGATGATGATGATGAAATGCTACTTAAGCTGTTCATGTGACAACTGTAAAAATTAAAAAAAAAACAGATGACAGTGGATGGTAATTCAGAGGTATGGCAGAAATCTCCACCCGCACGGAACAATAGCAAGGACGTGTTGCAGGCCCTAGACCATTTCACATCATGCACCTCCCATGCAACAATACAAAACAGAAAAGAATCACTGTAAACATTTGATATGTTGATTGTAATTCATTTACATTAAATGCATGATACTTTTTTCTTTTTTTGTTTTGTTTCGGACAGTCATAAACAATTGTTGCCGATGCTGAGCTGAGCTGAGCTGTGCTGACACTCCAGCACATTTCATTTACTGTGTCTGTAATTATACAAATAAATGAGAATATAATTTAATCAACTCATTTATAATTTATGTTCGTACGAACAAACAAACAGCAGAGTGATAACGAACGTAACATATTGTCGGTGTGCAAATGTTAAATACTCGTCTGTATGGGATTTGTTAATATGCCAATATTGAAAAAACAGTTAAAACCGTTGAAATGTAGAATTAAGTAGTCGATTTAGTTGAGTTTTGTTGAACAACTTTGTTGGAAAAAGTAAGAGGTTACCAGAAAATGCAATTGTTGCATTTGAATATACAATTCAGCTGGGTAAATTGTTAATTCAGCTGCAAGGTTATTAATACAGTGGAGTGTTTTGCAATGTTTAAAAATAAATTATCAATTTAGCTGGGAATTTGTCAATTCAATGTGTTATATCGACTGTTCTCTAATTTTTCATAAAAAAAATTCAATTTAGCTACAAGTATACTAATTCAGCTGATGCTTTACACTGCTTTACATACAGTTGTCTACAAATAACTTATTAATTCCGCTATAAGGTTGTTAACGCAGCAGACTATTTTGAAATGTTTAAAAGGATTTTATTAAAAATATCCCCAATACAGCTGCAAATATATGAATTCAGCTAATGTTTGAATGCAAACATCAGTTCAATAACACATATTATCAATTTATACTAATTCAGCTAACGTTTCAATACAAAAATTGCAATTCAGCTGCAAATACATTCTTTAAATGTTATATTCAACTGAGTAAATTATCAATTAAGCTAGGAATTTGTCAATTCAATGTGTTTTATCGACTGTTCTCTTATTTTTCATAAAAAAAATTCAATTTACCTACAAGTATACTAATTCAGCTGATGCTTTACACACATATACAGTTGTCTACAAATAACTTATTAATTCCGCTATAAGGTTGTTAACGCAGCAGACTATTTTGAAATGTTTAAAAGGATTTTATTAAAAATATCCCCAATACAGCTGCAAATATATGAATTCAGCTAATGTTTGAATGCAAACATCAGTTCAATAACACATATTATCAATTTATACTAATTCAGCTAACGTTTCAATACAAAAATTGCAATTCAGCTGCAAATACATTCTTTAAATGTTATATTCAACTGAGTAAATTATCAATTAAGCTAGGAATTTGTCAATTCAATGTGTTTTATCGACTGTTCTCTAATTTTTCATAAAAAAAATTCAATTTACCTACATGTATACTAATTCAGCTGATGCTTTACACACATATACGGTTGTCTACAAATAACTTATTAATTCCGCTACAAGGTTGTTAACGCAGCAGACTATTTTGAAATGTTTAAAGCGATTTTGGTAAAAATATCCCCAATTCAGCTGCAAATATATGAATTCAGCGAATGTTTGAATACAAAAATCAAAAATACTCTCAATTCAGCTGCAAATATATTAATTCAGCTAATGTTTCAATACAAAAATTGCAATTCAGCCGAATAAATTATCAATTAAGCTGGAAATTTATATAGACTTTTTTCAATTTTTAATTCAGCTGTACTACTAAAACTACAACGTGGAGTTACACTGGACTTATCAAAATTTGTTATTCACCAGCAAAAATATTATTTTGGTCAATTCAGCAGAATAATATTACTCATGTATTGAGTTTTCTCCAAGAGAACTTTCAATTCAGCTACGAAAATACTTATTGAGCAAACATATTTTTTTGGTCAATTCAGCAGATTGTTGTTACTCGTATTATTTCGGTCAATTCAGCAGGCTTTTACTACTAATGTATTGGATTACGAAAATACTTATTCAGCAAAAATATTTTGTTGGTCAATTCAGCAGAATATTATTACAGATATGCATTGAGTATTCGTTAAGGAAACTTTGCTATTCAGCCACGAAAATACTTATTCAGCAAAGGTTTCAATGCAAATGTGTCTATTTTTGAAATGATTTGTATTTCTCAACTTATGACCAATGATCTTTGCTGAATAAATAAATAAAAGTGAAGGCTGATATACCAAACTGAACGTGTAGTATTTGAATTTCATATTCAGCTGAGTTTATTATTAAATCAGCTATGGATTTGTTAATCTAGTGACATATGTATATTTAACTGTTTGTTAATTGTTCAAAGACAATTTGCAATTAAGCTACAAGTACACTAATTCAGCTGATGTTTTACACAATTGAGCTGTAAAGTTGTTTATTCATTGGAATATATTAACACATGTATTAAGTTTTTCTACAAAAATCTGACAATTCCGCTGGAAAAATACAGATTCAGCAATGCTTTGGCAATTCAGCTAAGGTAATTATTTATCCAGCTGCAAGGTAATCTATGCGGGTACATTACAGTCAATCGTGCCCTGAGTTTTCTCTGAGAAAACTTTCTATTCAGCCACAAAATACTAATTCAGCAAAGGTTGGACAATTCAAATGCAGACTAGATCTAGGTCTGCATTAAGTATTCACTAAGAAACTGCAATTCAGCTACCAAAATACATATTCAGCAAAGGTTTTACCATTCACCCGAGTGAATTACTAATTCAGCTGCATGGCGATCCATTGAGAAGAGTATATTTACACCTGCATTGAGTTTACGCTAAGCAAACTTGGAATTAGGCTGCAGAAACACATATTCAGCAAAGGTTGTAATGCAAATAATGATTTATATTTGGGAGGGAGACCCCAGCTTAACGTTAAGTCTCCTGGCTCTAATACGTATTTATATATTTTGCATTAAAATTTACTATTGAGCCAGGTGATTAGTAATTCAGCCGCTGAGTAATAAATTTAGACGACTTTATTTCTTAGAAAACTTTCAATTCAGCTACAAAAATACTTATTCAGCAACTGTTTTTTGTGTAAATATCGGTTGTTTTATAATGATTATGATACCGAGGAGGTTCTAGCTTAAGAGTATTCTTTGGAAATCGTTGTTATGTACCTACTCCCTAAAGTATGCTAAAGTTGTTTTACTTTAAGGAGATCTCCTAATTCAATATAATTTTCAAAAGTCCTTGAATTCCTTAAGGGAATTCGAGTTGATGACAAATACTTTGCAATTATGCTTTAGTCCTCTGACCACATTTCTTTGCCCTGAAGTATGCTTCTGTTTCGTTTCCCTGTGAACACCTAATTAAACCGTTGATTATGCAGAGTGTTGGTAAATAGGTTCCCCCCCCCCCCACCATCCTCTACGACCCATTACCATTATGAGTAAATGGAAATAAAAGAGGCAAAACAAAAAAAAAAAAAACTCCAGCTCTTTACAACATTATAAATCGAAACTTAATTTATGACTGCTGGCAGTAAATTTTCCTATCTGAACATTCCTTTTCGGTTTGCATTCTCCTCGCGCCACCGACACATCATAAAGTGAATGTCCTGTTTGTTAGAGAAAATTAATGTTGCACCACCACCACCACCAACTAGCATAGTTGTGTAGGTGTTAAACGGAGGAAAACAAAAACTAAAGTACAGAGTAAAAAACCAATGGGTGCTTGAACGAGTACTGGAAGGGGAAAAGGACCGAGAGGACTTCATCCCTTTCCTCATTTGTTAAGAGTCGGTCGGTATGCATTGATGTGTTATGAATTAACTTTTCAACATATTCTCTTCTGTGTGACGCTCAATGAGCCAGCATATGTTCAGTTCGTGCGATTGTAACTCTCGGCCATGGTAGTTGGTAGACCTGCCTGACCACACGGTTCGTTGCCTTGCCTCCAGTGTCTCACTCTAAAGGAGAATAGTGTTGGTGCTGTGATTGTTTTTCTGCTGTTTAATAAGTTATGCAGTCGTTATTGTAGCATTTGCAAATGAGGGTTTGGTTAGTAGGTGTTATTACCTCGTTGGTGACAGAAATGGTCGATAATGCCGTTGATTTCCTGTTGTCCATGGGAACCTAGATCGGCGAGTGTGAGGTGGTCCGTGGCGGCTGTCATGTAAGTTACGTTTTACATTACGTATGCTTAAAATTCTATAGAATATATTTGGAGTGAAGTGTAGAGAAATCACATTCAAGTGGACAATGAAAGTTTGCAGAATAAAGTGAATACAATGTCTGGCTGGCAATTTATGAATTTAAGAAGTTATCGTTTCCATACATAACTTTTTCGAGTGGTAGTTTCTTTATCGAAGAATATTTAATATTTCAGCCACGTAAATGCAATAGATCCTTACATCCAATACACTCATATTGCGCCCTAAACGCAAAAAAGGCGAAAGCGCCAAAAAAAGAAAATTTTACGGAAGACGGTTTTTCTGTTAGGAGTGTTTTTGAAATTCGATAGAAAATTGTGCAACGCTTTTAAATATTTTCGGATTAAGAGCGGGCAATTTTCTATCGAATTTCATTAAGAAATAAAAAATGTATCAAAAATCTCCTGAGTCGGCCACTACCAGTCCCTTAATAAATAGGAGTCCACTGTTGATCCCCACCGGCTCTGCCGAAGATATTCGGACATGTTCCCGTCATGATGGGCACTATCAATGAGGCAGCTAATCGGGGCCACATCTGACTCTATTGAATGCAGTCTCGGACAGACATAAGAGTCCAGTGTTGATCCCCGCCTGTTCTCACATCTTCATACCCACCGGCTCTGCCCAAGCTATTGGGACATAAGAGTCCAGTGTTGCCCCTTCCCCCTGTGTTCGCACATCTTCATTTCCCCAGGCTCTGCCGAAGCTATTCGGACAAATTCCCGTCATGACGGACACCAGCAATGAGGCATTTAATCGGGGCCACATTTGACTGGATTGATTGCAACCTCGGGCAGATATCCACCTATCGCTTGTTACTCTATATCACGCTGTAGAAGCTTGCCAATTGCTAAATGAAAGCCAACGGATTTCTCACAAGTGGCTAGCGGAAAACCCACGGGTTCCAGTATGGCTGGAATGTGTGAGGAATCTGCGTTTCGCTAGCTCGTCTGCTCTGCACTTTAATGGTATGTCCTTGGGACCGGCAACCACATAAGATGGATGCTGAACGGCTGAGTCACCTCATTAGGAGATCAGCGGATGAGGATAAGACCCTAGTTTTGTTATACAAAAAAAAATGCCGTTTTAGGTTACAGATCATACTGCTTGACTATGGAATGAACTGGAGCAAAGAGTCGAGATGCGGCTGGAATCCGTAAGGTTGTCCCGAGTCTCTCTATCAGTTTACTGGTAGGTCTCTGGGGCTTAACTGAGTCATCTGAAAAACAAATTCAATATTTTCAAAGGGATTGCAGTCAAACGTCCATAACTCGAACCACCATTGTCCAGCAGCAAAGTTTGACCTACGGAGACTTTGAGTTATGGAATTACCTACAAAATTTTATTAAGGGAATTTGTTTGTCACTAGAAGTGCTTCGACTTATGGAAGTTCCACTATATTTTGAATGTCTCAGGCGGTCCTCACCATGTAAACAAACAAAGAACTGAAGCATCATGAAAAAACCCCTTTGGAAATTAGAATTTTTTTTAAAAATTAATTTCGGAAATTATGGATATGAAAAAATGTGGTATCTGATTCTATGCTCCGTGGATTTTTCTTTTGTGAGGAAGAGAGCATTGAAAATCTATTGAAGAGGAACGTTCCGACTGAACTGACGAACGATATATTTCAATCATGCATTTGCTTCTTCTACACTTTGCTTGAACACTTGAATTCCATCTCTCCAAACTAAATATTTGCCAAAAAAAAAAAACATGTTCAAACTTAGTTTTCATTCTACACCGCTGGATTGCGAGAACCACATTATCGCTTAAAACATTTATTTTGTAAGAAAATATAAATTACAGCAAAACCAATATAATTATTGGCAATTAATACTTTTAGCCATGGCTACAATTACCATTAACTGGTATTTGCATATTTTGTCTGTCTTTTCCCAAAGTATCTGCAAGAGAAAAAAATCCCATCAGACGACATGGTTGGTCGACAGAATAGTGTGTTGGTGTCAGGGTGTGGTAGACCAGCTACAAAAAAAAAATCCCAAATGGAGGAAGACAAAAAAAAAAATAAAACCAAACATGAAATAAATACCCAGATAGAAAATCGGTAACGGAGACGGAGACAAACAGCGAGTGAAGGGAAAACAACGAGTGAAATGAGAACAAATTGCAAGAATACTAGCAACACTTCAATTAAATGTTATTTGCATTGGAAATTAACATAATTGCTGAGAAATACCTAAAGGTATCATAAGCTCTTCGTTGCAACGACAACAAACAGCCAACAAATTCTACTGGCAAAGCAGACGACACAAGGAGCAACAAGGCGGGGTGAACACACCAAAAAAAAAAGGAAAACTCGTCGAGGAAATTGTATTAATTACAAAGTGATAAAACAGGATGGATAACAGCAGAAATACCTAAATTGAGGTAATGGTAGCGATGATGATAAAACTAAAACAACATTTAATTGCGTCTGTCACCTCAAAAGTTCTGCTAAACGTTTAAAACCGACGAACTGTAGGACAAAACAGAATGAAAAAAAGTGGCATACTTTAAGGATTTAAAAGGTGTTGCATAGTTTTAGGGGCAGTGTTATTCAAATGAAGAGTTAACTCTATGGAGGAGAACACTTTCAGGTGTTACTTTACGGTTTTAGAAGGTGATGCATACTTTTAGGGCTAGTGTTATTTAAATGAAGAGTTAGCTATCTGGAGTGGAACACTTTAAGCTGTTTCTGATCATTGTGGATCGTATGCTAATAAAAAAAAAAATGTGGCATACTTTAAGGATTTAAAAGGTGTTGCATACTTTTAGGGGCAGTGTTATTCAAATGAAAAGTTAACTCTATGGAGGAGAACACTTTCAGGTGTTACTTTACGGTTTGAGAAGGTGATGCATACTTTTAGGGCTAGTGTCATTTAAATGAAGAGTTAACTATCTGGAGGGGAACACTTTAAGCGGTTTCTGATCATTGTGGATCGTATGCTAATAAAATATAAACAAAAAATGTGGCATACTTTAAGGATTTAAAAGGTGTTGCATACTTTTAGGGGCAGTGCCATTTAAATACAAAATTTACTCTCTGGAGGAGAACAGTTCAAGGTGTTTCTTATCCTTGTGGATCGATGTCCTGCGTTGTCCTAACATTGACAATGTGTGAGAGCAGAGTTTTTCATGGATCTAGGAAATATAATCTGGAAGAGCAGATGTACGGCAGGCACGTTTAACCAGTCCCGAGAACGACAAAGTAGAAAACATACAAAAGGTAGGAAACCGAGTGAGCGGAGCTATGGTCCTGTGAGAGGTTAGCGTGGCAGTCTGAAAAGCAGACCCTCTTAGACTATTAAGTCCATTGTGATGCCACGGAAGCTGGCGAAAATCGTTTCCCTCATTCCACCCGTTTAAACATCACCAAGCGCCCCAAAAACCTTCAGAGTTTGTCAATCTAAGCCTTCCACTCTAATCTCAGTAGAATAGAATTCAAGCAGAATGTCTGAGAGCTTTGTGAAATGACCTTCTAGACGATTACGCGTGCTTAGCTTTCGGTTGCCTCGGGTATGTCCCTGAAACTCCTTCTGGACGGTTGTGGATATATATTCGAGCTGACTCTGGGTTCAAGTCCTTCTGAAGATCATAATTTTTCCTCATCTCGCCATGATGAGTTCAAACTCAGCACCTGTGTCTCCCTTCTCCCACAGCGCAAAATGTCTTCGGAAACATTTACTGATTGCCCCCTCACCAGACGCGGTGATAAAATTTCGCATTATCTCTGCAACGTTTGCCATTAATGTCCAGTATTTTGTTTAATCGCCTCCGTACTGAAGCAACCCCCAAAAAGTATGCAATAATAAGTAAATCGAGTTTTCTGTGTTCCGTTTTGTAATGGTCTTTCTTGTTTTGTTGTTCGTTTTCATATTCGTTGTTTTTTTTTTTTCAGTTTTGTTGTTGCTGTGTGTACTGCAAATTAATGATGTTGCTGGATTTGTGTTGCTCTATTTTTGGTGTCGCACACGCTGGTGTTGCTTTATTTTTGGCGCAAAAATTTTGTATTCGGGTGTTTTTTTAATTTTGTTTTTCGTATTCTTTTTTTTTTTTTGGTGTTCATTCATGATCCAAAAAAACGAACGAAAGACGAACTGGACAGTCTGTACCCCCCCCAACACTGGAACACAAATGCCAAAGGGAGTAAAATTTGAGGGGGAGAGGCGGGTGATGTTACCACCCATTTGCTTTTAGCCCTGGCAAAGTTGCAACGTTGCCAGCCATGCAACCATGGAACGTATGTTCCACTGGCACTTGTGGACATGCAAGTTATTCTGAATTTGTTTTTTTCCAATTCCTTTGTTTGGCTGTTCGTTGCTGTTGCATATTTTTGGGGAGTAAAGGTGGATGAGGCGTATGTGTGATTGCATTTTGTCGGCGGGTGTAGGGGCGTTTGAGTGCGTAGTGTCTCCGTATGTGTAATTTTACTTTTATTGTTTATTATTTTTTCGGGTGCGTTCATTTGTGTTGGGTGAGTGTGTGTGTTTTTAACATGTTTAACTTTTACTTTTATTTTGTATTATTTTTCATTCACTCACTTTTGGAATTTTAATGCATACACGTTCTTTTACGGAAAATGTGACTACGAGAATGGACTGCAGTATGTAAAACGGTGTGGACAGAGCAGAACAATGGGTTACCCTAGATTTCTGTTTTACAAAAAAATGAGACACTTTTCCTGTAGAAAAAATTTCACTTAATGGGACACTTTTCCTATAGAAAAAGTTTTAGTTAATGAAATACTTTTCCTGTAGAAAAGCAGACATGTTTCCTGTAGAAAAAGTCTCAGTTTCATATAAAAAAAGTCTCAGTTACTGAGACACTTTTTCCATATAGAAAAAGTCTCAGCTGCTGAGACACTTTTTCCATATAGAAAAAGTCTCAGCTGCTGAGACACTTTTTCCATATAGAAAAAGTCTCAGCTGCTGAGACACTTTTTCCATATAGAAAAAGTCTCAGCTGCTGAGACACTTTTTCCATATAGAAAAAGTCTCAGCTGCTGAGACACTTTTTCCATATAGAAAAAGTCTCAGCTGCTGAGACACTTTTTCCATATAGAAAAAGTCTCAGCTGCTGAGACACTTTTTCCATATAGAAAAAGTCTCAGCTGCTGAGACACTTTTTCCATATAGAAAAAGTCTCAGCTGCTGAGACACTTTTTCCATATAGAAAAAGTCTCAGCTGCTGAGACACTTTTTCCATATAGAAAAAGTCTCAGCTGCTGAGACACTTTTTCCATATAGAAAAAGTCTCAGCTGCTGAGACACTTTTTCCATATAGAAAAAGTCTCAGCTGCTGAGACACTTTTTCCATATAGAAAAAGTCTCAGCTGCTGAGACACTTTTTCCATATAGAAAAAGTCTCAGCTGCTGAGACACTTTTTCCATATAGATAAAGTCTCAGCTGCTGAGACACTTTTTCCATATAGAAAAAGTCTCAGCTGCTGAGACACTTTTTCCATATAGAAAAAGTCTCAGCTGCTGAGACACTTTTTCCATATAGAAAAAGTCTCAGCTGCTGAGACACTTTTTCCATATAGAAAAAGTCTCAGCTGCTGAGACACTTTTTCCATATAGAAAAAGTCTCAGCTGCTGAGACACTTTTGTCCATATAGAAAAAGTCTCAGCTGCTGAGACACTTTTGTCCATATAGAAAAAGTCTCAGCTGCTGAGACACTTTTGTCCATATAGAAAAAGTCTCAGCTGCTGAGACACTTTTTCCATATAGAAAAAGTCTCAGCTGCTGAGACACTTTTCCCATATAGAAAAAGTCTCAGCTGCTGAGACACTTTTCCCATATAGAAAAAGTCTCAGCTGCTGAGACACTTTTTCCATATAGAAAAAGTCTCAGCTGCTGAGACACTTTTCCCATATAGAAAAAGTCTCAGCTGCTGAGACACTTTTCCCATATAGAAAAAGTCTCAGCTGCTGAGACACTTTTCCCATATAGAAAAAGTCTCAGCTGCTGAGACACTTTTTCCATATAGAAAAAGTCTCAGCTGCTGAGACACTTTTTCCATATAGAAAAAGTCTCAGCTGCTGAGACACTTTTTCCATATAGAAAAAGTCTCAGCTGCTGAGACACTTTTTCCATATAGAAAAAGTCTCAGCTGCTGAGACACTTTTTCCATATAGAAAAAGTCTCAGCTGCTGAGACACTTTTTCCATATAGAAAAAGTCTCAGCTGCTGAGACACTTTTTCCATATAGAAAAAGTCTCAGCTGCTGAGACACTTTTTCCATATAGAAAAAGTCTCAGCTGCTGAGACACTTTTTCCATATAGAAAAAGTCTCAGCTGCTGAGACACTTTTTCCATATAGAAAAAGTCTCAGCTGCTGAGACACTTTTTCCATATAGAAAAAGTCTCAGCTGCTGAGACACTTTTTCCATATAGAAAAAGTCTCAGCTGCTGAGACACTTTTTCCATATAGAAAAAGTTTGAGCTGCTGAGACACTTTTTCCATATAGAAAAAGTCTCAGCTACTAAGGCAAACATAATTCCCTCTAGTCTCATCATCATGAGTCTACCTCTCAGCTGCAATTCCCACCACATCAAAGTCCTCCACTCCTCGTATGCAGGGTGTCATCATCATTAATGCTGGCACTGTGCTCCCTGTGTGCCAAAGACGTTGCGCGGCAAAAATATATATGAACAACAAAAAATTGTTTAAAACATTATTTACTTAGCGCTGCTATTCCAGTCTCAACCCCACCCCACCCCACCATATCGTCGTTACAAGCAAAATATTTCGATAACCCCACAATGCTCTGGGACGCTGCCACATACAGCAGAGTAAGTCGCGCGTAGTCGAAATGCATTTAAAACCTGGTGCATACTTTTTGGTGGCATTATGAGAAATTGAGAAAAACAAAACAGCACAACAGAAAAACAAAACGAAACATACAGCAAGGAGCCCAGCGCCAAAGGGGTGGTAAATTGCAAAAAATGTACAACAAAAAAAAAAAAAGAAATTAAGTGAAAAACTCGAAACGAAATTAAAACGTGTTACGGTCAAACGCTTGCATGTTGTGTTTGTAGTCGACCAACCCGAAGGGTGGATGGATGTTCAGCAAAAGCATACAGAAATTTCAAAAAGTGCCAAAATAAAACGAAATCGCCAGGAGTGAGCAACAAAATTATCTCTCTACCCTCTACCCTGTCATGAAAACAGCATTGGCATGAAATTATTTTTTTTTTTCGCAAATGGCAAATAAATTTACGAAATTTCCCATACCCTCTCGAAGAGTTGTCATTATTTATTAATAATTAGAATTAAAATCGTCTATTATCGTAATGACAAAGACAATACCCGGTAATCCGCTAAATACACAAAACCAGAAGTGTGTGGAGACACCTGAGTATAGAAAGAAAGCGGTTTAAGGGATTGCCAATGGCTACGGATGGGCAATGGAATTTGGTAGATTTGTACAAGCCTAAAAGTAGGCACTGAGTTCTGAGCTAACTAATAAAGAGAGAAAGAATAGTGGGTTAACTGAAAATAAATTTCTGTCATGATAAAAATAAACGATAATCAAATAGGGCCGTTAAATGGTGAACATACGACTTTTTCCCAAATGCCTATAGCTAGGCAACAGAATTTGAGTATTTTAGAAGCCCAAAAGTAGGCAATGTATTTTAAAAAAAAATATTATTTCAGTTTCAGCATGAAGACACAAAGATCTTTATATATATGTTCAGGATGATTATACTGGAATGCCTAAAGCCTTAGGCATTTCCTCTATCACGATGGCCAGGTGGACATGGACCACCCGCAGTGGCGTTAGCAAAATGCCTTAAGCCTCAGCATGTCTGGTCTGGAGCTCTATGAAATTTCTTCAGCCAGTGAGTGTGGAAACATTATAATTGAACAGAAAGGAAAATAGTAAGGGGCTACAGTAGAACAGTGGCAACTTTAGTGCTTTCACAGAAACCAGAAGTTCTTAGACGTAGTCGAATACTTCTTAGATTGAAGCGAAGAGTTTTTCTCAAAGAATGCTTCCAAAGACCCGAAGAGTGTGTGCGTGGAAGCAAAGGGTGGTTCCACGAACGTAAAGTATGCTTCCCTGTAAGTGAAGAAAATCTACAGAAGCGTTGAATGCTTTTACTAAAGAGAAGAGTGATTCCAAGGAAGTGAAGAGTGAGTCCAAGGAAGCGAAGAGTGATTCCAAGGAAGTGAAGAGTGAGTCCAAGGAAGCGAAGAGTGATTCCAAGGAAGTGAAGAGTGATTCCAAGGAAGTGAAGAGTTGTCCAAGGAAGCAAAGAGTGCTAACACCGAAATGAAAAGTGCTTCCATGGAAGCAAAGAATGCTTTCCTGTAAGTAAAGAAAATCCACAGAAGCGTTGAGTGTTTTCACTGAAGCGAAGGGTGATTACACGGCTGCGAAAAGCACTTCCTCGAAAGCGAAGAATGTTATTATGGAAACGAAGAGTAAGTGCACGGTAGCGAACAGTTTTTCTACGATAACGCAGAGTCTTTCCTCGGAAGAGAAGAGGGCTTGCACGATAGCAAATAGTGCTCTTACAGTGCTGTCATAGCAGGGAAATCAAAGAGTGCTTCCGCGAAGAGTGATTGTCTCAACTCAATAAGGAAAAGATGTTGGGGCAGGCAGCTTTAATTCAAATACAGACAAAAACTGCAAATGGTCGGATGTGTTTGTAAAATGTAAGGAAATTTCGATGACCGAATAGGCGACCAGAAAATTATCGCAGCAACATAACATTTTTTTTATAAAGCTTGCAAGAGTTTTGAGTTTGTTGCGGAGTAGACTTCTTCGGAATATGTAGAACATTAACTTATGGAAAGAGTACCACAAAATTTCGTTGAAGTCGGTTGGGCGTTTTCGGAGATTTTACGTGTACGAACTGTGATACGTGATCTTAATATATATAAATTTATAATATAAATTTTTTTTTTTCCAGAAAATTTTTTTTTTCCACAAATTTTTTTTTTAAACAAAATTTTTTTTTTCAACAAACTTTTTTTTTCAACATAATTTTTTTTTTCAACAATCATTTTTTTTTCAACAAAATTTTTTTTTTCAACAATCATTTTTTTTTTCAACAAAATTTTTTTTTTCCACAAAAATTTTTTTTTCAACAAAAATTTTTTTTTCAGCAAAAATTTTTTTTCCACAAATTTTTTTTTCCCAATTTTATTTTTTTTCGAAATTTTTTTTTACAAAATAGTTTTCTCAAAATATTTTTTACAAAATTTTTAAAATTAAGTAACAAATACTTTCTCAAGCAAATTAACGGGCGCCATAGGCGCATTACAACTTACTAGTTTTTATATATTGTGAGTTTTTCTCCAAGAAATTCAGGAAATCGGGGACAACTTTTACCCTAGCGCTCTTCTTTATATCGATTATTCGGCTCTATGAAAACAAATTACCCGGGAAATGATGAAAAAAAGCAAACACTCCCTTAAATTATTACGATACCTCTAGTTATGTTTGGTGCAATAAAATAAAGCATACTTTTAGGATTAACTTCTGTATGCATACTTTTAGAGTCAAAAACATAATTTGTCCGCTTCTTTTTGCGGTATTAAGAGCAAAGAAGAAAAAATAATCAATAAAAACTGATGGCATTAATTACGACACGCTGTTTTTCCTCATCAGTGTTATCCAGCAAGCGAAAAACGTTCCACCGGGATTGTGAACACTCAAAAAAAAAGAAAAATGAATGAGAAAAAGAGAAAGCCCACAACACCCGATAAAAACAATAAATTTCGGCATTAACGTCAAAATTGAAATCACAGACAGACGCAAACAAAAAGAAAACAACAACCAACAGACATATATCCACTCAAAGCTAAAATGGAAAAAAAAAACAAAATAGCGATTGACACAAAAAAAAAGCAGAGAAACCGGCAACAAGGAATCGCCAGAAGGAAGCAACGCCAAATATTGACCAGCAAAGATGGCCGAAACGAGCCAACACCACCAAAAGTTGTAAAAACAACATCAACTGTGCCGGAAAAAAAAGCTTTTACTTTTATTTTGTACAACCAAAAAAAAAGAAGGAAAAAATGGGCCAAAAATAAGTTAATACAACAGAACCGAATGGTCAACAAAATGTAAAGCATACTTGCAGGAGGTAGGGCAGCAGCCACCAAACGAAGGCCACCCGATTGAATTTTTGGGGAGTTGCGATGTTACGTATCCACAAAAAAAAAAACACACACACACCAAGTATGTGCGTGCTGCTGCTGAATGGTGTGTAGCGTAAAAAAAAACGAACAGTTTCATTCATAATTTTTGTTCATTTTTTTGGGTCACGGTTTCAAATGACCACTCACTGAACATGGAGCCTCCTCCTTCGTAGGCAAAAAGTCAACACAGAAAATGAACAATTGTTCCAATACTCAAACTTCAACACTCCCCCTTGATGGCAACGAGCAAAACGAAACGAACTGGGCGCTGGCGTGGGTAGCGTAGTAGTGTTCCGAAATGACCATCAGAAAGAAGTCTGACTGACCACCAGAGCCGGCAGTAATTTTCATTAAAAAAATACGCTGACCATTGACCAGGATGTCAGAAAGTCGCAGTTGGTAGATAAACATGAAAAAAGACGAAAACACATAAAAATGCCACGGAAAAAAGAAACGTGGAAAAACAGTAAGCCAACGATGGCGAAAAAAACATGAACTAAAGGAAAATGCGGACAAAAAACAATCATTTTCCTTCTTGGCCATCCCTCCCCGTAAGGCAAACAATACAAAAAAAAATCATTCACCAAAAGACCCATTCGAGCTGAGGAGGAGGGGGAAAAAACCCAGTCAGCCGGGGAAAAAACTACGTATACCATTCACAAAAAAGAAACTAGAAAAAAATTGAAATCCTGTCTCCACCTCCTTGTGCTCCTTCCGTTGGCGTGGCGGTGATGGTGGTGGCGGCGGCCACTCAACGCTACAGCTGGCTAAAGAAGAAGAAGAAGAAGGAAAAAATACCAAAGTATGGGCAAAGTATTGGTCAATACTGGCGGCATCGGTCTACTATGCTGAGGGTGGGTTCTGATGCCCATCCAGCAAGGGGCAGCAGACATTTTAGCCGTTTTTTTTTCGTTCGTTCGTTCGTTCTTCGTCTCCCATGGTGCGTCGTTGGTGGTGCTGTTTGATGGTGGCGGCGGCATGTCAAGGTGGTTGACATTGTGGTGTCAGGGAGTCAGCCGTTATGGGAGGGTGACTAGCTAGCTGTCCGCCACAAACGACATTCGCCTATCAGTTCCCCCCATACCCAACATCATCCTGTGCGAGTTGTCGCCGCATTTGCTGCATGTTGTTATCAATTGCTTGGCGTTTTTTTCTTCTTCGCTACTTTTGTTTTTCTTTTTTTTTGGTGGCTGGCGTTTTATTTATTTTTTCATTTTTTGTTTTGCTTTACAATTTCGTTATAGGAGCCCACACGCTGTTTCTGGCCACAAATACCAAGGCATTTTTAATTTACAGCCTAACGGTGACGGTGGTTGGTCGTTGATGGTCAGCCTAAAGGTAGGCTTACTGTTTGTTGTGCGGAAAATGTATTTTATATTTTAGTGGAATGATAATCAAAAATGTCTAAAGGATTTGATTGCCTAAACGGAGCCTAGTATTTGATTTTTTTGAGAATGTTAAGCCTCAAAGTAGGCAATGGTTTTTATTATAGAAAACTATGTTGGGATTTTGTTCCTTTCCAGACTTCTAGATGTTCTCAAATCACATTTATGGAATTTTTCGTATTAAAAATAGCAAGACGAGGCTCTCATTTGGAGATTCGACCTAAAAGTAGGCAATGGTTTTTATTATAGAAACCATTATAGGATTTTCTTCCATTTCCGGACTTCTAGATTTTTCTCAAAACAAATTTATGGAATTTTTCGTTTAAAGAATATCAAGACGAGGCTCTCATAGGATAGTCGACCTAAAAGTAGGCAATGATTTTTATTATAGAAAATTATTATTAATGTTTCAGACTTCTAGAATTTTCTCAAATCACATTTGTGGAATTTTTCGTATTAAAAATATCAAGACGAGGCTCTCATAGGATATTCGACCTAAATGTAGGCAATGGTTTTTTTTATTATATAAACCATTATAGGATTTTCTTCCATTTCCAGACATTTAGATGTTCTCAAATCACATTTATGGAATTTTTCGTATTAAAAATAGCAAGACGAGGCTCTCATTTGGAGATTTGACCTAAAAGTAGGCAATGGTTTTTATTATAGAAAATTATGCATGGTTTTATTCATTTTCCAGACTATTAGATGTTCTCAAATCACATTTATGGAATTTTTCGTTTAAAAAATATCAAGATGAGGCTTTCATAGGAGATTCAACCGAAAAGTAGGCAATGATTTTTATTATAGAAAATTATGCATGGTTTTATTAATTTTTCAGACTTCTAGAATTTTCTCAAATCACATTTATGGAATTTTTCGTTTAAAAAATATCAAGATGTGGCTTTCATAGGATATTCGACCTAAAAGTAGGCAATGATTTTTATTATAGAAAATTATGCATGGTTTTATTAATTTTTCAGGCTTCTAGAATTTTCTCGAATCACATTTATGGAATTTTTCGTATTAAAAATATCAAGACGAGGCTCTCATAGAATATTCGACCTAAAAGTAGGCAATGGTTTTGATTATAGAAAATTATACATGGTTTTATTAATTTTTCAGACTAGATTTTTCTCAAATCACATTTATGGAATTTTTCGTATTAAAAATATCAAGCCGGGTCCTAAAAGTAGGCAATAATTTTTATTATTGAAAATTGTGCAAGTTTTTGTTCCATTTCAGAAAGCATTCGTTTCTAAAAAAAAAAGATTAATTTTTCAATGGATTTTTCTGGTGGACAATATATATTTCCGGACCGATAACAAATTGCACGTTTCTGGTATGCAAATGTTGACATGGATGATTTGTAGATTTCCAAAATGCTTTGTAATTTGAAAGATATCACCAATCAAAAGTAGCCTCATATCCCCAGTTTTAAAATTCCACAAAGCAAATGTTCTTTGGTAAAGAGAAAAGAAATAATGAGAAATTCAGTGTCCAAAAGCAATTATGGACAACACAGAATTTAAGTCTCCTTGATCACCCATCAAACGTTGTAAAGCTTATGTTACGACATGGCATAGTCCGTGATTGTCAGTTAAAGCCTCCTAAAAGTAGAATTTAAATGTTCTTCTTTTTTTTTTCTTTTTGCTTGTATCTGCTTTAAAAGTTGAAGTTGTTTTATTTTATTTTGTGCAGCAGCAGCTGCTGTTGACCAAAAAAAGATAGGTGTGTTGCCAGTTAAGTGCAGCCAATTGTTGGGCAAATGCAGCAAAACAATGACCACATCGCAACCTGCCCTAGCACATCATCTGCCTTGGCCGTCCATTGCCTCCTCTTTCCCTCTTTCGGATACTGTAAAACAACAAAACAACAACAAGAAATAATCTCCTTCATTTATAATTTATGCTTACGTTTTGTTTTCTTCGATTTTGCCTTTTGTCTGTGAACAGCAAAACGAGTTTTGTTTGATTTCTGCGTACATGTGTGTCTGATGCATCAGCCTCCCATAAATAGGCTTTAATTTTTGTTTTAGTTTTTTGCATTTCGTACGTTGACGTTCTTTGCACACACTCGCACCGTTCGCTCATATGCGCAGATTTGCTTACACACACACACACTCACACTCAGGCATTAATAAGGAAAACGTAAAAGTATTTGTAGCTGCTGCTGCAGCTGCTGCTGCTGCAGCTGCCACTGCTGCTCACTCGTATTGTTGTGCGTTTTTTTTAGTTTGTTTTATTTGACGTTTTGTTGTGAGTGAGTGAGTGTGAGTGCGGCGTCTGTGTGTGTGCTGTTGCTCCCGTTGCTGATTGGTGGTGTTCCTATTCGCTTTTTGTTGTTTGTTTTTGTTTTTTTGTGCATTTTTGCTTGCTTGTTTTGTTAGCACATTTACCCGAACATATGTCTGTCCCTGTGTGTGTGTGTGTGTAATGTTTGCCGGTGTATGTATCTCTGTGAGTATGCATTTTACACATGTGTTATGTTGTGCTCATGTAGTTGGGTTCTTTTTTTCTTTTTTAGTTTTGGTTTTTTTGTTGCTCCTGCTTTCGGTTGTACGATTGGGTGGGGTGTGTGCTGCATGTGTGGATTGTTGTATTTTCTTTTCATTTTTCTTTTTTTGGCTGTTCCTTGTATTTAGATCTGATCTGTTGGGCGGCAATGCCGTGAGAGGCGCATGTGTTGGGATGCTGGTGGTGGACGACGTTGGATTCGCAGTCTTGTGAGTTGATCGAATTGAAGAGTGTATGGATGTGACAGTTGATGGGTTTTTGAAATGTTCTCCGGCTCAACAAGTGATGGCCGATATGCATAGGCCGGCTTGGCATAGATTGCAACAAAGTCTCAATTACTATAGAGACTGAGAGAGTCTGACTTTTTCCTACAGACTCTTTCCCATAAAATGTATCTGTTCCTAAGACACTTTTCTTATAGAAAAAGTCTGCTGAGACACTTTTTCCCACATAGAAAAAGTCTCAGCTGCTGAGACACTTTTTCCCACATAGAAAAAGTCTCAGCTGCTGAGACACTTTTTCCCACATAGAAAAAGTCTCAGCTGCTGAGACACTTTTTCCCACATAGAAAAAGTCTCAGCTGCTGAGACACTTTTTCCCAAATAGAAAAAGTCTCAGCTGCTGAGACACTTTTTCCCATATAGAAAAAGTCTCAGCTGCTGAGACACTTTTTCCCATATAGAAAAAGTCTCAGCTGCTGAGACACTTTTTCCCATATAGAAAAAGTCTCAGCTGCTGAGACACTTTTTCCCACATAGAATAAGTCTCAGTTACTGAGACACTTTTTCCATATAGAAAAAGTCTCAGTTACTGAGACACTTTTTCCCATATAGAAAAAGTCTCAGCTGCTGAGACACTTTTTCCCATATAGAAAAAGTCTCAGCTGCTGAGACAGTTTTTCCCACATAGAAAAAGTCTCAGCTGCTGAGACAGTTTTTCCCATATAGAAAAAGTCTCAGCTGCTGAGGCACTTTTTCCCATATAGAAAAAGTCTCAGCTGCTGAGACACTTTTTCCCATATAGAAAAAGTCTCAGCTGCTGAGAGACTTTTTCCCATATAGAAAAAGTCTCAGCTGCTGAGAGACTTTTTCCCATATAGGAAAAGTCTCAGCTGCTGAGACACTTTTTCCCACATAGGAAAAGTCTCAGCTGCTGAGACACTTTTCCTATCTCCATTGCTGACATTGCTATGGTGCATTTTTAGGAGCTCTTCGAATTTAATAATATGTTGCCTACTTTTGTGAGACCACAAGACAAAACTAACATAATTCTCTAATGCAGTGCAGTTTTACAATGTGACATTCAGAGAGAGAGGTGGGGTGTTGTGCCTTTTTTTCTAATTGCCAGCAACTTTTCCCAACTAACAACTGCTATTATTTTTACAACTGCCATTTAGAAGAAGAAGAAGAAGAAGACGTGCAATAGAAGCAGCAAACATTTAAATGGATATTATACATTTATTTTTCTCCATAAGGAACAGCAGCAACACTCCAAGAAATTGAATAAAGCATAAATGCGAAGTAAGCCAAGCCAAGCCAGGCCAACGCAGGCCCGGCCAGCCAATGTATAAATGTCATTATCGTTGACATAAATGAATAGTTGCATTCAGTGTATTTGGCAGCCTGATTACGTCGTAATACTGTGGCTGTCGTGGAAGGCCGACAACAGCAAACTGCAAACAGCAACAACAACAAAAATAAAGCGAAAAGTAATTACATGTATTGCCAAACGAAGAACGCCAACCAGAGCGGAGGCCAACAATAACAACAGCAACAAACCAAAAGGGTTGTAGTTTCATTTTTCTAACATGACTGCATTGCATTGAAAATTTATTTTAATTATAACTACATAACACATATTTACACACACACACACACATGAAAAGACACAACACTAGCGTACATTGTCTAAGTATAAGTTTGTTGGGTTAGCTGATTGTTGACGGTGGTGGTGGTGGCGGGGTGTTGTTGCAAGCGGCTCCGACATAAGGGTATGGTTTAACACAATTATCATGTGTCAGAAATTATATTTACGAATGTTGGCAGTCGAGTGAAGAAGAAGTCAAGAATAATATTTAAATGATTTTTCTTGTCGCTGTTAGCTATCCGGACATCGACAGATTGTTAAGTTCAGGGTGTTGCTTGGCACTGTTTTATTGCGAAATACTGCCTACTTTTAGGAAAAAAATTTGGTCTAATTAAAAAATGCTGTACATTCACTTTACAATTTTACAAATAAGTAAGAAAGTTGATCTTTGGCACTTCTTCCCAAATTGTGAAATTATATTTAATAAATGTTGCCTACTTTTAGGATAAATCCTGTTTACTAAAAAAAAATGCGACAATGCTGTACATAAATTGGAATTTGATAAATTAGTCGGTGAGTTTATTATTATTGTGTGAAAAGCATTGTAACTTTATTTAAAAAAATGTTGCCCATTTTTTTTGGATAAATCCTGTGTACTAAAATAATTGCTGTACATTAATTATGATTTAATACATTATTGGGTGAGTTCAAATTAAAGTAAAAATGCTGTAGAGCAGGGCCGCAATTTTACATTGCAACTTTATTGAAAAAATATTACCTAATTTTAGGATAAATCCTGTTTACTAAAAAAAAAATGCGACACTGCTGTACATAAATTTGAATTTGATAAATTAATCCGTGTGGTCAAATTGAAGTAAGAATTCTTGTGAATCTGGGTTTATACTACTTTATTAAAAAATTTGGCCATTAAGAAATCAGTTGGAGAGATTAGTTTCGTCTGAGAATGGTTCTGAAGCACTGCTTACATTGCAGCTAAAAAAAAGTTGCCTATTTGTAGGAGCAATATTGAGTAACAAAAATTACTGTGCACAAATTCCAATTTTACAAATCAGTAGAAATGTTCAAAATAATTCCAACAGATGCCAAATTTATTAAAAAAAAAATGTGGCCTATTTTTAGGAGAAATCATGTGAAATAAAATCTAAAAAAATAAAGAATACACAATTAATGTCGAAAAAATATTTTTGATAAAAATAGGAAAGTTCAAAATAATGTGTGATTAGAAGCATTAACTTCACCAGATGCCAAATTTATTTTCAAAAAATGTGGCCTATTTTTAGGGGAAATCATGTGAAATAAAATCTAAAAAAATATAGAATACACAATTTATTTTGAAAAAATATTTTTGATAAAAATAGGAAAGTCCAAAATAATGTGAGAATGGAAGCACTAACTACACCAGATGCCAAATTTATTTTAAACAAATTTGGCCTATTTTTAGGATAAATCTTGAGTAATAGAAATACTTCGACAATGTTATACACAAATTCAAATTTTACAAATCAGTAGGAAACTTAAAATTTATGTGAGAATGGAAGCACTAATCACAATAGATGCCAAATTTATTTTTAAAAAAAATGTGGCCTATTTTTAGGGGAAATCATGTGAAATAAAATCTAAAAAAATATAGAATACACAATTTATGTCGAAAAAATATTTTTTGGCAAAAATAGGAAAGTTCAAAGTAATGTGTGATTAGAAGCACTAACTTCACCATATGTCAAATTGATTTTCAAAAAATGTGGCCTATTTTTAGGAAATATCTTGAGTAATAGAAATACTTCGACAATGTTATATACAAATTCAAATTTTACAAATCGGTAGGATACTTGAAATTTATGTGAGAATGGAAGCACTAATCACAATAGATTCCAAATTTATTTAAAAAAAAAAATGTGGCCTATTTTTAGGGGAAATCATGTGAAATAAAATCTAAAAAAATATAGAATACACAATTTATGTCGAAAAAATATTTGTGAGAATCGAAGCACTAACTTCACCAGATGCCAAATTTATTTAAAAAAAAAATGTGGCCTATTTTTAGGATATATCATGAGTAATAGAAATACTACGATTTCTTACAAATCAGTCGGAAAGTTCAAAATAATGTGAGAGTGGAAGCACTAATTTCACCAGATGCCAAATTTATTTAAAAAAAAAATGTGGCCTATTTTTATAAGAAATCATGTGAAAATTCATTCACAATTCATGTCGAAAAAATATTTTTGGTAAAAATATACAACATGCTTAAAAGTAGACAACATTTTTATTAAAACTATAAAAAATTATATTTTTTGAAAAAAAAATGTTTACAGAAATTATGTAATTTTCTCTCGTCTGAGATCAGATCCTAAAAGTATGCACAATTTTTGGGAAGATACGACTTTGATCTTGGAATGAACGATAAGGCAGGAAAATACTTAAGTCTCCTTTTTTTGGTAAAAAAAAAAATATAAAATATGCCTAAAAGTAGGCAATATTTCAAAAAATTAATCTTCCAAAGACAGTGGAACTTCCATTAGTCGAATTTTCTTCATGTCGAAGCACTTCGAGTCCCATTTAAGGAGACAAGTTTCCTTAAAGAATTTTATAAGTAATTCCGTCAGTCGAGCTTTTGTACGGGAGTTATGGAAGTTCTGGTGGTTTTTTAACATTAAATTACTGTTAAAATTTGTTTTTTTCAAATTTTTCTTTTTCTGGAAAAAAAAACAGAATAAAACTATGTAATATTTTGTTAAATATTCCTTAAGGAGTTTTGAAATCCAAGTCTCAAGTGCTAAGTAGGAAAGCACAGATACTACAGGTAGAACTTATTAATGTCAGCCTTTTTCTCTTTATAAGGGAAAGGTTACGGAAAACCCCTCTTTTATAAAAATTGACTTATTCAGTATTAAAAAATTACTCCAAATTACTCGTTATTGGAAACCTTTTTTGAATTTTACCCAGTCTACCCAATCACCAGTGCTGCCTGTAGCTCACTGTGTTATTGCACCCATTATACGCCGTATTGTATGCTATGATAAATGTGTGTGTGTGTGTGTTCAGCATTTCGCAACCTACTAACAAAATAATCATTTATTATTTTATCATTTTCTTGGGCAATTTGTTATCCTTTCAGGCTATCACACCGTGCCGGAGTGTTCTAATTTTCTTTTTTAATTATATTTTTTTAAACAAAATACTTTATTATTTAAATGACACATGCATGCAATCGGGCTCTACACTCACACATACAGAGGGGGGCGGGCGCATTTGTGAGTAATTTAAGGTGAACCGTGTGAGTGTGTGTGTGCACATGAAATTTTAATTAATTTTTTTTTTCTGTATTATTGATTTTCTGTTCAGTACCGTTGTCTTTGAGAAAATGCAGACACGGCAAACAATTTTAATTTGCAATTTGAGTAAAATCTCTTTCGATTGTCTGGTTGTGGCCGGCCCATTGTCGACGTTCGTTTTGTTGAAGGGGTTTAGTTAATTAGCCTGAAAGGATAATGGCTTAGCTGTCGCTTGTCAGTCACTGCATTGGCTTGTTCAATAATGGCGCAGCACCGGGGGTAATTTTTAGCATGTGTGCCGTTCGCTGAAAGTTGTTAGTTTTTAATGAGGTTAATTGAATTTGCCTCTTTATTGTTCGTGAAATGTCGGGAGCCAGACAATGCATTCGAGTGGTTATCACTGGAAAGGCACGAGTGAAAATGGCTTACTTAGCTGAGGTTCAAATTTGAAGGTGATATTTGTGTGTGTAGGCGGTTTAGTGTCCTACTGTACAGGTGTAGCAAATCAGTGCATACCATTAGGCTTAGTTCATTTAATAATCAGTTTAAGTTTTCGTACCAAAAATCAATCACATTTTCTAAGACAGTGAGTACGAATTATTTCTACGCCTTGACTTTCGACAGAGACGCTTTTCTCCTGTTGCCCACATTGTTTTCGTCTTCTTAACAAAACATTGCATAGTTGCAGGCGTCGTAAGTAGTTTGTTTTTCAATATTTTCTTTTTAATAAACTGTAAGCTGCTTTGTTCAGATTTGTTGGTGGCATAAAAAGGCCTACGGCTTAGGTAATTCCCATGAAAGGGTAGATTTTACATTGCAGATGGGGGAGAGGATATTTTCCAATTTAATATCTTCACTTGACCGCACCATTTCAATTAAATAAATAACAAATAAAGTGCAATTTTTTCCAGGGGGACAGGCAAAAAATTGTGTACCGATAATTTTTAGTAAGTAAACAACCGCAAACTAGATTTTTTTTGCACATGTTCATATCTATGTAAGAATACATATGTAATAAAATGCATACCTATGTATGGCCACCCACATTTTATATCTTATATAATATGTGTATATAATAGAAGATATATATGTAAAAGCATTTCTATTCGGCAATAAGAACTGCTTATGTACATCATTCGTATATGATTGGAAGGACGTCCTTCCAGCTTATCAAACAAGCACTTTGCCACACAATTTGCTCGTATATGCAATTTTATGTATTCATAAATAATGGTTAAATAATTCTCAACAGTTTCTCGTTATGTCTAACTGGCAGAAAGAGTAAGCAGTACATGAAAATGCATTTAATAAATCATATTGATTTATAAACATTTTATTTGGGTATAACTCACAGAATATAAAGGGGGGGGGGGGTGAAATATTTACACAGATAAATATCATATAGAAAGAGGTAATTTCATATGTTTTTTTATTTCGAAATATGCAATAAGAAAACCTGTGAAAAGTGTCTGATATTATAAAAGCATACAGAATAGCTTATACTATTCTGAAAAGCATATAGCTGTTTAATGTTAAAAGAAGCATGAAAGTTCAAAAGTTTTAAAAACTAATGGAGGCTTAGAAGGTCAATGTATCTCAGGGACTAAGGGGAGTTCAGGAAGCTAATAGAAGCTTTGATTTCTAATGGAAGTTTAGAAATCTTATGGAACCTTAAAAAGCTCATATAGAAAGCTACATTGAAAATCGCACAGGCGAAAAGGTAAACCCCAATGGAACTTTAGAGCTTTAGTAATGAAGCTAATGGGAGCTTAGAAGGGTAATGGAAGCTTAGAAAGGTAATGGAAGCTTTGAAAGGTAATGGAAGCTTAGAAAGCGGTTTGAAGCTTTGAAGGTCAGAAAGGTAATGGAAGCTTAGAAAACTAATTAAAAGCGGTTTGAAGTTTAGAAGGCCAGAATGGTAATGGAAGCTTTTAAAGGTAATGAAAGCTTAGAAAGCTAATGGAGGCTTAGAAAGGTAATGGCATTTTAGATAGCTGGTGGGAGCTTAGAAATCTAATTAAAGCGGTTTGAAGCTTAGAAGGCCAGAAAGGTAATGAAAGCTTAGAAAGCTAATGGAGGCTTAGAAAGGTAATGTTATTTTAGAAAGCTAGTGGAGGCTGAGAAAGGTAATGGACTTTTAGAAAGCTAGTGGTAGCTTAGAAATCTAATTGAGTCTTTGAAATCTAATGATATCTTCAAAAGCAATGGAAGTGTAGAAAAAAAATTGCAAAAAAAGACGAAACCCTAATGGAAACTTAGAAAGCTAATGGAACTTTCAAAAACTAATGGAAGCTTAGAAAGCGCTTTGAAGCTTAGAAGCGGTTTGAAGCTTAGAAGGCCAGAGAGGTAATGACAGCTTTAAAAGGTAATGAAAGCTTAGAAAACTAATGGAAGCTTTGAAAGGTAATGGAAGCTTAGAAAGCTAATGGAGGCTTAGAAAGGTAATGGAATTTTAGAAAGCTAGTGAGAGCTTAGAAATGTAATTGAAGCTTTGAAATCGAATGGTATCTTAAAAAGCTATGAAAGTGTAGGAAAAAAATTTAAAAAAAGACGAAAACCTAATGGAAACTTAGAAAGCTAATGGAACTTTCAAAACCTAATGAAAACTTAGAAAGCTAATGGAACTTTCAAAACCTAATGGAAACTTAGAAAGCTAATGGAACTTTCAAAATCTAATGGAAGCTTAGAAAGCGTTTTGAAGCTTAGAAGGCCAATGTATCTTAGGAACTAAGAGTAGGTCAGGGTAGAAAGCTTGTGGAAGCTTATATAGCCAATGAAAGCTTAAAAAGCTAATGGATGCTTGTATAACATGTTGAAAAGCTTACAGAGACGAAAGAGAGGAAGCTTTGAAAGCTAAGAAAAGGCGCATATGAGACTGAAAACCCCATGGAAGCTATGAAAGCTTCAAATCATGCCAGCTTTACAGCTCACATATGAAAACAATCGTATTTAAGATTGAAACGTTTTTAGTAGCTAAAAAGGCGTATAGAGACTAATAAAAGCTTGACATTCGTGTAAATCGTATTTAAGAAAAAATTTGTTGAAGCTTGGAAAGCTCAGTGAAGCTTGATTAAGGATCTTAAAAAAGCTGGAAAATCATGAAGGAACCTAATAAGCTTACAGAAGTTTTAAAAGCTTTATATCTTCAAAAGCTTAGGAGAACTGAAAAGCTTACAGGAGCTTAATCGCTATAGGTCAGGCCAAATTTCAAAAATTTCTACTATTTTTAAAGATTTAAAAGGTTTCTTTTTAATAAGATCTCAAAGCTTAATTATTAACATATCTATGATTTATTATGAAGATTGGTAAGCTCTCAAAAATTCATGAAATTTCCCCCTTTCTCTTTTTAAATTTTCAATTTAGCCTGGAGTTTTTTTCTTTTTAAATCCAACAAGATTGCTTATTTTCCGCTTCTCAAGACGACGACTATGAATACTCAAGAGAAGGAACTCCTGACTTGAAATATCTCAGGGGTAAAGCAAAAGGTAAGAACAGGCTTGTGACTGAAGAGATCTTACAGCAGCAACTCAGTATTTTTTTAAAATATAAAAAAATATATAAAACGAACCTGAGTTTTTTTGTGAGATAGTCACGCAGGCTTTATAATGAACCCTGGACCACCAGGTCTAACTTGCTGAAACATTTAAGCCTGCAAATATGCAATACAAACAGAAAAGCCTGAAACTATGCAATTCCGACCTCTTTCTACGTTTATTAATGACATGGGAAATAAAATCCAGTGATTCTAAACCAGGACTCCTTGATTGCGAAAAAAAAGGCCAAGCCTTTCTTTTAGCATTCGCTGTCAAGCTTGTTTCTTTTGCTGATGGCTGTCGAAGTTGTTGTTGCCATTGTTGTTGCTGCTGCTGCTCTTCATTACTAATTTAAATGTAAATGAGATTCATTTGGATGATGACAACTGTACGACATGTACATTGTACACACACACACACAAACGCACAGCCCCTCAAACATGGACACAATAGTAAATGCAACATACCTTAACCGTGTCCTTGTCTTTCGTCCCATTTTTGTGTATGTCTTGTTTTAGGTCTGGCTTTTGGATGAGAGTGTAGAGTATAAATGAGTAAAACTAAGAACACAATGAACGTTTTAACTAAGTTTGTGTGCGAGGCATGGACACAACACACACACACATACACAAGTCAGGTTATCAAGTGTCTGCATGTGTGAGAGTCCGTGCTGTGCGTTTGTCTTCTGCTCGGAACTTTGAAGAGCTCACACACACACAGACACAAGGCACTGAACATTTGTGCAAGTGGCTTAAATACCCAAACATTTAGAATACCACCTGGCTGTTGTGTTTGGGCCATGGATGCCTTTTGCTTCCATTCAGTGGTCCTACAAAGAAACCCATAACACACAACCCACAGTAGTCAATGCAGATGTCTTTGGGTGTATGGGTGAGCTAGTGCGTGCGTGTGAGTGTGTGTCTATGTATGTATTTTCTGTGTCGGTAAGTTAATACGTAAGTGTGTTTTTCTATTTAGCCTTACGGTATGCTCTGATTTGTTGCATAAATTAAAAGTCATTCCTCGACATGGTAGACTGTAACACACACACGCATAAGGAGAAAGCCAGCCACAGACACTTTTGCACCCAATTGTGCACATGCTGACACACTCCTAGGACCCGGGCCACATTCGTTCATAGCCAGCCACACAATCTCATTTTGTCTACATGATAAGGCCTCTTATTAGGCTGTTTGACCAATTCTATAGCCTACTCATAGGCGTAGGCACACTCACTCACACATCGAGAGGATGTTGTAGCCCACTCCCCACAACAAGGGCGTTTTAAATTATAAATCTTAAGCCATAAGGTTTGTGTTTAACACTAAAATATCGATTGCGATAGAATCATTGTACATTTTGTTGTTGTGTGGCAGAATACCTGAAGAAGGTAGAAGGGAGTAGATATTTTGGATAAAACCAGGTTTACGTAGAACAGTTCACAATCATGATTCCGGACATATTTTTCGAAAATAGTAAAATGGTTTTTGAGTTTTTTGAAGAACTTGAACATTATCAACAACAACAAAAACTCCTAAAAGTAGGCACTCTTTTAGAGACGAAAAAGCTGTGGACTTTAGGGCAAGTAGTGTTATTTAAGAGAAGGCACCATTGATTACCCCAAAAAATGCTCAGTTCTATAAAAAGTCTCGAAAGAAAAATGTTCAGGATGTTTAGACGTTCGAAATGACTGATTACAGTCCAGGGTAAGCGGATGTTATGGCAGTCATAGTTTATAATTGTGAAAGCCTAAAGGTATACAGAGAAAGAGGAACAAAAATCACATTGTCCTATTCGAAATTACGAGATTCGAAGGCCCTCAACCGACGTAAGTAGAAGCGCAGTAGACTGGGAACCTTGAGGAAGCCGAAGCACAGGCCGGCCAAGTCATACCTGGCCGCGACAGACAAAAGAGAATGGAACGCAGCCGTTGAGGCCCTAGGCTCCTTATAGGAACAAATGATTCAAGTCTGCATAGGAACGTCTGATATTTCATGATAAATAAAATAAAATAAAATAAAATAAAATAAAATAAAATAAAATAAAATAAAATAAAATAAAATAAAATAAAATAAAATAAAACAAAATAAAATAAAATAAAATAAAATAAAATAAAATAAAATAAAATAAAATAAAGTAAAGTAAAGTAAAGTAAAGTAAAGTAAAGTAAAATAAAATAAAATAAAATAAAATAAAATAAAATAAAATAAAATAAAATAAAATAAAATAAAATAAAATAAAATAAAATAAAATAAAATAAAATAAAATAAAATAAAATAAAAAATAAAATAAAGTAAAATAAAATAAAAAAAAATAAAATAAAATAAAATAAAATAAAATAAAATAAAATAAAATAAAATAAAATAAAATAAAATAAAGTAAAATAAAATAAAGTAAAATAAAATAAAATAAAATAAAATAAAGTAAAATAAAAAAAAATAAAATAAAAAAAGTCCAAAGGCATTCCAAAAAGCCTTATTTCTTAAAGCCTAATGGCATATCATTAACAAAAGTATTTTAAATAAATTCCAGTACGTGTTAGTATTCCATGGAATATGTGGAGAACATCTGATTGGTACACATGAAACACAGGTTCATGTTCGGTTATGAATGAATATGAATTTGTCAGCAATCAATAGTTTACCTGTTTAAGATGTAATTTAATGGACTTTGACCAAAGGGAACTTACCTGGAAAAAAGAGAAAAAGTGGATTTAAAAAAAATGTACTCAATTAAATTATAGAAGAATATTACTGAAAAGACAATACTTCACATATAGATGTTGCCCATATAATAATCTGATTATGGATTATTGGGGATAAAGCAGTACTTCAGATATAGATGGCGCCCATATACCAATCTGATTAGAGATTATTCGTGATAATACAATACTTCACATATAGTGATCAGGTGATATATTATTCATGATAAGACAATACTTCACATATAGATGGCGCCCATATAGTGATCGGATGACATATTATTCATGATAAGACAATACTTCACATAAAGATGGCGCCCATATAATAATCTGTTTATAGAATACCAGAAATTAGATATGACAATACTGCACTTATAGATGGCGCACATAAATAAAATACTATAGATGACGCCAATATCATAATCTGATTACAGACTTTCTAATTATTAATACCGAATCAGGTATGAGAAAAAAATGGAACACGTTTTTAAGATTTCCGCATTTAAAGTCCTCCATCTTAAAGACTGGACAAGGCATAAACATAAATGAAATATAGATGACCACCGTAGATAACTTGATTTATTCAAATAGACTTTTTTTTATCGCATTTCCTAATTTCTAGTTGGAAATTAGCTAATTCGATTTAAAATGTTTTTAGTTTCACCAATGCTCGTTGTTTACGATTGAAAGCCTTGGACTGTGGGAAAGGACGAGCATGCAATGAGATATCCTGGTACATGGACGACAATTATAATATTTTCTGATTTCAGTTTATATAGGATACATCTGCCTAGAGTTTTTGAATATACCAAGAACACATTCTTTTTTCAAAATCTTTTCACTATCGAACAACAAAAGTTTCCCCCTAAGACCTGATGAAGTCATATTCTCCTTACTAAACATTATAATTTAGTTCAGTTGTTGCGAGAACAGCTGCCTTTAAATAAAAATCAATAAAATTCAAATTTCCCTACACAAAAGTTTACAATAGAAGAAAAGAGGGTTGGGGGGAGGGGGTGCACAGCCATATATCATCCATACCTGATTTTGACATAATGCCAGAGCTGCGGTAAACTGAAGATGTTAGACGAGAGTAAAATGTTAATTTATAACAATTTGGGCAACTATATACAAGCACCAACACCACTCTCTCTCTCTCTTTCTCTCTGTCGCCTCTGCCACCAAAACCGTGGCTGAAAAGGTCCTTCTGCAGGCAGAATTGCTAAGCAGTAAAAAGGGGGGCTAAGGAAGAAACTCTCCGTCATTCTTAATAATATTATGCAACGGTCCATAAGGATAATTAGAAAGCTTACTCCATGTACAAAGCTCCCCCGGCCCTTGCCCAGCCCAAGAATCAAACTAATAAATTGAGACACAAACAACACACAAACGACCAGGATCATAAGCATCTAAAGGGGGATGGGGTGGCGTATAACTTGGCAACTAACAAGAAACTGAGCTGAACTGAGCTAAACTTAAGTGAACAACAGTTTCTTTGAAAAACCAAAAATTTTCTTACAGGGATACCTACAACTACACACTCCAGCCAACAAACCTTAAGTACATGTTTAAAATTCTACAGTACATGTGAGCGTCCGTGTGTGTGTGTGTGTGTAAGGATAAACATCCCACAACATCACACTAATGCTTAATTTAAGAAATCTTAGAAAACTTCACCATACACACACCCACCCACACAGCTGCACGTAAACAGGACATTAGCAACATTTATAACATACTTATATACCTGTATGTATGTGTGTGTGTGTGTGTGTTTTATTCTCCCTGTATGGCTGTATGGTTAAGTAACCAAATAGCCTCTTGAACTTAAGTCAACCCTTTTTCTAGTTTCCTCCCACCACCACATCCTTTCGATATCATTTGCCCATTCTTAATACTCCGAAACCCCTTGCTCACACTAATCCTTCTTGGAACATTTTAAAATATATTCCACACACACTCACACTCACACGCACACCGTCATAGGAACAACACTTCCACCCATAAACGCCCAAATAATCTTCAACATTTAATTAGTATTTCAATATAATTTACATACACATCTTCGTCCGTCCAAACAGCCAGTCCAAACATGCTGGCCCCGTTGTTCTTCAGCTCCCCCCACAGTTGTTGTTGTTGTCCTGTCTGTCTCTAAGCTCTAAGTAAGAAACTAGCAAGGATTTATATACTAAGGAAAAGACTACCCAACACCAACACCACCACCACCACCACTTCTTACTCTGCCATCAGAACCTTTGATATCAATACATAAGCGTGTAATGGCCTTTACATACTCATGCTCATATTACTCACAGGACGACTTGGCCAGATGCACACACACACATACGTTCATACACATGTGTGTGTATGGGGTTGTGTTAGTTTTAATCATTTCTTGCTTTAGACCAAAGAGAACGTAATGTAAGCTTTACATCTTACAAGTTATAGAAAATGAATTTAAATTTCTTATGCAGGACATGTTATGGTTTCAGATAAACACACATACGCTCACAGGACATACATTAATTTAGACGTATTTCGATATATGTGTATATGGACGATTTTATGTGTAAACTCCCTATAACGGACTGAGGAGAAAATTTCAAGAAAATAATGAATTCTTCAATAGAAACAAGCTACTGAAAGTAGTGGTTTATAAATGAAAACTTTGGTAATTTCTTTTAATTTTTTCAGAATTTTATTATTATTTAAAAAAAAAAATGGAAAATTAAAAAAAAATGTACAAATTTTAAAAAAAATTGGAAAATTTAAAAAAAAAAATGGAAAAAAAACGGAAAATTTTAAAAAAAAAAATGGAAAATTTAAAAAAAAATGGAAAATTTTAAGAAAAAATTGGAAAATTAAAAAAAAAATTGGAAAATTTAAGAAAAAAAATTGGAAAATTTAAAAAAAAAATTGGAAATGTTAAAAAAAATTTTAAATCTTAAAAAAAAATTGGAAAATTTAAAAAAAAAATTGGAAAATTTTTTTAAAAAAAATGGAAAAATGGGAAAATTAAAAAAAAAAAATTGGTAAATGTTAAAAAAAGTGAAAATTTAAAAAAATGTAGAAAATGGACAATTATAGAAAAAATGGAAAATTTAAAAAAAAAAAAAATGGAAAATTTTAAAAAAAAAAATGGAAAATTTTAAGAAAAAATTGGAAAATTTAAAAAAATTGGAAAATTATTTGCACATAAAATTGGAAAATTTTAAAAAAAAATCGGAAAATGTTAAAAAAAATTTTAAGAAAAAATTGTAAAAAAATGGAAAATTTAAAAAAAAAATGGAAAACTTTAAGAAAAAATTGGAAAATTTAAAAAAAAAATTGGAAAATTTTTTGAACATAAAATTGGAAACTTTTAAAAAAAAAATGGAAAATGTTAAAAAATTGGAAAAAAAATAAAAGAAAAATGATAAATTTAAAAAAAAAAATTGGAAAATTTAAAAATAAAATTGGAAAATTTTAAAAAAAAAAAATTGGAAAATTGGAAAATGTTAAAAAAATTGGTAAATGTTAAAAAAAAGTGAAAATTTAAAAAAAAAATGGACAATTTTAGAAAAAATGGAAAATTTAAAAAAAAAATTGGAAAAATGGGATTTTATCATCCCCTTTCTGAAGTAATACAACGTTCTATTTCGAGCCATTCTGTTTATATCTGTTAATATGGTATTGCTCACTTTTGGGATCATATTTTCATACAGTTTTCTGTTGCCTACTTTTAGGACAATATTTTCATACATTTTTCTATTGCATACTTTTGCGAATCATATGTATTGGTAAAACTTTATATTTTCTGTTAGTTTTGATTTGCCTACTTTTAGGGTCGTATTTTCAGTCAGTGGTCTATTGCATACTTTTGTGGATTATATACAAATTTCATTATTAAGCTGCATTTACCCATAAGTTTTCAAGCTTTTCGGAAGTAACAGCAATGATTTCGTCACAATTTTGCATTTGGAAAATTTTAAAAAAAAATCGAAAATTTGTAAAATTTAAAAAAAAATTGGAAAATTTAAAACAAAAATATAAATTTGCATACTTTTGTGGATCATATACAAATTTCATTATTAAGCTGCATTTACCCATAAGTTTTCAAGCTTTTCGGAAGTAACAGCAATGATTTCGTCACAATTTTGCATTTGGAAAGTTTTAAAAAATTTGGAAAATTTAAAAAAAAAGTTGGAAAATTTTAAAAGAAAAATGGAAAATTTTAAAATATAAGGAAAAATGGGATATTATTATCCCATTTCTGAATAAATACAACAATCTACACACACATTCTGTATATATCTGATCATTTTGTATTGCCTACTTTTAGGATACGATTTTATAGTTTTCTATAGCTTACTTTTTGGATAATATTTTCATACATTTTTCTATTGCATACTTTTGAGAATCATATGCAAATCTTTTCTTTTTGCATTAGTTAAATTTTATATTTTCTGTTAGTTTTGATTTGCCTACTTTTAGGATCATATTTTCACTCAGTGGTATATTGCATACTTTTGAGGGTCGTATTCAAATTTCACTGTTTAGCTGCATTTACCCATAAGTTTTCAAGCTTTTCAGACGTTACAGCAATGATTTCGTCACAATTTTGCATTGATCTGATGGTTTTTAATGGATCTCGTTGGTATTCTTCGTTATCCTAATGCAGGAATTTGGCTTGTTAACGATATTTTCGTCTAATCGATTTACAACTGTCAATTCTTCATTTCTGGCATTTTTGGAATATTTCCATGATGGAGATGTGAGGAAGAATGGAAGTCAGGTAAAAAATGGAACTCAAAAAAGAAAAGACGCTTCTTCTCTGAAATCACTGAATGGAATAAGTGCAATATTTGGAGAGCATCAGTCCACAGGGGAGTTTACAAATTAACCCCTGTCCCCGCTGACTGACAATTTGATTATTCCAACTGCAATGTCTGCAATGCTCATGTGTGTGTGTGCGGTGAACATAAAATTCAATTTCAAAATTGTATCCGAAAAGGTATGAGTGTAACTCTAATATACATATGCAAGTGTGTGTGTGTATGTTTTGAAAATATGTTAGATTGTTTTAGTGTTTTTGTGGAAGATATACAGACATGTGTAGTTGGGTATGTATGACCATATATGCCAACACTAAATGTTATGCAAATTCCTTGCCAACACCTTTAACAAATACACATACACACACAATCGCTCACACATAACAACTTACCCATACACACACACACATGCAATTGCCTTTTATAATTAATTTTAGGAGTTAAGTGTATTTCCTACGACATGTGAGGAAACATATGGAGAGAGGGAGACATAGTGTAAATGAGAGTACGAGTAAGACAAAACAATCAGAATCTTAGAAAAACTTCTACACACTCTCTCTCTCTCTCTCGTATACTCACACGGTATAGATTTTATTGTTGTATATTATTATTATACTCTACAACATCCATACAAGCCTATACTACTTGCCATAATAATACAATAATAAAAATGGCAATAATAATAGCAGCTACAATAACAGCAACAACAACAAATTGAGTTTTAGGAATATAAACTTAGTTAAAATATCCTTAATAATGCACAATGGCTTTTCAATACGGGCAACACAGGCATCGTATACAACGAGAAGAAGAAGACATCCGAGAGCAACAACATTATAGTCGTCGTCGTCGTCATCATCATCCACATCCACATCATGTTAGTATCGGTGTCTAACACATACACACACATATAAAATTTACTTATGGATTGAGCTGTCTGAGTGTGTGTGTTTGTGTACTGTATGTGTGGGTATTGGTTTTCCAGGGCAAAATCCCATTGCCAGAGGAAGGAACTTTCAAAATTTATGGTTTTGCATTTCTAGACACTTTAAAAGAGATGCAAACAATGGAACTCAGAGAGGGAGAGAGGGAGAGAGAGGGATAACTGAGAGACACAGGGGCATCCTACAAAAACTGTAAAACTCTTATAAATACCAACAATTTAAGAATTCAAAAGATTAGGAAATTTTTAAAAAATTATTAAACTTTTAATAACTTTTTTTTTTTAAAAATGTGAAAATTTAAAAAAAATCGGGAAAATGTAAGAAAAGAAATTAGGAAAATTTTAAAAAAAATAGGGAAATTTTTAAAAATTAAGAACAAATGTTAAAGCCGTTAAAATATTAGAAAAATTTTAACAAAAAAAATTAGGAAAATTTTAACAAAAGTTGGAAAATATTTCAAAAATTTAGAAACATTTTAAAAAATGTAGAAATTTTAAAAAAAAATTGGAAAATATTAAAAAATTTGGAAAATATTGAAGAAATTTGAAAATTTTTAAAAAAAAATAAGAAAATTTAGAAACTTAGGAATATTTTAAAAAATTAGGGAAATTTTAAAAAAATAGAAAAACTATAAAAAAAAGATAGGAAAATTTAAAAAAAAAAAAAATAGGAAATCTTCAAAAAAAAAAATAGAAACATTTTAAAAAATTTGGAAGATTTTAAAAAATAGGAAAATATAAAAAAATAGGAAAATTTTTGGAAAATTTTATTTGGTAAAATATGTATTTGAAATATTAGGAAAATAAAAAAAAAATTGGAAAATGTAAAAAAATTAGGAAATCTTCAAAAAAAAACATTTTTAAAAATTAGGAACAAATGTTAAAGCCGTTAAAATATTAGAAAAATTTTAACAAAAAAAATAGGAAAATTTTAACCAAAATTGGAAAAAAATTCAAAAATTTGGGAACATGTTAAAAAATGTAGATATTTTAAAAAAATTGGAAAATATTAAAAGATTTGGAAAATATTGAAGAAATTGGAAATTTTGAAAAAACAATAAGAAAATTTAAATAAAAAAAAATTTAGAAACTTAGGGATATTTTAAAAAATTAGGGAAATTTTAAAAAATTAGAAAAACTATAAAAAAAAGATAGGAACATTTAAAAAAAAAAATTAGGAAATCTTCAAAAAAAATAGAAACATTTTAAAAAATAGGAAAATATAAAAAAATAGTAAAATTTTTCGAAAATTTTATTTGGTTTTTTGGTATTTAAAATTTTAGAAAATTAAAAAAAAAAATTGGAAAATGTTAAAAAAAATTAGGAAATCTTCCCAAAAAAAAGACACTTTTTTAAAAAATTTGTAAGATTTAAAAAAAGGAAAATATAAAAAATAGGAACATTTTTGGAAAATTTAAAAAATTTATAGAAATTTATAAAGAAAATTTAGAAACATATTAAAAAATTAAGGAAAATTAGAAAAATAGAAACATTTTAAAAATTTGTAAGATTTCAAAAAAAAAATTGGAAAATTTTAAAAATTATAGAATGTTTATAAAAATGGAAAATATTAAAAAAATGTGGAAAATGTTTCAAAAAAATAGGAAAATTTGAAAAACATTTTAGAAACTTAGGAATATTTTAAAAAATTAGGGAAATTTTAAAAAAAATTAGAAACATTATAAAAAATTAAAAACAAATTTAAAAAAATTTAAAATTATAAAAAAAAAATAGGAAAACTATAAAAAATATTTGATAAAATTTTAAAATATTAGGAAAATTTAAAAAAAAAATAGAAACATTTTAAAAAATTTGGAAGATTTTAAAAAAGAATAGGAGCATTTAAAAAATGGGAACATTTAAAAAAAGGAACAATTAGGAACACATTAAAAAATTAGGAAATAAAAATAAAGGACAATTTAGAAAAATTATAAAAAAAAAATGGGGAAAATTTTGACATAAAAAATTAAAAACATTTAAACAAAATTTTGGTGGAATTTAAAAAAAATTGCAAATTTAAAAAAAAATTCGAAGATTTGAAAATTTTTAAAAAAATTAGGAAAATTTTAAAAAATATAAAAAAATCTCACTACAATTTAATCACTACAATTGAAATATCCTGACACTGCGAAATAAATTCCCCGGGTTCCAACCTCACGAACTTTATATGTACGCAGAGTGTACAACATCCTACTTAACCACATAATTTTCCACCCCACAAACAATGGTCAGATAATGAGAATGTTTCCCCAGTCCACCAGCGACCATCTTGGCATGAATTGGAAACTTTGCAAAACTTTCCAAGTGTTCAACATTTATATTAGCGTTTTTATTAACAGTCAACATAAAATATTTGCCCAGAGACTCTTTAACTGTTTGTCTCAATCTGTATGAAAGTAGGGAAAAGGGACCAGAAACTGAGAAAAAAAAAACCAACAAAATGCCAACATGAAATTGGAGAGTTTATGTGGGTGGGTGGTGTGTAGGTGGGTTGGTGGTCTGCAGTAAAATTCAGAAAATTGAAAAACCTTTGGTTTTCGCCAAAACCATTTTGGTTGGTGTAAGTGTTGGCCCAAAACTGTATATGGAGCTTATGCGATTAGACCCGAGGAAAAATTCTATGTCAAATAATGGAAATTTCTACTTTATCTGCAGTTAGATTTGGATCATCTTCCCTTTAGACTCGCTTTGTAAAATGAAAAAGACATCGAGTGGGCGCAGGTGTGTGGAGATTTCCCCTACTGTCTTCGTAGCAAAAATTTATAAATTATTGATGAGGTAAACATTTTGATGTAATTGCCATACGAAACTATTTATATCAAAGCCTTACAAAACATTTTTCCTCGGCTGTTGCAGTCGGGCTAACCAAGTTTACTTTAAGTATGTGTTGGTCTGTTGATGTCTGAACACTGGGGTATATTTATGTGTACGTATGTGTTGGGGTGTGTGCGTGTGTATGTGTGGGTGATCACATTATAATGTCTACTAATAATGTTCTTAATTTCTAGAGGATATAAGGAATTTTAAAATAGCCGTAGTTTTGTAGTTGGCAAACATTGTGAGTGCGAAAGAGAGAGAGAGAGAGGTTGGCTTTCCGGCAAGGGCCGCCAAGGCCAAACAGGAGAGGCGAATTCTTGCCAAATATAATTTATAATTAGTTTACAAACAGGCAAAAACACACACCCATGTGCACTTAATCCTTAAAGGGTTTTCGTTAAAAATTGATTGAATTTAATTTGAAATTTTAATTTTTGTTTAAGAAAACTTACGATATGGACGTTCCTGCCAACCCTATCGATCTGCCGGTTGTCATTTCCTTTTATGAGTTGATGATTTATGAGACAAACTCTACAACTGTCAGTTATATTGTGTATTCGACAGACAAAAGACAACGGACGACAGAAGAACAAAAAAAATGTAAAAGCCACAGCATCGAAAAAAATATGCAAAATACGCAGAAACTCTTTCTGCAGACGACAGATTTTTCAAACACAAATCTTAAAGGTTGTCTCCAGAGTCGCTGGCTTAACTCTCTTCTGGCTGTTATGAAGCCAGAATACCGAATGGCAAATTTTACCATAAAGTCAAAACGGTATCCAAAAAAAAATCAAGCATAAAACTTAAGAATCTCTCCCAGTTTTTTTTTGTTTTTTGATTTTGAATATTTTCGTATAATTTCGAAATCCCGATGTCTGCATGTGTGTGTGTTTTCAGTATAATGATACTGTTAAAGATTGATTTATATTTACTTTTTTTTGGAGGGGGGGGGGGGGGGTGTGTTATCATGCGACGATGATGGAGCCATGTCATGTTTTAATAAATTTATGTACGAGTTGGTACTCGTTTTTTGTTTCATTTTTTTTTTTTGGAAAATGTGGCGAATCCCTGATTAAAGTCGTTTAAACAAATTACCAATGCAAAATAGTGATTTTAAAGGGAATATATGTGCGTGAAGCTCATACAACAGGGGCGTAGGCAAAAGGGGCAATTTGACAATGTCAGAAATGTGGGGAAAAAGAAGAAAATACGGATTTTTTTGGAACACAAAGTTTGTTTAAACAAGAAATTTTAAAAATTATTTTGGCAAAATAGAGAGAAATACGGATTTTTTGAAAGACAAATTTTGTTTAAAAGATAAATTTTAAAAATTATTTTGAGAATGTCAGGAATGCGGCGGAAAATGGAAACAAATACGGATTTTTTTAAAGACAAATTTTGCTTAAAAGAGAAATTTTAAAAATTATTTTGGGGATGTCTGGAATGCGGCGGAAAATGGAAACAAATACGGATTTATTGGAACACAAATTTTGATAAAAAAAAAAAAAAAAAAAAAAAAAAATAATTTGAGAATGTCAGGAATACGGCAGAAAATGGAGAAAATTTTGATTCAATTTTTTTTTTAAATTAACTTGAGAATGTCAGAAATGCGGCGAAAATGTGCAAATCATTAAACTAAATTTTTTAAAATTAAAATTATTTTTGTTTTTATTTCTGGCAAAAAAATTAAAAAAAAATAGTTTTGGAAAATTTTTAAATATAGAAATCCTATCATACACATTTTTCTAATTTTCTAATTACTTCATGACAATTTTCTATGGAAAAATTAATTTTTCAAACCGACGTGCAGATGGGCAGGAGCTTTACGAATGCTAAGAATGACATTACAACGAATGGTGGTGAACAGTAAAATATATTATTTTGGGTTTTTAAAATAATACATGAATTTTCCGAACAGATGGTCTTTGCGACGTTTTCGTAAAAAAAAAGCTATGGCTGGACACATTGGGAAAATCTGCTAATCTGGAAATCTCCTTAGGACAACAGCTGATTTGACGACAGCCGTTTCATTGTGAGTATAACAGTTCATTGTGAATGGCTGTGACTGATTATGACCGTGTTGCCATATTGAAATACCTGAATGCCGTTTGATTTTTTTGCGGGGCAGCAAAATATATAAAAAAAAATATGGACCAAAATGGGAAAATTTCATTTCATTTATTGGTTTCATTGTAATATACAAAGCCTATACGGCCAATTAATCTGTAATAATTATAATAAATAATGGAAAAAGTTTAACAAATGGAACAATTTACAATTATAAAATTGTAGTTCGAAATAAAAGTTTATTGTTTTGAGCTCAAATGAAATAATAAACTAAGAACATCTGTGAAATGACAACAAAAACGCTATCGCATCCGTCGTCATTTACTGTCGAATTTGGATTTTTATCAGTGATGAGAGCTAAATCGTTTGGGATTCTGTTCCATATGTTAATATCAGACATATATCTGAAAATCACAATTCAATAATGTCTGAAACCCGATTTGTAACGAACGAACAAATTCGTTTTATGGAAACATTCAGTTTCCAGAGCCGCAGCCTCAGTCGCCGTGTTCTGCTTTATCTACAGTTTGCTGATCTACTACTCACCCTGCAAATAGACTTCGGTCGCCTGCCTTCTTTACTTTATTGGAGTATGAACTCCATAGCCTCAGTGACGACAACAACCACCAACACCTTGGTTATGTCGTCCCCATTTGTTTGTCAGCCTTTTTTTTTTTTAATCACGCCTCTGTCCAAGAGACCCCATTTTGTGGAATGCTGAACAAAATCTTCCATCACAATCATCACCGGCAAACTGATATGAGCCCGAACATAAATTGACAAAATACAACGTTAACCTTTACAAAAGCAACAATTATGAGACGAGGGGCTTAGGAACAAACAGAAAATAGTGCACACAGAGATGCACCACCATCTAACATGTCTTAGAAATGTGGTCAACATGGAGTAACACAGCAATGTTCTTCCATGAATTAAATTTGAATTTTGTATTTACGTGGCACCTCTTTCGGTTGCATGTTGTGCCCCGCTCTGTGTACACATAAATTTACAAGATACAATACGTCGTCCATACACTCCAATTGTGGTTTATTTAAATCATACAATGATTGACAAAATGTTGATCTTGTTTCTGATGAGCATCATCATCAACATATCGCCATCCAAACGAAACCAAACCAATTCAATCCCAGCAACATCATCTATCTATCTGCTGCGACATCATGACAGTGGAGGCTTATGTCTGCATGTTCAGCTTGCGCTGGCAGCCACCTCCTTGAGTTGTTTTCACGTCACATTATTTCTGTTCAACTTTGTTGTCTTATCTACAGATCTTTGTAACTTCTTTAAAACAGAATTAACATAAAACATACAGACGCACGCTGCGTCGTATGAATGGTGGGACGGACAAGCCGAACACAGACGGACAGACGGACAAAACGATAAACAGGGTAAAGATATACAGGCCAGAGTAAGCGAGCGTATACATTGCGATACGTTATAATATCCGTACATTAGGATACGTTTAAAATATGCTATGCATAGTCAGTGAGTGGAACTATCGTACATAACTAATGAACCAAGCAAACCCAGCCAAACGGCCGACCGAACATTCATCCCATGAAACGCATTATTTATGAAGATCAATGCATTACACACACACACGCGCACACATTTACAGAGGGACCATTATTATAATAATAATAACAAGAATGAGACCAACAACAGGACCACAATTTACTTCATCATCATCTCGTCATTATGTTCTCCTCATCCTTAGCCGTCATAACTACAGAACACACCACGAATTTACATAATTCCTCCTTTTGGAGGCCAAGACAATTCTACCAATGATTTTTTTTTATCCACAAGGAGTTACATGCTCAATTGTTGCTTAATATCTTTATAATGATATGTTTTGTGGTTTGGGGAAGGCGGAAGGGGGCAAATGTCTAGAAAACTTGTCAAACATTTCAGTTTTCTTCTAATCAAATTTATTGTATTGCCTTGCGAGGGATATTGTTCGTCACGTTATTCGAAATGAATAAAATTCTGATCTCATAATTTCTCTGGGCTGTATAAATTTTCATAAAATTGTAAGCGGGTTTTATTAGTGGCAAAGAAAATCTAGATGACAGACGCATAAACTGGCTGAATGGCAGACGAACAAAGTCACATGCGAATGTGGCCAACAGAGGGCAGCTATATAGCTATACTATATAGTGTTTTCTATGAACGATAAACACATTTGCTATCAGAGACGTGGTGACATCTACAGTTTACCGACGTACTACCAATTCGGCAAATAAACCCAAGTCATCTGCCCTCAAACCTCCCAAGGAGATTTGCAGAATAGCCGATTTTTCCACTGAGCTCAGTCATAGCTTTTTCTAAGAAAACGGCGCAAAGACAATCTAGAGGGCACTATGACTCTCATAGTAAATATGTAACTGCTGTAGAAGAAATTCACATGTCTTTTAGATCGTCTGCCCTCTAGATTGTCTTTAAGGAGGACCCTAGCCACCTTATCTATTTTTTTTAAGACAGTCTTATACCGTAGTTAATTTCTATTAAAAATTCACTGAAGTAAATTAAAATGTTAATAAATTAAAATTAAACAGCTGCTTGTCAATGTTTGACATTCACATCCATATAAAATGAATAGAAGCAAGAAGTTACAATTAGCAGCTATGCTGTTGGTGAAAAACCTCTAGTTAGTTGAAAAAGACCTGAAGTTACTAAAAGCACTCTTCTTTGCTGACTTTATTTCATTTTATTTCAACACAAAGCAAACAATTGGACAACAGCTGATTTGACCACAGCCGTGCCATTGTGTGTATAACAGTTCATTGTGAATGGCTGTGAATGATTATGACCGTGTTGCCATATTGAAATACCTGAATCCAGTATAAATGCAGTTGGATTTTATGTGGGAGCTAATGCACAAGTTCATTTGCATTAAGTCTGCTAATGCACATTAACGCTGTTGTCGGTCTAGGCCATAAATCGTTGTCCAAGGAGATTTGCAGACTAGCAGATTGTAACACAGCTTATTCTGGTTTTCATTTTCTCTGAAGAGTTACAACTTTTTTTCGGCAAAGACCAGCAACTCTGTGAGTACCTTGGACATATTTTTGAAACCTTTTTTTTTTAAATCCATTTGCCCTCTTTACATCCTACATCTTCATTATAATTTCTAATTATTTTTCTCTATTTTTGTTGTTGTTTGTATTTGAATTTACATCAAATCCTTGTCGTTCAAAGCATTTGTCCTCCCCCTTTACAACAACAGTAATTCAAAAACTATCCTGCAGACAGTTCTGCTTGGCCCATCAGCCAGCGTGGAAGACAGACAGGACAGCTAGTTTCCTTTCGTTTTCCCTACACACACTCTTATAATTTATTAACATATGTATGTATGTCCGTTTATAAAACTCTTTAGGCTGTTGTTTTAATTAACCCCGGTACATACTTACAGCAGACTTCGTGGTATGTCTGAGATAAATACTTTTCGTTGTAATCGCTGTTGCCGTTGTTGTTTTGTCCAAAATGAAATCTCATCGTTTCCTCTTGCTCCGGTATTTCGTCCAAGACAGTGATTGGTATTCGTATGGAAATCAGACAAACAAACTTTTGTACATAATGGTGTTTTTGAGTCTACTTGGCTATGGATCCGTCCAAAAAAAAAAAAGAGAAAAAACCCGACTCATAGATATGCAGTCGGTGTAGGTGTTGTCTGACTGTTCCGACATGTCTTTCTAATTGTCTGTCTATAGATTGTCATAATTTTAAATGAAATGTGCAAAATCGAGATGTTTTGTTGCGACAAGTTATGACTTTTGTAGATTTTCGTTCGTTTTTATTCAATAGACAATTTGCTTTTGGAAAATAGAGAAGACCAAAGCTAAGCTTTTATGAACAAAAGATAAACTAAATTAAATGAAACTTTAGGTGAAAGTTGTTGTTTTAAAAAAGAACTAATTCAGCAGGTGTAATATGTTTAGGAGTCAGATGGCATCCACCATAAACGGACTATTCCAATAGAGTGCAGCTGCAGCTATTTCCACGGCCGAGTCATACATATTCTATTACAGAGTTTGACGACCTACTTCTACTTCGTAGAAAATACGATTAGGCGGAGTTGCAAAATAGACTTAGGTCACAAAAAATATTCATACCCTTTTTGAGATATAGTTAAATTCGGATAATTGCGAAAATCTCTTAAGTGGCTTTGAATTCAAATCTGTTTTTGAAATGTACACGGTATGAGACACTGTATGAGAATTCGGATAATTGCAAAACTTTCAATGCAAAACTGTACCAACAAATTAAATTCTGTTTTTGAAATTTGCAAAATAAGAAACAATTTTGAGAAATATTAGATTTCGGATTTTTTGCAAACTAATTATACTGAGAAAATCACTAAAGAGCAACACAGCACATATTGAGATATTTATCATAGCTTGTCAATCTGTTTAAATGAAAAAATGTCTTTTATTTGGGTGTAAAAAAGCTATTCGAGCGGTGGGTGCCCCCATTGCTGACTCTTTCAGATGAAGAGAAGACTTTAAAAAGCCATTTCTGACAGGCGGAATCTGGTGCTTTTCCCAAGCTGAAGATGGCCTTAAATTATAACTCTCTGGCTGACTTTATGCTATTACCCTGGTACCTTTCCCAGCATCAATTGTAGTATCTTGATTATATCTCCCTGCTGCTTTAAGCACCACCGACGGCAGAGGATTCGATCGAGTCTGTGCTGAAATTGGGATTAAACCCATAATTAAGGATTACATTTCGAAATTTCTATCTCATCATTTATGTATTTATTTCACCTCATGTTCAAAACATCTTGCAACACGGCAAATTTAAATACAAATCATTTGTCAATGCGTACACAACAGCCCGATATGGCATAAATTATTTCCACAACGGAATTTTTAATGCAAAAGCCAACAGAGGAACAAAAAAAAACTAACACGAAAAACTAACAACAAGACTCCAGGCTTCATGTTAATTTAATTGAACATTTTTTGTTCGAACCAAATTAAATGCATCATTTATTTGGCAACCAAAAAAAAACACAATTCAAAACGAATTGTTTAAATGGTGAAAATAAATACAACGAAATCAAATGCGATTAATGGTAGAATGGTTTCAAAACGATTACAAGTGAAATTTGATTTGATTAGGCTGGCCAAGGCTTCTTGAGACGTCTCTGTAAGATACCGCTGGTGGATGGCAAGAGTGTGTAACCCAATTTCGATTCCAAAACAAACAAAATCAAACGAAGCTGTTTTCGTATCGTTTGCTGAACGAATGAATCTATTTATTTTTGGCCAACGATGTTGCAGTTTAGTTGTTAGAAAAGTTATCTACAATTACGTTTATGTCTTGTTAACCCACCATGTTTGGTATTTAATCTACCAAAACAATTCATTGAATGTTTTTTCTTCTTTTTTTTAGTTTTTTTTGTGGTTTGAGTTACCAAAAATTTCTGTTGTTGCAGTTTTGGGGAGGGGGGTTTCTTTTTTCTCTAGCTCTCTGTCTTGCGTACAATATGTTAATGATCTCTCCGATTAAACGTTTTGTATTTCAGTTCTCTAAATGAGCTTAACATGTAAGCGATCTAGAAATGTACAACACGTTTACACTCTGGCCAAAAAGCAAACTGTCTGCTGCTGTCGCTGTTGTCCGCAGTGTCCCCGTGTCGATTAATTAAAATGTGAAAACATATCTCGGCCATGTTGGAGATCAGCACGGTTAAGTTAAGAATTAAATGCGAACGGTGGCGATAAACATTGCGAATTATGTGTAATTTGAGTGGTGAAAATATGTGCAAATTTAAAGAATCTAAACTTGGCTAATGATAGAAGATCGAGTAGTAAATTACATTCACACTGTGCTCAAGTACTGTGTGGATATTTTCCCTTAACATTCCCAGTAGGAAACAGAAGGGTAAGTTCCCAACAACCATGTGAGCTGTCCTCGATATAATTTGTATACGACTGTTTAGAGAAAACTAATTAAGTACATGAAATGTTTTTAAAATATTACAAATTCATCTGCTAAGGATTAGAAATCTGTCTTTCCTTTCTTTAGAAAATCTCTTCCAGTGATCATGAATGTTTAAAGCCAAAGTGCTTAGAGGAAACTAATAAAGTCCATGCATAGTTTTTTTTAATATTACAAACTCATCTGCTAAGGAATTTAAATCTATCTTTAGTTTATTAAGAAAATCTCTTACTGTGATCATGAATGTTTAAAGCCAACCACAAAGGGCTTAGAGAAAAGTAATAAAGTTTTTTCTTAAATATTACAAATTCATCTGCTAAGGAATTTAAATCTATCTTAAGTTTATATACAGAAGAAACATCCTATGAACGGAAAACGTTCTGGTCTAAATGCTTGAGAAGTTCTAACTGAACAAACCGATCGATGTAATCACCACATAACATTTATTTTATTTTCAAAATCCAGACATTTCCTAAATAATTTATTTATACATTTTCATTTCCTAACATTAAAACTATTAACCAAAAAAAAATTGCAAAATTCTAAAATTTAACACCCCCAAAAATTAACTCAAGATCAAATCTACACCATCAACGTATTGCTGAGGATTTCCCATACAAAATGTTATTATCCTTAATTGCACGACGCCTAAGAGGTAATCTTGTGAATAGAATAGCCTGCCGATCTTTTGGCGCCAGCTATGACAAAGACTGTGCTAAAACCAAGAGCTGCAAAATGGAGTATAACACAAAGAAAAGTCAGAACTCTGAAAGCTGTTTTCCCCAAGAGACAAATTGTCTAAAGTCACTCGGAACGAACAACGAGAAGTCCGTGCAGTCGAAGCCCTTATGTTGTGACAGTGAACGTTTGGCACGCGATCCCTGCCAGAATCGTTCACAGTGTGAGACAAAGGATCTGCAGTTAAATCGGCGTGTATTACCATTAAAGTCGACCTGGGAATATCCGGCCGAATGTTGTGGTAACCCATGCCCGGAAATGCTGCCCAGATTCGATACCTTGTACTACTGTCCCACGGACAAGGCGAAACGAGTCTACCAACAAACCTGGGTGGAATGTCCGCCCCTACAAATACGTGAACGTAAACTCTGCTGTTATGATTCCAGCCAATTGCCGCCCATATGTCGAAGAAATTCCAAGGACGACTGCCCCAAGACAGCCTGTGAATTTGATGCTGGCAAAATGAAAGCCTTGTCGTGTTTGAGTCAAACCAAAAAGTGTCCACGAGTAAAAATGCCCTGTTGTCGTACGTCGCGGGCACCGCCGTTGTGCAAAAATCCCCGTGCACCAACGGACTGCCAGAAAAGATGTTGCCCGTATCCGGCATTTTCGGAATGCTGTCGCCCCTGTCCAGCACCCAAGCGGCCGGTGGAATGTCATTGCTTGGAACATCAGCCCAAGTGTGAAATGTATAGGCAGTTGAGACGCAAGTTGAAGTATGATTTACCGCCGCCATTGCCGGCCTGGCCACCGAAAATCAATGGATCACGTAATTAAGACTCAAATTAGTGTTTGGGAAGAAGATGAAATACTGCAGCGTTTAGAATGGACTCTGGCTCTCACCTTTCTCTTAGATTCATGTAGTTAAGGATTTTAGGATGTTGTATTGGAAGTCCTTGGGTTTAAAATACTAAATGAAGTAAAACAAAATTGTAAGTAAAACAAATTAAACGAAATAAAAGAAACCTTTTGCTAAATTCGTCTAAATCAAAGTGTGTTTTTTTCTCTTCACTGTGGAAACCACAACGGACAAGCTCCCCTTAGATTAGCGCCATTTTGGTGACGCTTTCCCTGCAGAAACAAAAAAAAACGAAAGAAACCATTTGATAAAATCATGTGTGGAAACCACAACGGACAAACACCTCACATAGCAACGCAATTTGCTGTTGCTTCCCCTACACAAATCATGGACTAACTTATTGAACATTTAATCACTCCACAAATTTTCAAATATTTCTTCAAACACACTTCCTTGATCTCTTTGTCAATTTCATAAACAAGAAAATTTTTATAAATTTCATTCATTTCTAAAAAATTCTCTATCGCACAACTTTCCTACTTTAAAAAACAAAAATCCAAAAAATAAATCATTTTCCAAATTAAAAGTGTTATTGCAAAAAAAAAAATAGTCATGGCTCAACGAAACGTCTCCTATCTCTGTCGCGTAGGACATATGCTGGCCAAACCCCTCCTCAATGCAATGGGTCAAACTACCAGCCATAGTTCTTCTCCCCCCTTAATGGCTGAATGTCGCCGTTGTCAATTGCGTTATCAGTCCCGTGATGACTGTAAACCGCCACCCATCCAATGTGGCACTCGGTTCAAAAATGCTCCCTGTGACCCGAACGCCAAACAAACCAAAACGGTCATAAGGCAGGCAGCTCCTTCCAAGACACTGGCCGCGGAGGAACAGGAAATCAAATTAAAACGACCCGATCTCTGCTGTGGCAATGCCTGTAAATATGCTGTGGCTCGTTTCGATTTACTCTACTATCGACGTTCCGATAAAATGCAACGTGAATATCAGCAGACTTGGCCCGAATGTCCGGAACTTAGGGAGAAACCCAAATTGCTGTGCTGCTATGAAAATATTAAACATCCCCAGTGGGAGAGACGTCCGAGGAACGAACGGCCTCAGACTGCATGTAAAGCGCCCATGTGTACGAATACAAAGACTACTTGCCCCAGGCTGAGAATGCCACGTTGTGGCAAGTCGAGACGGCCGCCCAAGTGTCATGTGAATCGTGAGCCCAAGGATTGTGTAAAGCGTAAGGCTCCGCATCCAAGCTTTTCGGAATGTTCACGCAATAAACCGCAACCATTGCGTCCGTTGGAATGTAAGTGTCTGGCTTTGCCAACGATGTGTGAGGTGTGGGCTCAATATCACCGGGTGAGGGCCATCAAAAAGGGCAGTGCATGTTGAGAGGAAGAAGTACAAAAATAAATAAATAAATAAAATGGTAAACGAAAATAAAAACCTATGACTTGATCGTGGAGAACTTAAAAAAAACGTCTGTAAATGAAAATAAAAACCTATGACCTGATCGTAGAGAATTTCTAAAGGTCTGTGTCTGGTAAATGAAAATAAAAACCTATGGCTTGATTGTGGATAATTTGAAAAGGACTGTCTGAACCCGTGTATTAAAGAAACCAAAAGTATGGTCCCCTTATGATTGTTTCAAATTCTTTTGTTCAATGTGTACGAAATAAAATTAATTATTTGAAGAATAAAACCAATGAATTCTACTAAAACTTTTGTTAGATTTATCTCATAAGTCTATCTAAAATAAATCATTAGGATAACCTCACTCGTATAGGTCAAACATCTTCTTGACACCATGGGCCAAGTGTTTGCAGAGTTAAATACACAGCTGCTGACAGCCGTTGAGAAGGTTGAAAGCATCTCAAAAAGGCATTTGTGACAAACCAAATGTAGAAGTATCTTGAGAGTGTAGACGAATTTTGCTCTTACGGGTGACTAACTCAATCCTACTATATGATTATATATTAAATATAACGTATACAGTTCACTAATTTCAGGGAAGTTCGCTGGTTGTTCCTTAAATGGCTTTTGGGGAAAACACGTATTTAAGAGATGGCCACAAGGTCTTCTACCCAGCCGCACTCTTGCCTGATTGTAGATAGAATTATAGCCTTTCATATTAAATTATATTTCAAATATTACATTGGGTTTACCTTTTGTATACCATGGACATAATTTTGGTTTGAATGTGAACTTACCTAAAAATAAAAGAAATAGGAAAAATGTTCATTAGTAAAATGTTTTGCCAAAATTATGAGTTTTTAAAAATAACAAAATTTCAATGATTGAAAAGGAAAAATAAAATATAAACTGCAGATTCAAATCTTTCCCTAAAACTTTCAGAAGCGTTTAAATTTGTTAACAACAAACGAATCTTTTAGAACAAAAAAGCGACCTTAGGAAAGAAAACGTTGAGATTTGAAAAAGGTAAGAAGAATTATAAATGGAGTAAATAAATAAAATGTTTATTGAAAGTCGATTTATTTCAGCACACGGATATCAAGATTTGTTATTAACAAATTTATAAAATGCTACTTTTTTGAAATTGCACGCACAACAAAAAAATTTTTGCAAATTTCCTGAAAACTCCAAAAACATATTTTGCAGCTGGTGGTTTCCAATACAACATGGTAGTTTCCAACAACAAAAAACTGTACCTCTTTTGAGCTGATGGATAACAAGTAAAATCAAAACTGGCAAAATAAGAGTTCTTTAGTTGAATGTGTGGGAAATTTAGAGGCCAACAAATCAGCTGAGCAGTTCAGGCTCCCAACAGATTAGACAGCCGTACCTATTGAAATTGTTCCAAATTTACTTTTAAAAAAATCTTGTTTAGTAAAAAAAAAACGTAAAAAAAATTTAACACACCCCGCCAACCCCCCAACTGCTTTACGAAAATAATGAGCTCCTGCAAAATCCTGCGAACTCACAGTCTCATCATCTTTCCGAAACCTGCTTACCCAAAGGCAAATCCCATCCAACCAATGAGTGTTAAAATGAGAAAAATGAACATGAACACCAGCATAAGAAAATCAACACAACCAAAATCAAAATTAAAATAAAATTTTATGCAAATTCTAAATAAGTACAACATTTTTCTCTAGCAAACGAATGCCATTTTTATAGCAACACCAAAAAAAGACAGCTCCAACAGAGGACTGATGCAGGAAGGCAGGCAGGAGGCGTACGGACTGGCAAGTGGTGTATGAGGTTGGCTGCTGGCTGCTGAAAAGCCTCTGCTGCTGCGGCATAGTGTTAGAAAAGTAATCATATTATGTGCAAAAACAGCAGAGAAACTTTTTGGAAAAACAAGAGGAAAGCTTTCATGTATATATGTATATATTCTGGATATTGTGTAAAGGATTTTTGAATTTTTATGAAATTTCTGTTGTTATTTTAATACTTATGATAAGCATTTCGGTTACACTCGAAAGGAAATGTTGAATCTAGACCAAAAAAAAAGTCTTCAAAGTAATTCCTTGTCTAGAGAAAATTGCCTTTAAATCTTCAAAAGAAACCTTGGTGGTTTAAGTACATATAAATCTTGTAAAGTGTACTCTATCAATGTGTAGTCCTTGATTGATTAAAAAATTTAAATTAAAACCTTTTTGGACCTCAGTTTTTGTTAGGCTGTCTCACCACTCAGAGACCCACAGCCTTCAAATCGTTACTTACACACAAAAAGAAGGCCTACAATAGCAATGCCAATCCAACATGATCTCATTTTAAGCGCCAACTTACATCCTATTCTACAATGCCATCCTCTGCAACTGACTTTTTTCCTTCCAACTCTCTCTCTCTCTCTCTCTGTACATATATCCTCACTTCATTTGTAGTGATATAGCCGGCCATGGTTGCATTATATAAGAACCGAATCAAGCCAACCTACCGACCAGCCGGCCGTGTGGAGGGAGTATGGATACAAACTTAGAGAAATTACTAATTTAATTGCAAAAATGTAAATGTTGTGGATAATGTAAATGACAACTATGATATTTTGCGAACCGAGCCGGAGTAGAGAAAGTAGAAGCATGGTCCACACATTCATATACATACACACTATGTGAGGTAAGTATGTGCGTCCATCTGTCCATTTTGGGCAAGGACAACGTGTGGGGAGTAGAAATTTGTTGTTGGCCGTAACAAGTAAAAGAATAAACTTTTTTAATTGTCCAAGAGAGCCTGGGGTACGGACGGACGGGCATTAGCAAAAGATGAAGGATTAAGGACAAAGCGTCGGACGAAGTAAAGCTGTTTGGACAACAGCAACAACAGCAGAGAATATTATGGTCGGTCAAAGATAATATGAGATGCTAGAGCTTAAATAACACTTGCATGAAGGCTATACATGTTTTTGTTGGGCATAAATACATATATACTGGCAGAAGTGTGGATTATCATGAGACATACTAACTATTTGTGAATTTAAATATATAGAGAAACAATTTTTATATTGGTAAGCTAATGCAAAATTTCACAAGATTTGAAATCCAAGCTAAGAAGGGTACTGTGAGAAACATAACCTTAGCTGTATTTGAAACCCCATGCAAACCAAAGAAAAGGCAAAAGGAATTTGTTTGAAAACAAAAAACTATCCATTTGGAGCCGGCAGTAGGTCCCGGTCACTGATTCTAGAGAAGTTCCCCGTCAGTTCCTTCATAGAATGTTAAGGAAAATAAATAAGAAAAAAACACAATCGCAGCTGAATTGCAATCTTTGTTCCACAAGCCTCCAGACTTGCCTTGGGCAATGATGCCTGAATTGTGTTCGTCTCAGTTGGTACCAAACATCAAATTTTGATCCGCAACTGGATTTTTCCCGCTCGTATATTCATTTCCATGCTCTGATGTCATGAGCAGGCAATCGATTGCTGACATTGAAATGAAACACTTTGCCATTATGCATTTTCTCATGGACGAACTTCCGGACAGACTTTCTAAATAAATCTTCTCTGATGAGGCGGTTCAGAGGACTGCAAACATTTGATTTCATAAGGAGGCAGTCGATTGCTGTCATTGAAAAGGACCACTTCGCCATTATGCATTTAACTAAAAAAGAGAAAAACAATTAATGATAATTTTGAAATTCGAATAGTTTGGGATGTGCAATTCTTTGACAGAGTCTCTGTATGTATCTGGGGAATAATGGATTCATTCTACGAATTCAATGATTTTACTCTCAAAAGTCCATTTCATTACCATATCTTTCCCCTAATTACAAAAAAAAAACCCCTAAGGGAGCGAGCATCCAACTAATTTACTTCATTATGTTTTAACGCATTATTTTCATTTGTCGCTTCGTCTTCAACATTTTGCACTGCATTGCGATAGTATATAGAGGAGGTGGGGTAGAAAACCATCATATTAATACGCGATTGGCTTAAAAACATTTCAGCCAACCACAAAACATTATTTAAGGTTTCTGCTTTTGTTGCTGCTATTTTAAACCACATTTTATATGAGCAACCAACTACAGCAGCAAACAAACAGACCAAAAACAACAACAACAACTAAAATGAGAAAACAAAACAGATATACGAATAAGTAAATATGTGGCATAAAAGGTTTATATATACACCACATTATATATATATATATGTATAGTATATATAACAAAATTGCAAAAACAAAATAGCCAAACGCCACATTGAACTGAACATTCATTGGTCTCTGTGTGCATGTAGCCGCTTTTGTTGGCTAAAAACGTCCCAGCCAGAACCACCACGAACGAGCAGTGGCAGTAGCAGTACCGGCCACCAGCACCAGCACTAGCACAAACTTGTTGTGTTGGCTGGGCTACATGCCATGCTTATGGCTTTAACGTTAACAAAACAGCTGAGCAGAGCATCAACATTTAAATTAATGAAATCAACGGCTAACAACATCAGCAGAAACTGCAGCAGCAACAACTGGCGACAGTAGTAGCTGCACTAGCAACAGCAAAAGCAACGAAACAAAATAATAACAACAAATGCAGAAAAATTAATATAATTGCAAAAAATTTACATTTTATGCTAAATATGAAAACGAAATGGCAAAAAAACAAACAGTTAAGGACCAGGGCAGGGTGGAGGCAGACAGCTAAAACACCAAGTATATCGGTCTCCCCCTCATGGCTTTAGGACGGTGGACTGTAGGTTGTTTTTTGGCATGATCGGAAATTGGCTTAGGCAGATGTATAGTTTAAAGATAAGATCCTGAGGTGACCTCTTAAAGCGCGGCACTACACCAAGTCCACTGATTTGCCTAAGGGATGATGGCATGGTGTCAGAGCTCGTATTATTTACACATCAACTTGTTCAAGGTCCAGGTTGTATAGATCTTTATAGGCCGTTGTTTTGATATCAGGAGAAGAAGACAAACGATAAATATGTTCTTGCTTCCGTGCCTGTAGTCTACATACTATAATATAATAATACATATCCACACCAATCGGTGTGAATTTGTATGAACTTGTATGACTACTCTTGTCCTAATCAATTTTTCTCCAACCGCTAACCGTTTCAGTCATAATCTTTTATTTTCACTATGTAGCCCAAACATCCTGTGATATTCGCCATCTGTATTGTTCACTTGGTATTCAAATGTTCCAAAACTGATCAACTATAGTTCAGCCAGCTTTTCGATTCTTCCAAATTCTATCGTGCCACACCGAAATCATGCTGTTCACCTATTTTATAATCCAAATAGTTTGGCTGGCAAAAAGCAAACTTAAATAATGTATAGCAGCAAGAAAAAAAACACACACACACAAAAAAAGATGGTGAATTGTTAAGCACCAGCCACGCCATATATGTGTAAAGTAAATGTTGAATTATTTAATTGTATTATTAACATAATATTTAATTAAACATATGTAGACTGACTTTTGTATTTTTTTTTTGTTCGTTGTGTTTTATACCAAAGGTAAAACAGGGTGGAGTTTACCAATCTAAAATAGTCACAAAATAGGTGGAGCTAGAGATAATCAATATGCAGCACTATCTGTCCTACAATGAAGGAGGGGGAAAAGAATTGTGGAAAAGCGAGAAATTAAAATGAATGCAATGAGCAGCTAAATATGTAATGATGGTTAAGGATTAGCATGACTTAAGAGAATAATTGAATGAATTAAGAACTGCAGATAAACCGGTAAGTCTTGTGGCTTTGGTGGACGGATGTGATAAGTGACATCAAGTAAGAATATCCAAGATTTTTCATCTTAAGAGTCATGATGAACTTCTCTAGAAAAACAAAACATTAGCATCTGAGCCGGTTAAGGCTCTTTCTAGGTTCTAGTCTGTGACTCCACAAAATACAACGTGTACTGACTGGTCACTGATATGAGAAAAGTTCCCCCTCTGTTCCTTTATTGAATGGTAGGGGAAATACGTACGTACGTCTTAGCCAAATGCTGCAGTTTCTGACCAAGAATTTCTTTCTGAAAGATCATGCGTTAAGGCTTTTTAGAAAATATATAGAGAACAAAAACTTAATACAAATAAATGAAAGTCACAGTGAATACTAGTCGAGGTCAACGAATGAATGCCAGTACTTTAGCAGTCAAGCCTACTGAAATAATGAAAAAAAATCCTACATAGGAATGTGAAGGTTTCGAATGGACAAGAAAATGTGAAGATTTCGTAATGCCAGTCACAGTGGATACTAGTCAAGGTCAACGAATGAATGCAAATACTTTTGCAAAGCTACTAATCCTCCCCCCAAAACGTAGTAAAACAATTGCCATCTACATAATCGTACCGAAATAATAAAAAAGTCATACATAGCAATGTGAAGGTTTCGAATAGAAAAGAAAATGTGAAGATTTCTTAAATGTCTTCGTACAAAGAAGAGAACAAATGCAAAACTTTCATATAGAATTTACCGATTTCGAAAACTGAGAACATTTCGGGATGAAATCCTTCGTCAGGGAAATATGCAGATTTCCAGAACCAAAGGCAAGCTCTCGACATAGAAATAGCAGATTTCGAGTAGAATTGGAAGTCATTGTACATAGAAATGAGAAGATTTCGAGCGCAAAATAGTCGTTTTCGACAAAGAAATGGCGAGATTTTCTCTAGGAGAACAGAAGCTGAATATTTAAAAAATAACCTAATGGCCGTATTCAGAAAAACTTATTACAGCTTTATAAACCTTTGATAAAAAAAAAGTGGTAAAAATTGTTTTGATAAAAAAAAATTGAGTGAACATTGTTTTTGTATTTTCACACAGCTTTATAAACCTCTGATAAGAAAAATGTGGAAAAAATTGTTTTGAGAAGAAAAATTGTGTAAATATTGTTTTTGTTTTTTCACACAATTTTCTTATCAAAGGTTTATAAATCTTTTTTTAAATTCGGGGATAAATATTTAATGAACCAAATCAGAATATTTAAAAAAAAAACTAAATATTGTAGAAATTCTTTACCTAATTTTATTTTGCTTTAACATTAAACACTTTTCTACTCCATATAACATGAAATTTGAACGTCTTCCCTCTCCCCCTAACAACTTTCCCAATTGCAGGCATAAATTAAAATAAATAAATGTTCGAATATTCAAATCGTCATTAGGCGAACATTCGCGTATGACTTGAGAAAAATATATAAATTACTTTAAGAAAAAAAAAAAACTACTACAGCACACAAAGATTATTAAGAAAGCCAAGTATTTGCATGTGGCTGGCTGAGTCTCTAGGAACAGAACAACAACGCTCACAAAGAGAAGCACTGGTGATGACCCACTTTAACCACGCATGGTGGTTAACAAATGACTGAAAACAGCAACAACAACAACGAAAAGAATTTCCAACACACACACTCAGTCTTATAAAAATTGTAGCTTTTTTTTTGTTTCTTTGGCTATTTTGCAAAAATGGGGGGACCATGAAGAAAGATCCTCTTCTCTAATACCGCACCACCACCTCTTTATCGATTTCCGTCAATCAACTTTCTAATTGCCTCTAAATAACATACACACACACACACCGAAGACACTCATACAAAGGCATGCAACAATAATTGCCAATAATATAACATTAACATCTTTTAACTATGACTACAACTATTACATACTCTCTACAACCAAACAACAACAAGTCTAACTAATAATGATGGAAATTTTTCTTTTTCTTTTCTCTTCCCCCTGTGCCAAAGAAAAAATCCCACTAAAATGGAAAATTGCCTTGTCTTGCAGTTCATTGTTCAACACACTCACACACACATTTATTGGCGAAGAATAGTGTTGTTGCAACATGTGGTGGCAATTGAAAAATATTGTGTGTGAATTGGTTGTTTGAGTAGAGGTTGAAGTTTGGGACGCTATACCATTTGCAAGGCATTCATGGTTTGTCGTGTCCTAGGAAGAGTTGTGTTCATATTTAATTTGGTGAGAAATTATATAAATTTAGATTGAAGACAAATGAGAGTTTTTCCCAGAAAGGGCTACGATTGTTTCTACAAACCTAGCACAGAACTTCTATGGAATAAGCGGCATCTGGAGTTTCAAAACATCTGCAAACATAGGATGTCTAGCCTCTACTTTGTCTTTGATGTAGACCACAATGCATAAGTGTAGTGAGGAGATGTTGGTCTGACTTAAAAGGAGTGGTTGCTAACGCTACACCGAACAAGATTATCTACATTTAGATAAATCAACAAGAATTTCTTCTCTATGCCAAATACAAAATGATGAAGCAAGAATTTCCAATTATTTCCAACTGTAATTTTAAGAATTTTGACATCAATACCGATTCGATCCTAACTAGAAGTTGCGAAAAGGACCCAAATCCAATTAGAACAATAAACATTGAACTAAGGACTGATATTTTAAATTAAATGTAGACAACATTTTAACCTTTGTTCCAATTGCGTCTACTTTCCAGTTACAAGGTCAGCTATTTTCCATTATGGTGGATATATTTGGCGTTTGTAGAATTTCTGAATTGAATTAGAAGAATAAACATGATAAGACTAAAATTAAAATAAACCATAATATCACCTCTTTGTCCCAACATCGGTCATTTTCATAATCTCATAACAAGTGGATGCAAAAACGACCCAAAAATCCCAAATCGAATTAGAATCATAACCCTGGAATTGAGAACTAACAAAGTCAAAATTTATCACTTTAATCGCAATAGAGGTCGTTTCCATAATCTCCATTTAAAAGCTAAAGAACTGTTCCTCAAGACAGGAGGATGCAAAAAGGACCCAAATCGAATAAACCTGGAATTGAAGACTACCAAAGTCAAGATAAAATAAAAATTCAATATAAATAACCTGTTCGCCGTAAAGCCGGGTCGTTTTGGCAAAAAAGCTGTTTAAAGGCTCCTAACTGGCGAGGACTTAACATGTCAGATGACCGCCTGAGAAGCTCCATATGGTGGCAGCTGCATGATTCTGCATTCAATTCTTTACCTGCTGAACTGCTAGAGGATCAACATCCCTATCGATCATATTTACGATACGTCTTTAGCTTTTATTGTTGAGCTTGGTAAGTAGCCCTGCCAATTTTAGAAGGTGTTGTTACTGCAGCATTCTTCATCACCTCAACTCATTCCCTGATAAATTCTGCATGCTCACACACGGACTACATAATATCTGGTTTATTATTTTGTTTCTTTCGTGTGATACCGAAGACTTATTTCGCCGGTACTACAATTATTGGATGAATTTGCAAAAAATAGTTGTCTTCTCCTTCTTCTTAGGGTCTGTTATTCACTGCACGCTGATGACATAGCAGGCCCATGACAAGGTTGCATGTGATCGTCTTAGTTGACGATCCACCTAATTGAAAGCGTTGCGCCACTACAATGGTAAAACGCCGAACTTCTTAGAAAGTGAATGTGTGAAGGTTATCATTGCAAGCAAATCCATGCACAAATAGATTCTGAGAATATATGTGTATTCCCATCTGAGTGCTGCCTCTAATGTCCAAAATTGTCTAAAGACGACCTAGATACATATCATGGCTTGAAAACTCCTTATAATTCGGTTTTCATAGTCATTTAGAATTGAAAAATTGTGACATCGGACGAAATAATTATTTGGCAAAAAACAAATTTTGGCTACTAGAGGTTTAAATGCATATTCGACTCTCGATTCTGAGTAGAACAAACCTCTTAGTCGCCACCATCTATAGTGACTCAGCGACAACAGATGCATGTAGGATTGCCAGCCACTGGTTTCAGAGTTGCATTTCAATGTAACGTTAGTTGTGCCATTATCTTTCAATATGAAAACCAGTGAAAATACCAAAAACTCATTGAATAACATAACAGGTGCACATTTCTAAAGGAGTTTCATTTATATAGAAGTTTTACAACGCAACACCTACTAATGACCGTCACAATACTCGTAGTAGCACTGCTGGGCCACTATCATCCGATCTGAATTTACACAGCTTGTTTCGGTGCTTCGCTCGTGGTTTGCCGTATACCATTTAAAGCTTCACATTGGACAACTTAAAACATTAATAGTGTAATGCCAATCTTATAAGTGTTTATTTACATGCAACAACACTTTAGGTGCGTTGTTTTCCTGCTAGCTGCCGCTCTGTGAGTCTCTACACCATTTCAATTTTCGTATTTCATTAGAAGTGTTGCACATGAGTGCTGGCGATTGTTTGCTCGGGAGTCGTCTCTGGCATAGCTGTGTTGTGTCTATTATGTTGCATGCTGTGTCATTATTGGGGGGTATTTAATTGAAATCACTTCATAATATCACAATATCCCACTTGGATAGATAGACAGACAGACAGTGGGAAGCTGAGACAGCGTATATGGAGAGGATGTGAGCAATGAAATTGTCGATAAAGCCGTGGTTACTATCGACAGGGAGTAGTTTAATTTTAGGTTGTTTAGAAAATAATACTAGTACCATAGAAGTGATCAAATGTTGTTATAGTTAAATGTTGTTGACTGGCGGTGTTGACGGTAAGAAGTGGGGTTGAGTGGGATTCGATCTTTTATTTTAAAAACTAACCAGCATATTCATAAACATTTTAAAAATTGCTGTTAAGGAAAATGTGTGTTTCTATTTTCATACATTTTTCTTAACAAAGGATTTTTTGTAAATTTTTATGAATACGGAGGTAAACATTTTCATCATCCTGACAAACGATCTCAAATTTCGTCAAAGCGAACGAAACGCTTGAGGTCGTCTCTTGGTGACGGCAAACGTAGGGCTTTTCTATGCGAAAGTGAGTGACTGGCTTCCGTACGGCATCGGGGTTAAATCAGTTGTTGAACTTTCAGAATTCACCCAACGATTTTCTGGCATTTTGTATTCATCACCAATTCTGTATCGAATCTTATAAGTCAGATAAGCAAGGCTAAGCAAATTGTTGATCCTACGAAATAATGAATGAATTCCTGCATTTTCAAAAAATTTAAATATTACTATACCCTTCGCCATGGCCTCATTTACATGGTTCCTCTTTACGAAGTTATTAAAAATGAAAACAACTTAATTTCATAATTATAAAATGCATATTCAAATTGGCGCCTTGTTGTTTATAATCTAGTAAAGCGGATTTATCTTTCAGACAAGACACACTGTGTGCGAGGTAGAGACACTGAACACACATCCTTGCACATTGGCAAATGCAACCGCCGCCCCAAACACCCCACCCACACGTTCTACACCCATCAGGGCAACAACAAGACGGAAAAGAAAAATTTGCAATTACATTTTAACGTAATTACATTATTTACATTATGCATATTATATGAAATTTTTTAGACAATCCTCACTTTATAAGAGAGGGTAAACAAGGGGGGGACAAAAAATACACAGTGCAGGACTCAAGCGAATGGTTCGAAGGACATTCATGCATATGTTGTCATATGTAAGGGGTACCATTCTACACACTCTCACATCGCATGGTCATGGCGTGGACTTGTCCACGTTAACTATATCATTATGGCTAAGCATATATAATCCTGACAGAATACTCCCTTATGGTTGTTAAAAGTACAATTACAGCAGCAGCAGCAACGATGGGCAACTGGCAACGACCAACAAAACATTTGAATTAGAACATGAGTGTCCTTCCAAGTTTTATTTTATTTGTGCAAATGTTCTTCGTGTTTTTTTGTTGCGCAAAAACTGCACGGATGTATGTGTGAGCGGGTTTTCATTAGCATATATTTATTAAAATTATCTTTTATTAAAAGTGAAGGACGTGCCATGGAGTGTTGTCGAGCCATATCTGTGTAAAGCATTTGTTCCCCATAAATGTTGAATGTCCTTAAGAGATACAGTGAATGGGACATTTAACTGATAAAGGCGGTAATTAGGGTTGATTTTCTTCTTTTTTTTGGGAAATGGTTTGCAGAGATTGTCTGTGTTAATTGGAGGAATTTCAAATAGTTTTGTATAAAACCAATCTGAACAAAAATGTCCTACAAATAGGAATTCCACATTTAATGTGGCGACTTAACCGGCATAGTTAAATTCATTGAAAGAATAATTTATTGATCTCAAAATATACGAAACGACAAGTTCGAGAAATGTCAATGTCTTTAGCTTCTTAACGTGTTAGGCAATACGGATGGAATTGGTCAGAATCCTAATCCTCCAAATGCAAGCATTTTTTCGATTGAAAATTCACAATAGAGTGTTAATCTCATTTTAGTTTCTAATTCAAGCACCCCGGTAGTAGAGTTGGTAGTGTGCTTGCCTATCAGCGTGGAGGTTGTAGGTTCGATTCTCACAAGAGGCTTTGGCTTTGGTCTGCAAAATCCAGCCATATGATCTGTATCACCCGACTGACGCTTGGACCCAAAATTAGAATCTAAAATTTACTTTGTATTGTAATGAATAATAAATAAATAATAAATAAATGATAAATCATCTGTAACATCCTTTTTGGACTGACGAAAACAGACCGTTTTTCTGTTTTTTTTTTATGATTCGCCTCATCATGGCACAATAATAGAAGTTAGTGGTAACTGCCCAACAATAAAAACTTCAATACAACCCTGGGTATTTTGATTGTCAAATTCTGATTTCTAAATGGTAGCCAGTTACAACTCATGACACAGTTTTTTTGGGAACTATAACTTTATTGCTAATAGTTTTGAAAGCCCCTTTGCTTTTTGTAATCTAATTCTTTGATTTAAGTGTTTAATACGAAATTGTATTAGACATTTAAAGAGAAAAACTAAACCAACAATTGAAATGTAAAATCAGTTTGACAATCAAAACTCTGTCAAAATGAGAAAATTGTTGTTGGCATGACTCTACCTTTTGTTATTGTGCCATGGAATCGCCACGAAAAGGCCATCATCTCAAACATTTTCCACATCTTCTAATATTTTTTCTTCCTAAAAAAAGTCCACACTTCTGTTATCCGTTTCTCATCAACCATTTATCTAAATCACAGAGCATATTTGTCTGGTTCTCATTCTCATTTGAAATTTTCTTGCGTTTGTGCGACTCCACCACACACACAATTTACTCTTTGTGCTCGTTTTGTCTGTTTGTATAAAATTTATGTTTGGCATTTCACTCTCCAAGTGTAACAGGATCTAAGGAAATCAGAAAACCTTAAACGGTTAACACTTGTACTTACACTTCGCCGGTTTTCCTTTGGTATGGTGTGTATACGTCTTTGTAGCAGTTTAGGGGATGAGCGCCCCAAAACAAAAAAGGCAAAGAAAACGTTACAAAAGTGTTTGTGCAAAGCAAGTTTATTTATTTCCCTGTTTGTCCGTCTGGCACTGAACATAAGGATGTGGCTTATAAGAAAGGAATTGTGCCTTGCCGGATATTCTGTTCGCCTGGCATTGAATAGAGTAACAAAAAGAGAAAGAAATAGTAAAAACTAACAATAACGACTTGCGTTACGTGGAATGTTCCTCGTGATGGAGGGATAGTTATTTGCTCGGTTTCTGTGGAGCTTATAGCACATTATGATGAAGGATAGTTTGCATTTATGGCTATACTTGTATCTGGAGCTTGTGTCATTATGATGTTTGACGTTTTCAAACAACTGAGGGAAAACAACCTTTGCTACCCCCTTCATTTTTAGAGTTCGCTGCTACAAATTGATTCATTCATTTATGTCTACACTTTTTCGTATGCCCTTTCCCGCTTTTGCTACGGACTTAAATTGTGATGTGTTGTTGTTGGCTGTCGTGTTTGCCATTATACTCGGAATCAGTCGATGTATGGGGAATGGAATGGTCACATAATTGTCTCTTGGTGTATGGTGCATAATAGCCATGTTTTTGTTGTTGGCGTTGCTATTGTTGTTTGTATTGCTCGTTGTTAAGTTTGTCACTTAAGTTGACTAATTAAAACGAACAATACGAAATTAATTACAACACTCATAGAATAACAAAAACAATGGTCCCAGCAACCAAAAAAACAAAAAATCAACTACTACTCCTAGCTATAATAAACTCAGGCTTCATTCAATGTCTATAAGCTTAACGGCCAGCAGTGATGGTAGTTTTTATAGTTATATGTATGTAGTACCAGTTGGGGTACTCACATTATGCTGTAAACATTATTTTGCGCCAGATGGTTTATAAAAACAAAAAATAATTCTAATGGACAACTATATGTCTAAACTAAAATTAGACATATGGGACGGTCATCACTAATGTAAAATAAAATATAAAATACAAGTATTAATTTCAGTAGTGACCCGAAGTCACTGCCTGGTACGAATAGGGTTAATACGACATTTGCCGATATTTGTATATTTTCCCTGTCGCCGGACGCTTTGCCGCCGTCGCTAACTGTGTGATTGAGTTTCTCTCAACCCGGTGCCCAATTCGTCGTGATTGTCAGGGGGCAAGAAGAAGACTTGGAAAAATATATTTTTTGTGGGAAAAAAACCAAGCAATCATTTCGTTCAGTTCATTTCTTAATAATTAAATGAAAAAGTTTAACTAAATTTCCGGAATTTGTGAAATAACCAAGCCAAAGGTATCTTGCACAACTCGCGGTGTTCCTAGAGCCGATTCACAACAATTATCAGTCAACCCATGAACAGCAATTATTGGCCACAATTGAGGTGAGGTATCAGAGACTTCCAGGACAATAGATGGCGGATCTTCAAGCTTCTGGAAATCCACTTACACATATAAAAGGGTAAGATAACTAATTTAATGACTTGCATATTTGGTTGTACAGCAATCGGTCATCGGACACTTCGATAACTGAGCTACAGCCAACTCAGCAAAGTTTATTCATGATGAATAATGTGCCTGAAGACTAACAGTATTCTTTAAGATTTCAAGGTACGTTTCTTCTACAGTTTTAAAAAAGAATCTCTTAAAAAAACCAACATTGGGCCCGATGTTGAGATAACCTGCACTTACACTCAGTTATCGAAATGTGTGTTATCGGTATCTATTTGTGTATAATGGAACATTTTATCGAATTGTAGAGTGTGATGGCTGTGACCCGCAAATGAGCAACAAATTGGATACATTGGAGGAAAATTGTTCAGATAAGTCGAACGACAGATTGTAAGTGGTTTACTACAACATCGTTTCGATAACGGGAAACTTTGGCCTATTTTTTTCCTTCACGCACAAGTCAGGTATGTATTTAATGGATTGAATATGTTAACTACTGCATATAGATTATATTTTTTATTAGGCACGGCCTGTGTTATATCCAAAATAGTTCATAACTATATGGCGCAATTAAGAATTGTAGTCTGTGCCACAATCCCAGAACTTCAGACATTTTTTCAACGACCACTTTTACTTTGTCGATATCGGGGTTGATCTCTAAAGCCATGTATAACTTATCTACAAAAAGCATGAACCGTTGGTCATGGATATTAAACAGGATATATTATTACTTATTCGAGAGAAAGTCCCCTCTTTCTGTTACTTTAAAGGCTATTCAGGGAATATATGCTGACATTATTTTCACCACAACTGTACCGCCGGGAAGTTGCAACAACATCTTCTATATGGGTAAATTATTTCTAATCACTGATTTTAATTCAATTATTAAAATTGTTTATTTTCCAAGGACCAAGAACTTATATGATACATAGGATTTCATTAAAATTAGCTAGAAGCATATTAGACACTGAATTTCTTATTTACATAACAGCAGCTACTCACACAAAATCTCACTATAACTGGAATACCCCTATTAAGTACTTACGGCATCCTTTACAGTGAACATGAAAGCATCATGATCACCAGCATCACCATCGACTGTCCGTCCGTCCAACCTTACTAGTCGTCATAATGGCAACAACCGTCAAAAACGTGGAATATAATGAATGTTATACATTTAATACTCATACAAGCCACAACATGTATGTATGTGTACTGTAAACTTCTAGGACAAAGGAGAAGGACTAGCTCGTTGACTGCCACAAATATGACACTATATTATGAACAACGGCAGCCAACAGCGACGTAAACAACAACAACAACACCACCACCAACAATAGTTGTAGTACTCGCACCGTCAAACAATCCTTTAGGGAATGTTGTATGTGTTGCTATTTACCGAGTTGCAAGTTAAAGACCACACGTTTTTTGTTTGTTTGTGTTGCATGCTCTTACCGACCTACCATGCAGGCATAACTTCAGTTTGTTATGGTTTGCTCCGGGGTTAATGTGGAACATTAGCCAAATAAAACATTTGTTGTTGCGGCTAACATGTTGCAAAACACATATATTTGTGTATGTACTTTAGTGTACCACTAATGTGGTACACTACTCTGTCATCTACAGATGTGTGTTTGGTTGACAAAATGCGTGGTAAAACACACACACAGAAACCAAAACACAAATATATTATTTAACATTGTAATAAGGTTAAATGCCATTTCATATAAGATGGTGACAATTGTGCTTGGCTAAGGGAGTTATATTGCCAACAATTAAAAATTGGAATTAGGGGACATTAAAATTAATTATTGAGATGTAAACATTTCTAGGTCGGACGGGTCCATTTGTATCTCCACATTATTAATTGACCTCCTAATTGAGGGAAGTTCCAAGAGAAATATTATATAAGGGGTATATATAAAAGATAATTGTAGCCAGATTAGGATTAGGATAAGATTAGGTTTCGGAAATACTGAATTTCATTGGATTTGTTTTCAATTTTATAAATATACGATATGTAGGCTGAGTCATTCATAGGATTTCATATTGTCCCGAGTTTAGCCTTTCTTACTGATATCTTCTTATAATGAAATAAAGTCGTTTCGTTTAATTTACACTTCCCCACAACATTTCTCAGCGATGACCCATTTGTTGCACCACATACTCGTACGTACGTACTCCCATGAATTGTTAATGCATCCTTCAATACGTTTGATGTATTTATTACCCTTCAATGTTTAAAACCGCCAACGTTTCATTTTCGGTAATTTATATCAACAGAAAACGAAAAACGAAAAAAACAACAAAAACAAAGAGTTCAGTTCATTAAAAAACACAGCTCATTTCATCGCTTGTGAATTTTAAAACGAAAAATTATGATAATCAAACATATGACAGCACTCAATTAAGCAGCTGACGTCGGCACTGGCACTGTGGCACGCCGGGTAGCACGAAACTACAAAGTAACTGAATTTCTGAGTTGTTTCTTTTTTGTTTTGTTTTTGAAATAATAATAATAATGTATGTAATTAAGTGTAATTAACACAAAACATTTGCCCGTCCACAACGGGTACAGTTTTGGAAATTTCGTTAATAAAAAGGAAATTGCAAATTTTCAATTGTGAACAAAAAAAAACCGGTAGAAATATCACATCACTGATGTGGCGTCTGGGGTGTATACACTTATTATTTCAATAAATGAACGAGTGATCGATGGCCGACCACTGGAGTCTATGTGGAGGATAGTGGGGATATGAGTAATGGTAGGTGTACCTTAGTGGTAGACAGGAAAAAAAAGATTAAACCGATTTTAAATAGACAATTATGGAGTTTCTGCTTCGAGGAAATCATGATGGGTGGACCAAATGAGACAAACTAATGTTAAACACAAACAAATTTTTTAATTTCTAATCTAATTTAATGTTTTTTTTTTAGTTTATAACTGAGCGCTTGGAAATTTAAAACGATCAATTGTTCTGATGTCGGATGTCAATAAGCCAAAATGTATACTGTGGGTCACTCATAAGGCACTACATCAGCATCAGTCACACCCAATCAGATACACTGTTTGGTGCGTTGTTATGTTCACAAACGTAATCGGCCCATATTTCTCTGAGAATGAGGATAGAACTCAATAAACGTTCTACGGGCTTCTTACCGAAAAACGATCGACAACTTTTTGCGGTCAATTGTGGAGCAACATAATAATTTGTGGTTGTGGACTGCGCATACTTCTAGGTAAACTGTGGACATACTAGCCGTAATTGTGTTGGCTGGAGAGTACTGTCAATTTTATTGCCTGATGCGTGTGGTGTGGTTCGTTGAATTCGATTGATTCAGCCAGAAAGATATTAGATGACAAGTATCAGGTAAAGATAAAGATATGGATTCCTTGGAGAATAATCCAAAATGTTTGAATCGAACATTTCGTGAAATGCCAGCAATGGTCGGAGTCTTAAACGTGGGTAAGTTAATCAAATATTTGGATATTCTAAAAACTTTACTAAAACGAAATTAATGTCTATTAACAGCACACAATCGGAAAACAATTCTGAAATAGTTCGTGATCAACTGCGAAATTTAAAGAGGAGAATTTATATTATGACCAGACACAAATGTGGGTAAGAACATTCCATAATGGACTATGCTTAGAACATTACTAACATGAGATTAATCTCTAAACCTTTAAAATCGTCTCTAGAAAAAGCCAAAAACGTTTGCAGCTAAACTAAAACCTTATCCCTCTGATATGAGAGAAGTTCCGCAGATAACTTTATTCAGGGAAACACTTTCCACATTCAATATATGTTTATTAAGCGAAATGTGTTTGCGTATGTGACAGTCTCATATTGACAGATATGATTATGAATAGTTCATGACCATGATATCTGTGGGACACATTTAGGGCATTTTTTCTTCAACAGATGCCAGAATCAAGTCATCTCTAGATCGTCTTCGTCGGACATTAGGAAAGTGCCACCTGGACTATAAGTTAATTCCAGTGATAGTTCTAATTGTTTGTACACAGATTTTAGAGAAATTCTTTTGAGCAATACTTGTCTCTTAATCCAATCCTAGATAAACATTGTAATTTTGAAAGACTGATTTTATTTATCAATTATTTTCTTTAACCAACATTCTCGACCAATATTTAATTACGAAAACATCGGGCAACAATTATACTGTAGTCAACACGGGCAGATGGTAAATGATTCGAACATTTCAAAGTTCTTCAGCCGAGGGTATTCTAAGGTCAAAATATTTTTTGCATTATCACTGCCTGAAATAATTTGAGCATCTTCACTGCCTGATCATTAAATAAATTTTTTATTGACTCATTTTTTAAAATTTCATATTTTTCTGTGTATTATATGATTTAGTAAACATTTGAAATTCGGTTATTTACTAAAAGGCTGACGAATCTCCAAAAAAACGTCCCTTTCGAGTAAGCTGAGATTTACGTCTTGCTCTTAAGGGCTGATTAGTGAACTCAAACATACAAATTCTGGCACGCGCCCGGAGTATTTATGGTAGTTTCATTTGAAAGAACGCGCTTAGAACTCAATTGTGTACTCCTTAGTTACATTAGTAGTAACAGAGCGATTTGTTTTGACGGGATTTAAATAAGGCAAATGGCTTGGAGACTTTTTTCGTCGAAAGTATTTATAAATGATTGAAGGAAATGAAGCGAAGGTGTTAGAAATTATCGAAAGACAAAGCAGGTATAGAGGGTGTAAATTATATTATATAAATTTAATTTTTACTAATTTTTAATCACTCTTTATTAGAAGTAAAAAATCTCCATCATTCACTTTCCAGCCCACTGTAAATGATTTAATGTAATGATAACTTACAGACCATCTTCCTTTAACTAGTATTCCTCTCTGCCACCTTTAAGAGCAACTACATACTATACGGGCTCCATTCACTCGGGACAAGGAGGAGAACCATACAGAGACGAGAGTCGGGTAAAGTAATGAAACTAATAAAAGAGGGATCAGTAGTTGAAGAACAACTAAAAGGAATGAAACCATTGCAAAGACAATGGCAGCCAACTGATGTTGCTGCCTGGCATATAAGACGCGTTTTCATCGTTTTGTGGCACTTAAGCACCAACATGCACCAAAAAGGAAACGTTTTAACATTAATTTTGAGAGTTGTGTTGTGTTCTGTTCTCTGGTCTGGTTTGCGTTGTTTTTCAGCCATTTTTTTCTGCCTTCTGGCGCTAATTCATTTATTTATGTTTATTTCATTTTTAGTACAAATGTTGCCAAAGTCCTCTGCAGTTGTTGCCGTTGCAGTTACAGTTGTTGTCGCTTCATTGCTGTACGTTTTGGTTAAGACACAAATCGTCTATAAGCGAAGAGGGAACGTCTTCCTTTCCCCCCCCCTGTTCTTTAGACTTCTTTGGCCGTATGATATGATTATGACGACGACGACGACGCCGACGATGATGATGATCATGTTGATTGTTATTATTCTTTGTACGGGCCATATCATGGGGTACGTACATACACATCGCAGCATGGTGGGTGTGTCCTGGCTTTTTTTTGTTCGTTCTTTTACAATTTCTTCTTGCAATTAAATATTGCTGATTGTTACTGCTGTTGTTATTGTCAGTTTTAGCCACATTTCTTCGGCTGCTGCTGCTGCTGTTGTTGTTGTATAGCACAAATTAAAATTGCAAATCGATTGGCAATGGCAAAGGAATGGATGCAGGGTATTTTAGCTGATGTGGCCATTTCATTTCGTAAACCATTAATGACGATTATTTCTGTGGCATAGAAGGCACGCCATCGAGGTTAAGAATTTCCGAAAACAATTTGTATTCGCTAAGATCATGGTATGTTCGTATTGTTGGTAGGGGTTATACATTTAATTAATGTACAAATATATACAAATTAATAACTTTTGTCGCAACATTGTTGCGTTTTGTTAATGTGAACAAGTTTTATAGAATATTGACAGGACAGTTGGTACTTTTCTTCGTAAATGCCGTGCAAGTTTTCAGTTAGGCTCGTTCGGGAGAGTACTGGCCACCCAAACATACAGATAGTATGATGGCTCGAATGAGCCGATGGCCTCATAACTATTTTAATATTTATTTTTAATTTTTAAATATTAAAACGAATAATAATATAAATAATATTCTCGACAGATATTCCCAACATTGTGGCTGTCGAAGGAATTTTGTTTCTGGAGAAAATATGATGGCTGTTATCATTGTGACATTTTTGAATGGCCTTCCACCTCGTAACTACTGGCAACCTAGGACTAGGAGATTAATGCCTTTAAGTCACGTCGAACTTCTCTAGAATAAGCTATACCCGTCGGCAGCCCACTTTCAACTGGAGGTCCCTCCGATCAATGACTTATTAATTGTACAGCTCACATACTTGTTACCGGTCTATTCTGTATGGCATGTTTGTGGGAAATACTTATAGTTTTTAAGGGCACTGCTGCTAATGGTAAGTCTGTCAAATATTTTGTTTAACTTATTAATTTAACGTTTCCAACTCTTATACAGGTTATTACCAACGATCCATCATACCGTTTCGACTTTATCATCTGTCAAGTAGCAATTGAATGTCCTGGTGAGTCTGGTTTCCATTAAACAATTGTAGCCTTTTAAGTAATTATTGCATAATTAACCGGGGCAACAGTTAATTATCTACTGTTTCTTGTAGTCCTCCGCACACCAGCACAGACACACAACATTAAAATCAACTCCCACTTTTTGCCGTCATATATTTCAATTTATATTCGAAAGGTAGTCCGATGTCTCACGCTCGTAGTCGTCTCATTGGTTCGTGCTCTGGTCATTCACATTCTCACCACCTACTTCTCATCATTCTCCGTACTCGCCGGTTTTTTTTTTTATTTCCGCTACAATTAAAAATACATTTTCTAATGGTTTTGAAAATTAGTTGACAGTTGCTAAGACTAAGTCATTATTATTACGACTATATTGTTGCTCTACAAAAATCCACCCCACCTACCCCGCTCTGTCTGCCAGAACGCGCGCCGCTTTACAAACACATCCGTCTATGAAATGAAATTGTCCACGAACATTACAATCCAGAGAGTAGGGAGACCAGTAGAGGAGGGTTTCGAGTGGGTGTTGTTTGGCTATAATTACATAATTGCGTGCAATTAATCAATAAAAAAAACTGTATAGAGAAAAACCTAACACCAACATGCCACTGTATGGGTAACACGTAACAAACACACACACACACAGGCAATAGTATTAATTTCAGCTTATCTGTGTTTGTGTCTGTGGACGTCTACTACTTCTGACTTCGGTGTGTTGTTGAGAGAGTAAATTAAAAAACATATAAATGATATTTTATTAAATAATAATGGTGAAATTAATTTATTTCTTCGCTCCATCCTCTTGTTATGTGTGCTTTAATCCAGCCAACAGCTAATTACAAATCCTTCGAGGCCCATAAAGAACACAGCGGCTAAAAAGGGGGAAAAGGGTCAACATTGAGGGACACCAATAAATATGAAAACAGTTTATACACTTCAGAGGGCGGAAGTACACGTTGTCACTAAACGTTTAAATGCTTTGAAAGGGCTACAGCCTGGAGGGGAAATATTAGGATGGGAAAATTGTCGGTGTTGAATATTCTGGAAAAATGCCTAGAGATTTTTGACATTTTCTGGACTGGACTGTTGAGTGACTTTTTTAAAATGTTTTCCTTACGGCAATGTTGAGGAAAAATGTGTATATACTAAAAGAACTGCTAAAGGTTTGACTAGTTATACCAGAAAAAGGCTGTGGTATAAAATTTACTCATAATGTCGTCCTCTCAATGAAAATAATAGTGTATATACCATACACTATTGTGTTATTAAGGGGACGATATATCCCGAATCTTTAAACGGATGTGACATCTAGTCGTATAGTTTTTAGTCACCACCCTTTTTATTCCGTATCCTAAGTCGTGTATATAATACTTTATGTTTTTTTTAAATATTTCCCTTTATTGTTCACATTCTGAGAGCTCAAAGCCCGCAACAATTATTTTATCCATAAACCAAAAGAAAAAAAAAAATAAAACTTCAAAATCTTGCATCTGCTGCGGATTGCACTTCCTTTGCTGTGTAACTTTTATAGTATTTGAATGTAAATCTATACTTATTAATTCTTCCATTGTTTTTTCTTCATCTCCATTTCCACAGGTCTACCTCAAACTCAACCCCGGCCACATAACCATAATCTCAGTTCAATATGGTTAATTTATGAGCAGATGCTCGCTCGCTGGCTCCGTACATTTTCCTGTCCATGTTGCTTACACACAAAAGATCTCATAATGAAGCACGTTTAAGATTCGGTATTGTGGCAGAGTTTAAGCTCCTTTAGCCTTAGCCATGACGTAAACATATTAAATATATTTTAATTCTTACTCTTAGTTTTTGCTGCTTTTCAAATTTAGCCTAAAGACATATGATGTTCTGGTCTATTTCTTATTATCGCGTTTGTTTCTTTTTTTTCCTTTCTGGCGATGTTGTATTTATTGTTATTTGTGTCAGGTTTTTTTTTTTGTTTTGCCCAAGAGTTGTTTAACAACAGAACATTGTGTGCAGCCCGAGAGTTATTATTGGAGGAATATTAACGATTGTGAATATCTAAAAAGTCAGATGATAGGTTTGTAGCCAACCAGCCAAGAGTTTAGCGCATTTGTTAAAGTCCAATCTTTTTAGCATTTAACTAATTATTATTATAGTTTGGCTATAGGTACGTTACTCCAGTTGGCTTGTGCAAATGTTGTTGTTGCTCTGTTGTTGGTGTTCTAAATTTGTGAGCCATTCGAAATATGCTGCATATTTAATGTTCATATGCAACCGTGATCGTTTGGCACAAGAACAAGCTGAACGAACGACAACTGTTTAAGAATTATGGGTTACCGAATAAGGGTGTCCCCTTTATTTTTTGGGGAGACAAGAAACTGACGGGCTGGGAATTATGAGCTAAACTACACTTCGTTAGTCTTATGACAACATATATATGTAGATGCAAAATAGAAGTAGATTTTTGAATAAATATATGACTCGCTACTAAATTATTGTATTGTCTTTCAGTTGATGCTCTACGGCTTGGGACCAACATCATCAATGGAATTCGCAACAATTCTTGAAAGTCATACATAAGGAACTGTTCATACAAACTTTACATAAGGAACATTGTAATCAGATAAAGACTGTATGTGGAGGCGAGACCCAATCTTGGTTACAAAAACACAAATTCATGCAGTCCGCAGATTTTATGACGGTTGGTGCAATGTCCTAGGAATCTTGATCAGTTTTAGAAATTATTTTAATTATAAGTTTCGTTTACTGACACAGATACCAATCTTATAATTAAAATGTTTACAGAACTGTTACAGCTTCCCAATTACATTTGTATGGATTTACTTCTTGTATTTTCTTTTAGTTAGAAGCCTGAGTAATCGGAAAAAAATACATTTGAATTGGAAGTAACATCATCTCCAGAATTCATTAACCAGTCTGTAATACGACATACACACATAACAGAAACTTCTATATATGAATCGGTGTATGAATGCACTGCAAAATCGTCGGGGCTCCCGATGTATAAATGAGAATGATTGTGAGCTCGTACGCCTTCTGGAATTAAACTCATACTCTGAAGTATGGTAATCTTCAAATATTTTAACTCAATATGAATTAAACCTAACAAAGCCTAAGTAATTAATTTTTGGTTTCTTTCAGCTATAGACAGAGCTACTAGGATCGGAAAACCATTGCATGACATTAATGAAACTGGGCATGGCCATACATTAAATCTAAATTACAAGACCTGTGACCTGTTCTAGATAGTTGGTAGGTGCGAGTACCACTCAACAAATATGGGATCAATTCGAGTAAATACCGGCTAATTTACGATCATGGAATTAATCTCAAACGCCATATAAGGAGCTGGCTACAAAACAATAAGATGGACCAGTAAGTACACAAATAAAAGCCTGAATTGCTTGGGGATTAGGGAGAAGTTCTCCATCGGTTTTTTAAAAGAATTTTGAGATGAATAAGTACAATTTTGTTCGCTTTCGCTTAAGTTTGATGGTTTAGTTTCGTTTTTCTGGTTTGCACTGGAAAAGGAAACTCTAATATGTCAACTACCGTTATTATGATGAAGACTTTCCCGTAGTAACACTTATATTCCCCAATCAAACCGCTGTAAATAATCTGTCACTCTTAACAGACCGAACACTTTAATTGTTCGAAGACTCTGGTTTTTTTTAGTTCATTTGTAGCACGTTTTGTTGTAATTATTACTTTATTTGCTGTTGTTGTTGTTATTTGTTGCAATTCTCTGGCTGTTGCAGTTGTTGTTGTTGCTGCTGCTGCTTTTGTGTCATGACAGCCAATTTAATGTGTGGCTTAAATGCTGTTTTAACGTTGTTTTATGTTTTCGTTTCGTTTTGTGAACGCTTTGTCTGCACCACTGTCCGTACCTCCATACCGTCCATCCATTCGTCCCTCGTTCTCCTCGTACATCCCACTGTTCTTCTCACCATGTCCGTGCGAAAGGGAAGGGGGGTTTTCGGTAACATTGGCTAGTATTTGGTTGGACTTATACGGCGAACGTTTCTTTGCATGCCACAACAATGAAGTACGTTCAACCAAAATGCTGTGCTTTCCTGCTGCAAGCTGCTTGTGGGGTCAATTAGTTTGATGTGTTACGAGCTCACCAACGACATGCATACACACATAAATGTGTCTGTCTGTGACTGTGTGTGTGTGTGTATTATTTTGGATCCGACTCTATGGAAAACTGGCTGGCCATCGTTCAAAGAGGGGAACTGTCTTCATGCTCGCCACATGCAACATCCAACAACAATAATTATGTTTGAAATGTAAAGCATTTAATTAGTTTTCTTTTTGTGTGTGTGTGAGTTATTTTGGAGATGTTTGCTCTGTAGTTTTTGTGAGTTGTCGCCGGTTTTTTTGTTTCGTCTTTTGCTCATTAAATATGCAAAAATGTAATGATGTGTACGAAAGAGTCGCTGAACACAAAAACGAAATCAGGCCTTTTCTTATGGTTATTGATAATCAATATTAATTTATATGCTCCATATGTTTTCTTGTCTTTAGCACATCATAAATTATGATACATTATTCGACGGGGCAAGGGTTCGCCCGAAAACGACAAAGAATGTGATGCTTGGTGAAGAAGTTCAGGAGAATAAGTTAAGTATGGAAATAAATCGTCATAGACTGGAGTGCTTTGTATGGAAATGCAAAGCATTCCTGGGAATTGTATCTTTACTGAGGCGATGGGTATCCAAATAACCACTTTGACCTAGATCGATATGTAGACACAAAGTAAATAGTTTGGCTAGTCGGTTTTCTATATTTTCATTCAACATGAAATGCATTTTCATGGTGTCTTCTCTAGTTAAGCTGCTGTTTGTAGACGCTTTTAGTAGCATAACATTTGCAGTAATTTAATATATAAATTTGAAATCAAACACAGCTAATTTGACAAGATGACCAAGTCGATACTCAAATGGCGCTGAGTTCAAGACCAACCTGCCCATGACTTTTTGTTTGATGATCATCATCATTATCTCTCCCTTAACTTTCCATTAGGAAACAAATGCTGAACATATGTTAAAGCAATGCGTTGTGCTCGATATTCGAGTACATACTTTAATTATAGTAGGCTTCACAGGACTTGGAATATTTTGTAGAAACATTTTTACAAGACCTTTAGTTGTAACATCAAGTATTTCCCTGAACACAATCCATTCAGAAACTCACTGGCAACTTCTCCCAAGTCAGTCATCTGAACCTCCGGAACCTACAGGCTAAAGCCGGCGAATGTATTTTTCTAGATTAGAGATTACTGTGTTACTGGCGAAGTTGTCTACCAGTAGAAAACGGTTGCTGATAAATATTTGATTTTCTTGCGAGGATCTGGTTTTGCCGCCCATCATTGACAGATAAGAAGTGAATATGCTCTACATGGGCAAGCGTCCACAATCATGATAACCGTTGAGTATAAATATTTGGAAAACATTTGAAAAATATTCATTTCTTTAGAAGAATGTAATTGTTTTGGGCTTCTAGTAAATTGTCTTTGTATTGTAATTCCGAACAACACATAAATTACAGAACGTCTCACTAACTAGTAATTAACTTCAAAAGAAAATGTCATGGCTCTCATTTCGGAACACCACATGATTTCCAATTACAACAAAAACTGAAATTTTCTGATTATCATCATATCATTACCACGCTAAGGTTTGTGCTATTGTTCGCGACAAATGTCCTACTCGCGATTACCCACAAATCTTGGAAATGGAAATAAATGACTAATACCCTCATATCTACCAGCATTATTTGATTTGTTTTTTTGTTGTTGTTTGTTTGTAATAAAACCACTATCAGAGGAAAGAAACACAACATTTAAAAATTAACCATTAAGAGTGACTTTTGGAAAAAACAAAACACAAACAAAAAAAATATTAAATAATGTGCTCATATGTATGCATCATACAATGAATTGAAGGTATGTATGTGGCATGCTACAATAGCAACCGCAGCAACAACAACAACAGCAGCATACACATCATGCTGAGAATGCCGGTCAAAAACTAGCAAAACCAGCTGCTATTAAAGAAATATTAACAACCGACGAAATAAATGCAACAGCAACTGTTGATGCACGAGGCAGCAGCAGCAACAAAATCAGCCAAATTAAATGAAATTCATATAAATATCACTCACATTGCATATAAATGCTGTTTTGGGGCAAGAGACAGAGGGAGATATTTGCAATGCATATGCGGACTTTGTTTATGGATTTATACGAGGGTTATCATGTGAAGTTTTCCGCACATGCATACATTTTTGTGTGTTTAAAGAAAGAATTCGTATGATAACACACATACCTCATGTCTCATGTGACTGTATTGCTCTTAGGTAGTTATGACTTGTCCCCATACAAACAATTCCAATCGCATAAGCAAAGAGTCCATTCGATTGAGATTACACCAGGGCTGTGAAGTTGAAGTCGGACAAATTTGCCCCGGGACAAATTTGCTCTGACTCCGTCGTTTATTTACTTTTATTTACATTTTCAATATAGATCTGTTAATATTGTTTAAAATTTGAAATATTTTTGATTATAAGAACTTTTTTTTTAATTTTTCAGATACACACATAAAAACAATAGTGGACGGAAATACAGTGGGAGTCGACTCCGGATGCCATTGACCATAGCATGACGACACCTTCCATTGACGAAAAAATACACATATCATGAATGCCACAGTTAAGTCATGGAAATCACATGAGGGTTTGTTCAATATTTTGCATGCTGACAATGATGACATTTCTATGAATTTCACGATTTTCTTTAGAATCTTGCAGAGCACAATCGGAAATTGTTTGAAGCTTTAAATGAGGCTACAGTTCTTGAGGTGATTCCAATGGTCTCTTAATAGAATGTTTCGCTATTATCTTTAGTTCTGGCAGTGAATCTAGAATCTAGACTAAAAGAAGAGCCTCGTTTTGAGGAGAGAACTAAACGTCAGCTGGTGTCATTTAATGTGGACCGGAGTTTGTTCGATCGTTTTAGTTGAATTCTAGACCAGAAATTTGTTCACATTTTAAGCCTTGCGTTATTGTGATGCAAAATCTACGATAGATTGTTCTAAATGGCAGCGACCACATAGAGGACACACACCTTGGAGATTAAAACATTTTACGAGGAATTTTGAAATGGTAAGTTCCGGCCAAAATTAAGAAAATATTCGTATGCTGTGTGTTCTCATAGGAACTTTTTCTCTTGTCGTTAGAAAACAGGTCATGGATGTAGGACGTTTTGCTAGAATTCCAATTGTTGGCTCTAGAAGAAGAAGAGGATCAGTTTACGCGTAAGCTGACTAACTTTATTTCGATAATCTCACGACAATCGGATCTACGCTCCGGAACGACCCGAGTTCATCTCGGCCAAGTATTGTCAATCCAGCGACAGCTGTGTCTACCGAAAGTTTTTTACCCCAGACAAGAACTTTCGGCAACAGCAGCAGGACTATTACAACAACAACGGATTTTCTTTATGTATGTATTTATTTTCTTTAATCACTTGAAGCTTCATTCCTTTTACAAGACTTTTTCTTCTTCCAGCTTCAAATTTGCTTTAGCTGAGAGTTATCTAAATGGCGTTGGCCAACTTGCCGACTTCTTGAACTGCAAGATTTAACTTTTCTCGCACCTCTCGCTACAACAATTTAACGATTGCAGTGAGCCAAGATAACAAGAACAACAAAAACAAAAACCAAACACATAAAACTAATTACAATAAAATCACAAAAATGAAAATAATAATAATAAAAATACCAAAAAAAAAAAATCGCTTTAATAAGGACAAATGGCCTTTCAAAATCAACTAAACGTACAACAGCAGCAGCAACAACCACAACAAGAAATGGAAAACAAATCGTAATAAATAAAACAACAAAAATGAAAAATTAAATCTCTGGCAAACGTTTGGTGCGACGAAGAAAAAAATCACAAAACAAAAACATAACAGACGGCTAACGCAAAATAAACTCCAACAACTTTGAAATTTTTACAACATTCATCATCATTCAAACAAAACAAACAGCAAACACCAAACAACAGCAGCAAGAGCAACAACAAAAACAACAACAACTGAACTGAGCAACAGGATTTAAACGCGTTCAAACAACAGTTCCAACAACAAGAACAACGAGCCAAGTGGCAGGATGAAGGGGACGGCCAGAGTGGATAAAGGCAACAGAATCATGTTGGCAAAAAAAGGCATACTTGGCAAACAAACAAAACACATGGGTATGTATGGATTTATGTACGTCTGTCTCTCTCTCTCTCTGTCCATGTGTGCCTGTGTGTATTTGTGTTCTGCCACATGCAACAGGCATTTGTTTGTGACTGCTGTTGTAGTCGTCTCTCAACATTATGCCTGGCACTCGTACTCCAAACTCACTCTTCTCACTTCTTTGCAAAATCACCTCCTCCCATTTCCACCTCCGCTAACAGGCCTAGGCCTGGTGTGCCTGCCGCAGAGCTCGAGAAGAACGAACGAAAGTACGTCCAACCGAACGAGCGAACGACCGACCGGCCGACCGAACATTCATGTTGGCCCATATTGTGCAGCCAAAGTCAACTTTACAATTATTTTGTTGTCTTCTTTGGTTTGGGTTTTTTTTATCGTTTTGTTTGCTGGTGTCTGTCGGTCGGTCGGTCTGTATTAGTGTGTATGTGTGTTCTTGCAACAAATGTGTTGTATTGTATTTTTTTTTGGTATTATTGTTGTTGCTGCTGCTGCTCTTAGTAATTTAAGACTGGTTTTGAATTTCTGTGTTTTTTTTTCTGCGGAGAGGAAGGCTTAGAACACAGGACAACAGATACAAAGTCAGATACACAGTTAAGGTCCTTTCTAATAATAAACCTATTTAAATCGAATAAGACTAAACTGGCTAGAGCACTAAAGGCTGAGGGACGTTCTTAGGAACTCCCGGATCGGTGTTTATTATCAACTACAGGGTGGTGGTTAACATTAGTTCCGCGAGTAAAAAACTGACTCTTTCGAATGAGTGATGATTTTATACTTTCCTAAATACCATGATAGACCCTTCCGAATCAGTTTTCATTTAATACTTTTCTTAATTCAAAGAGTGACTTCCGAATGAGTTTCAATTTGTCAAATTCAAAGACCGTCTATTCATGTTTCAACAGGTGACGAAGCTCTTCTCACGCCGATCCATTGTCTGATGTCCATTTCATTATAAAAACAGCGTGATGAAGCTTGTCCTTAATAGACAGATTGTTTGAATGCACAGGATGGTATGTGGCACCACCTTGTTTGAAATTCATATCCATCAACTAATCAAAACTAACCTTGGCCGACTCAGCAAAGCGCAAACAAATTCTGTGACTTTCCCCTGAAAATGAAAACTTTGTTGTCCCGTGTAATCAGCACTAAAAGTGTTTACGTTTCTTATGATTGTGGGTGTATGGGTGTATGAGGCCTTATCGATGATGAAGACGTGGGCAGGGGGTAACCGAGGGCAACCGAAATGACGGTTGATTTACACATTTAAATTCGGTTTTTATTAATTTGCAATTAATACCAAATATGCGCTAAAGTTGGCTATCATGTGTTGGCTTTCTGAGTTTTTGGGGGATCGAAATCTAAGGAGATTTTCTCGTTTTCCATTTTGCCTACGTGAGCACATCTGTGTGAGTCACTGAGAGAGTGTGTGTGTGGAATGGTAAAAAAAAACAAATTGAAGGTTACATTTGAATTCTCAGGCTGCATTTTTAGGCTATTTGTTTATTTATTTTTATGTTTTTTTTTTATATTTTTCTCTTGGAGAAAACTGGTCTATGACAAACTGACTCTTATGTACGGTTGTTGTTGTTGGTGTTTATTGTGCGCGCAAATTTGTTCCAAGTGCAAACAATGTTTAATAACGAAAACTATTAATCATCAGCCGTGCGCAAATGCAATGCAACACAAACTGGTTGTGGTCTTTTTGGGTTTTTTTGGTTTAAAGAAACCACAAAAAAAAGGAATCGCTGTTTGAATCATAGTTTGCAATTAAACTTTTCCAAAGAATTGGATAAATGGCTTGGCTTGTATTTCTTTGGCGAAAAGATAAGGTTTTGTGGCGATTTGTTTTCGGTTTGAAATGTTGAGGGAGGGTAGAAGAGAGGAGGGTTCGATGTTTGAAGGTTCCCAACTACAGCCATGACTAAGCTGGGAAATGTAAGGGGGCCATAAGAGGACATTCAGTGCTGGGGAGAACAGGACAAAGACAAAAAGTCAGAGACGAAAACTGTATTAAATAGTTGGAGCAAAAGTAGTGAATGACCCAATTTCTCAGTTTGTTATGTGCAATATTGAGAACAGTCCAAAAGAAAAATTTTAAACAAGACATTTTTTTTTTTATTTATTACTCAATCAATGCCCTTTAATTTTTTTTTGTAAGAAACTATTTTTTTATTAAAATTTTTTTTTTCGTACGAAATTATTTTTTGTTAAGAAAAAAAGTTTTTTTCAGATTTTTTTTTAAGACATTTTTTTTTCAATAAATTTTTTTTTTAAAATTTTTTTTTATTATTTATTACTCAATCAAAGCCCTTTAAAAAAATAACAGGCCAAAAGAAAAATTTTAAACAAGAAAATTTTTTTTTTACAATTTTTTTTTTGATAAATTTTTTTTTTTTAATATAATTCGTTGTCTTATACGAATTTTTTTTTTGTTTAAAAAAAATATTTTTTTGATATTTTTTTTAAGAAATTTTTTTCAATAACATTTGTTTTTTTTTATATTTTTTTTTTTTAGAAACATTTTTTTTGTATACAATTTTTTTTTTTAAAAATATTTTTTTTAGAATTTTTTTTTTCAATAAATTTTTTTTATAAGAAATTTTTTTGTGACTTTTTTTTAATTTTTTTTTTTTTTTTTTTAATAATTTTTTTTTTAGGAAGTTTTTCTTAATAATTTTTTTTTTAAGAAATTTTTTTTTTGCATAATATTTTTTTTACTTTCTTTAATTTGTAAGTACTCAAACGACTTGTCCAATTTGATCGAAATAAATATTGAAAAAATAAAGTTCACGATTATCTTATGAGACATTTTAGCCCGCATTGACAAAATGAATAAACACTATATAATTCTGATATACAGTGAAATCTCCCATAACGGACACCTTCCTTGAACAGACATCCCTTTTGGACGGACACTGTTGCCAGGTTCCCGCAGCATTCCCTAACAAAATAATTGAACACACACATATTAATGGTGCCGGTGGTGTCCGCTCAAGAGAGATTTCACTGTAATATGGTCCCCTAAGGACAAAATGGTGGATTTTTAAATGTGGATTAAATGTTAGTGAAAATATTAAAAAAAAAAACTTTTTTGGGTTTTAATTTTTTTTTAAATTTTTGTAAATATTAATAAGAAAATTAAAATCTTTTTTTGTTTTTTTTTTAAATATTTTTTTTACGATATTTTTCTTTGGATGGTATTTCATATTAGCGAAATGATTTATTTTCTATTTTGCAGACAATGGATGAGCTTCTGATTTTCCGGCCATAACTGAAGACCCAACGAAGAAACTGAGAGAGATACGCTCTGTGCGATACGGTCAACTAACAGAAAACATCTACTCATGGTGCTTCATTGGCTCGTACCATCGTTCTTGGTGGTGTTAAAAAAGCGAACAGGTCCTTTTTACAACTAAATGGTTTTTTCTTTCAGGGTAACATCGAAAAGCGAAAAAAAGACCGGACATGGATCAGAAATCTCCAGAAACTAAATAAATTTGGAGATGGGGTTTGCATTGAAGGATATCATGATCATTGTAAAGCACCTACGTTATCAACTAACACGCGAAAGAATGAACATAGTCGATATCCAGACTAAGACAGCATTCTGGGTGGTGTTTAAAAAGTGAACAGGTCCGGTCAGCATTTAAATCCATCTCCCCGAGGAAATAAAAAACATTCTCCTCAGAGCACCTGAACATTCAACAAACCACAAATTATTCAAACAACAGGTAATCCGGGGAGGAAATACTGTGTCTATTTCCTCATAAACCGCAACATTATCTTGGTTTTTTCTGATAGCCAGACGGGTCAGAGTATGCCATAAAAATATTTTCCTATGTTTATTAATTATTTCCCCAAAAAATGTTGTGAAATGTTTCATAACACATGGAAAATATTTCAGTGGAAAATTTAGAAACTATTTCTTCTACAACTAAATTGTTTTTTTCTTCCAGGGTAAAATCGAAAAGCGGAAACAAGAACGAACCTGGATCAGAAATCTCCAGAGATGAGATAGATGTGGAGATGGTGTTTGCATTCAAGGAAAACAAGATCATTGTAAAGCCTCCTATGTTATCACAAAAGCTTGGCAACCAACAGACGAAAGCATAAACGAATTCAAGGAAAACAAGATCATTGTAAAGCCTCCTACGTTATCACAAAAGCCTGGCAACCAACAGACGAAAGCATAAACGTCATGTGATAAAAAATAAGATTGAGAAATCTCTTAAAATGTCCCAGCAAACAAGCGATTACGAGAGGCATATTTCTCCATCCTATTCGACCATGAAATCAAAGGCGGGGAATTCCTTTTAAATCAGTAGCTGTACGTGATATCATTCATCGGGGCTTTTAGTTTAAAGTCAGCTTGGAACACCCTGTCACGTGGCAAAGATTTAACTATAATTTTGCCAGCATTCACAAGGTAAGATCGACCATTAGAATATGTTTTTGATATTTATTACCACGATGCGAGTCGGGGTTTATGTGCTCCTTATAATTGTTAGTGACTTACTTTTGTAAGCCGGCTAAAAAACATGGCTAAACAATTTCTCGCTTAATCGGAAAATCATTGGCATGGAAACGGCCGCTTAAAATGTTTAAAATTTAATTAAAATGTTTTGAATGTTTAAAATGTTATCCTATACAAAAATAATCACCCAGTTGACGACTTGACTAGGTCTTATAGAAAACTGCTGCTTGTTAACAAAGATAGGCCTTGTGTGATTCTGGTTAACAAAGGAGAATACTTGACAAGTGGCTCTTGGAAGCCCGCAATCGCCTAAATTAAATATCGGTTGAATTTCCAAAATTTGCCAAATTTATTGGGTTGAATAAATTGCCGACCTAAGTGTGTGTTGCCCAAGGCGGGCGATTCTAACCTAAGGTAGACTGTTCGTTGATATCCATCAGCTCTCTGTCCACCTCTAACCTAATATTTGACTCACCTAAAAAATTTCCGAATTATTTGGTAAAAAAATGTAGTTGATTAAACACTTGATATGAAGAAAATATGAATATTGCGAATCTAATTAACTGTTTGTAATTGCCGCAAATTTTCTTTTCCTTGCTGTGCATCTTACAAATCGTCACAATGGTCAACAAATCTTTTTAACAAATTGCCCAAGTGTTCCTGGTGCCACATCAGGCTGTCTTCTATCTTCTCTACTCCTTTGTGTTTCGGTTTCGGTTTTAGTTTTGTGCTTCTGTCATTTTGGTTTCGCTTATCACATAATGTGTCATCAGTTATAGCTTTAACAAGTCAACTGTCATTCCATTCTGGAATAGCAAATAACTTACTTTGCTCTGTAGTATGTGCTGCATGTGATGCGAGCGCAACCATTCGAGAGCTCCGCATTGTCCAGCGCCTGTTTTGATGGATAGCGACGTGACATCTCAGCGACGTAATCCAAAACAAAACATCGCAACCGTATGTTGAGAGTAGAGCGCGGCAAGTCAAATACAAAGAAAAAAAAACCATCATCAAACGGTTTAAATAAAATTTGGATATTTATTTGTGTTTGTTTGTTTCGTAGTAAAGGGTATTAAGAGAGTTATCCGTTTTTGGTTACGTTATCTGTGGTCGTTGCACGGTTGACAATCAGTTAAGGCCATGGCGAAGTTAATGTGTCAGCCGGTCTTGACATTTAATTGTGAAGTCATTTGTTTTTGGTGGCTCTTGTTGTGGCATGCATGTGTGTATGTATTTGTATTTGCTAAAGCCGAAGGAGATCCTAGTCCATAGCTGGCATTGGACAAATGGTAGAGTAGTTTATTTTAAATAAATGTCAGGTAGTTGTGGAGAAATTGAGAAAGCCATTGGAAATGCTAGACGTGTGGTAATTATTGTGTGTGCTTATTACAACAATAAGCCCAGGTTCATGGCCTGTTAAGGACTTCCTATTAAACAATTTTCTCATAAACGAGTCGAGAACTCTTTTTGGTGATTTCTTGCTCCCTACACATGTCTTTTGTAGCCTGGCAAGAACACCCTATTTCAACAGATTAGATTTTTCCCCTCATAAATGAGTAGATGATTTCTTGCTTCAGCCTCCGGTATCCGCTCCAAAATCCTATTTCAATAGATTGGTTTGTTGGTTTTTTTTTTCTACATTCCCATTAATTCAGTGGTGGCAGCGTTTTTCACTTGGAATTTGTTTTTGTTGATTTTTTGTTGTTGAACCAATTATTTTGTAAGTTCACATTTGTTTTCTTTTCGCTCATTGTCATGCTTTATTAAATTTATGACTGTGTCAAATGCAGCAGCAGCGACGACGCCGACCACTGTTTGCTTACATGAAAAATTGAACTATTTGGGTTACCATAATTTTTATTTGTTTGTCGGCCGGTCGACTTGAGTTGGTGCTGCTGCTGGCACCGTTGGGTCGTTTGACTCAACCAACGACAAAAGTCAACCAGAAAACCGCCAATTTCGAAATGATATATTTGTAAGCAACTAATTTTACGAAAAGTACAACAACACATTTGTATGTACATTCTATACAGATCGACAGGAGAATATATATCACCTAGAATAATAAATACATATCTAGTTTAGCCGCTGCGCGCATGTGCGCGGGCTTTGCATCGCAATTGTGTTGTTGCTTTTAATTGTAAAAATTGGAATGGAGCCCCTTAAGGGGTCTGCGGCCACCAAATAAAGAACGTATGAGAGTTATGGCCCCAAAAAAAAAAAAAAAAAAAGAATGACACAGGGGCGGGGCATGTTCTCAGGTAGTAGCCGGATAATGCGAATATGTTTTTTTTGTCTGTTTGATTTGTTTTGTTTGTATTGTGTCTGTCCAGCTTTCAACGAGGCAGTCTTGGCAATTAGAATTGTGAAAAAGAGTAATGCCCTTGGCTAGATGGTGTTGAAAAGGCAGTTGGACCTCGTTGGAATGAAAGATAATAAAGCTAAGAAAACATACTTTCGAATAAATGGAAAATGAAGTACCATAAGTCTTAGAATATCTAAGATACAGTGCGACAATATGGAGAAATCAAATTAAATTTTTTCACAATCTGAAAAAAAGTGAAAATTTTTAATATGAAATAAATAATTTTTTTATGCACAAAATGAGCGATTACGACAGAATTTGTATAAAATAAACATTAAAAAAAAATATATAAAAAATTGTCCCCTCAAAATCTAAAAATCTTAATATATATTTACCCTCGACACTGATTCACTGACTCTGTCACGCAGTACATAGGAATTTAAATAGGCATTCTATAATTTTCTATAAATAATAATAATAAAAGAAATAATATTTTTTTTTGTACAGAAATTGTGTTTTCCCCAAATTTTTTTTTACTAAAAATTTTTTTTTCCAAAATTTTTTTTTTACAATTTTTTTTTTTCAACAAAATTTTTTTTTCAACAAAAATTTTTTTTTTCAACAAAATTTTTTTTTTCAAGAAAAATTTTTTTTTTCCACAAAATTTTTTTTTTCAACAAATTTTTTTTTTCCATGTTTCAACGGGCGCCATAGGCGCATTACAACTTACTAGTTTGGATATATTTCTAAAATATAGCCAACTTTCCGGGATTTAATAGTAATACCTTAAAATAATCCCCTACTCCTTGCCAGCAATCAGTTTTTTTCAGAACTCAAAAATGTTTACTAGATCAAAAGTTGCAAAATTTTTTCCGCTGAAATTGGTCTAAAAAATCCCTAGCTCACGCAAATCGATTTTGTATTTTTTTTTCAAAATCGATATTTTTTTAAAATATTTCTTTGGTACAAATAAAATGTTGACATCATAATAAAGTTAAGAAGACATACTTTCGCATAAATATAAACCTAAGTACCATAGCTCTTATGAATATCTCAAATTAACATTCTGTTTCCATAAAACGAATTGGTTCGTTTGTTACAAATCGTCAATATTGGAAGCGTTATAAAAATGGGTTTCAGGCAATTCTTCAATTCTGGTTTTCTGATATATATAGATATCGACATGAGCAACACAATCCCAAAATAATAAGCTCTCATTGCGATTGCCTTTAATTTTGACAATTTGTAACAAACGAACAAACTTTTTCAAATATCAAATTAATTTTTTTGAAAATCTCAAAAAAAAGTAAAATTTTTAATATGAAATAAATAAATTTTTTTATGCACAAATGTCACAATTTGTATAAAATAAACATTAAAAAAATATATATAAGAAATTGTCCCCTCAAAATCTAAAAATACAAAAACTAGTCCACTTTGAATATATTTCTAAAATATAGCCAACTGTCCGGGATTTAATAGTAGTACCTTAAAACAATCCCTTACTCCTTGCCAACAAACAGTTTTTTACAGAACTCAAAAATGTTTACTAGATCAAAAGTTGCAGACTTTTTCGCCCCGAAATTGGTTTCTGGTGTTTATTCGCCAGCATTCAAACTGTTTTTTTTTTTTTTTGGTAAAATTTTATATAAATATGAACTATTAATTTTGGTTTATTTAAGCTCGAGGTCTTGGTTTTTTTTTTAATTCATTAAAATTTGTATCCCTTTAACCACTGAAATAATGTAGCGATAACCGTCTACCGACGTTCTTAGTGGTTAAAGGGTCATTTATTCGATATGTCGTCTTTCAGCGAAAGACATCTTCAGGAATTCTTACACACTTTTTTTAACAAACACAAAATTCCCGAAAATATTAAATATTATGATTCTTTGCAAAATATTCTCAGAAGTTCGCATAGTTTTTGTATTTGCTGGATTTTTTTCTCTCTTACAAATCGGCCAAATGGCTTTGCCACAAGCTAGGCAGTTATTTTATACCCATGGATTCTTGCTGAAATATTCGTAGAACTACCTGTGGAACAAAATTTGACCCGACCTAATGTACATAGATTTTTAAAATATCCCCGAGTTGAGCTGATGTACTCGGATTTTCTTCCACTCCCAGTTTAAACGATCAGTGTTCGATCGACACAACAACTGTCGACGAAAAATGTATGTGTTTTGTTTCTACTTTTTTTGTTTCCTCTGTTAATTCGTGTAATGGAAAAGATATGTTTGTTTGCCATAAACAATAATTTCAACATTAACATTGGAAAACATGTTTATACACGACGTTTCTGGACCGTTGTCTTACTCAAGCTAATTAGTTTTTTTTTTAATTAAATGTTTATTTAGTAAGCGATATTTATTGAGAGAGAAAAAACGAATAAAAAGTAATTCATTTATTTTATATTACACATCAGTCCGAAGACGGAGCTGTGAAAAGTATCGAAAAGGGGGGTTAAGGGAGGGGAATTCAATGGAGTTTCAAATATGAAATAGTGGACAAGGTTAAGGAAGGGAAATACAACATATATGAAACGGATTTTTTAATCCCGGATAATATGAATTCAACTTTGTTTTGAGCTACTCCCAGCACCTCCTACCGACGAGAGATCTATTCTATTATCTGTAATTAGATACATACATATATACTCGTCGTATTCACATTATAATTATTCGGATTTTGTAATAAATTCTAACCTTATAACAATACCAGACTACAAATCAATTGCACTGCTTACTGGTGGCTGGCTGACTGGCTGGCTGGCTGGTTGGTTGTTCTGCAACATTGTCAGTTGGCCGTTGTTGAAATTGTTGTAATGACATGATTTATGGTTTGATTCAATATCTTTGTAATTTATTAATTTCGAAATTAGATAATGATGTTAATTGTACAAATGACAAGGCGATTTTTCATGATACGAGTGCGATACCGCCGCACAGAGAGAAAAAGAGCGATGCCATTAAAGAGAAGGGCGCAGAATTGATCGTTTGTGATTTATGGCTTTGGAGAGGGTGGGGCGCTTAGGATCGGGTTTTAATGATACACAGCTTATGATTCATCGGTGTAAACGCCTGGCGCAAGATATTGGAAACACTGACAATGATAATGATTATTATCTTAATATATATTTACCCTCGACACTGATTCACTGACTCTGTCACGCAGTACGTAGGAATTTTAATAGGCATTCTATAATTTTCTATAAATAATAATAATAAAAAAAAAAATATTTTTTTTTTGTACAGAAATTGTGTTTTCCCCAAAAATTTTGCAAAATTTTTTTTTTACAATTTTTTTTTTACAAAAATTTTTTTTTTATAAAATTTTTTTTATATAAAATTTTTTTTATATAAAATTTTTTTTTCAACAAAAATTTTTTTTTATAAAATTTTTTTTTCAACAAAAATTTTTTTTTTCTATATTTTTTTTTTAAGAAAAATTTTTTTTTTCAGCAAAATTTTTTTTTCAACAAAAATTTTTTTTTTCAACAAAATTTTTTTTTTTCAACGAAATTTTTTTTTCCACAAAAATTTTTTTTTCAACTAAATTTTTTTTTCCACAAAAATTTTTTTTTCAACGAAATTTTTTTTTCCACAAAAATTTTTTTTTTCAACAAAATTTTTTTTTCATATTTCAACGGGCGCCATAGGCGCATTACAACTTACTAGTATTATGATATTTATATTAAAAATTCTCTAAATCGGAAAGTAAAACACCAACGTCTCGAGTAAAAAAAAACTCCTAGTTGCAATTTAAGAAGTAATTACATTTCTGTATTAAAATAATATATTCAGTAAGGTGTTATGATTATTGTAATATAAAAATTAAGGGCATAACTAAGCCTTGAAATCATTCTAAATGCGAGACCAAGTTTGTGCTCCTTTAAAGTCCTTCTAAGTAACTCCTTAACTCCTTTGTGTGTCTCTCCAGGAATACATTTAATTATTTCCCTTAACATTCCATGAAGGAACAGACGGGGAACTTCTCTCAGATCAGTGAGCTGTTGGCGATATAATTGCGTATACTCACTGACCGGGACCTACTGTTTAAAGCCGGCTCCGAAGGGCTAATGTTTTTCTAGAGAAGAAGGCTTAGAGATTTCTCTCTTACTCGTAAAGTCGCCCCAACATTTACGAGGTGGATACAGCCGCCGAAAAAATGTTTGATGGTCTTACCCGGTTTCGAACTCGGGTTCTTCTGTGTGATAGTCGCACCAGGAATAGAAAACGTAATGTGACCCACATTACCAAATAATGTAAACAGTAAGCACATGATATTAACAAATGGAAACAACAGAAAAAAATCACACAAATCCCACTTACCGCTTCTGTTTTTATATTCAGTGCCACATGTACGGCGGCGGGCGATGCACAATTTCGGGCGGGCGTCGTCGACGCGCTCGCCACAGAGCAGGCCGGTAGTGTCGTTGTTGAGGGCTGCGCCGAACCACAACTGGCATTACTATTCGGTCCCGGCGTAGCCCGGCCCGGTGAATGTGGCGAGACACCGCTCAACGATGCCACGGCCGCACTGGAGTACGGCGACGAGGCGGGCGATTTATTCGTATTCGACGTATTGGCTATGGCGGCGGTTGTCGACGATGAGGCCGTCGACGTTGAATTCAGCGATAATGTCGACGACGATAGCGATGAGTTCGATGAGGATGATGACGACGACGAGGACGACGACGACGATGACGATGAGTGTGCGGTGGTGCACACCAACGGTGTCAAGCCGTTATTGTTTGTTTTGGCTGTGGGTGTTTGTCGGCTGGTGGCTGATGTGTTGCTGGTGACAGCGGCGGACGTTGATGTTGTCGTTGATGTGGTCGTCGCTGCCGTTGTCATGGTGTTGGGTACATGATGATTTAGTCCATTGTTGGTGGGCGATATCAGCGGTGGTGTGGGACTGGCCATGCTAACGCTGGCGGTGAGATGAGCGCCCAGGACGCTGGTGGCATCGACAAATTCACGTTTCATTACGCCACCACCGGAGACGCCCAGAGAGGCGGTTATGGCTGCTTCACAGGGCAGAACGGTGCCCAACATGGTAGGTGCGTTGTCGGCGTTACGATTACCACTATTACTTTCTGTATCTTCGCAACCTTCCGCCATGTCAGTTACACATTGTGGCAAAATAACTGAAAAGAGGGAGGTGGAAAAAGCGAAAATGAGCGGAATAAATATTGGAGGCATACTCGTATGTATACAAAAAAAAAAACCGGTTACAGACATTTTTTGTAAATATATTTTGAATCTCAAAACAATTTCATTAAAAATCCATATTTTTAGTTATAACCGTTTGAACCGGTTCATAAACAAGTTGAACCGTTTCCAAATCGGGCTGAACCGGTTCAGAACCTATTGTTTAAAATAATGAAAAAAAAAACATTTAATGTGGATTCTAAAAATCATTTAATTATTATTTTCAAGATGATTTGGAACCGGTTCAGAATTTTTTTTTCAAAATTTCGTTAAAAATCCATTTTTTTTTAGTTATAACCGGTTGAACCGGTTCATAAAAAAGCTGAACCGGTTCCAAATCGGGTTGAACCGGTTCAGAATCTATTGTTTAAAATAATGAAAAAAAAAGCATTTAATGTGGAATCTGAAGGTGTGCCTGGTATCATTTAATTATTATTTTCAAGATGATTTGAAACCGGTTCTGAATTTTTTTTTTCAAAACCGGTTACATCAAAATATGTTATTAGATACTCGAAATTTCATAGAAAATCCATATTTTTAGTTATAACCGCTTTATAAACGGGCAGAACCGGTTCTTGAACGGACTGAACCGGTTCGAAACCGGCTATTTAAAATAATACATTGTTGGTAAAATAATATTATTTAATTTTTATTTTCATAATGATTTCAAACCGGTTCTGAATCTTAACCAATTTGATTTTTTTTTATATACTGAACATTTCATTATTATTATTAGTTAGAACCGGTTCATGAACGGGCTGAACCGGTTCGAAACCGGCTATTTAAAATAATACATTGTTGGTAAAATAATATTTTTTAATTTTTATTTTCATAATGATTTCAAACCGGTTCTGAATCTTAACCAATTTGATTTTTTTAGATACTGAAAATTTCATTATTATTATTAGTTAGAACCGGTTCTTAAACGGGCTGAACCGGTTCATAATCGCGTTGAACCGGTTCGAAACCGATTATTTAAAATAATACACGGTTGTTAAAACAATATTATTTAATTTTTATTTTCATAATGATTTCAAACCGGTTCTGAATCTTAACCGATTTGATTTTTCTTTCAAAACCGGTTACAAAGATTTTTTTTAAATATATTTTAAATCTCAAAATAGGTTTGTAGATACTCAAAATTTCATTAAAAGTGCATAATTTTAGTTAGAACCGTTTGAACCGGTTCATAAATCGGCTGAATCGGTTACAGTGATTTTTTGTAAATATATTTTGAATCTCAAAATATGCGTTTAGATGCTCACAATTTCATAGAAAATCCATATTTTTTGTTAGAAGCGGTTGAACCGGTTCATAAACGGGTTGAACCAATCGTTAAAAATTCAATTACATTTTTGAGTTTCTCCAATTAATTTAGAGAAATATTTAAAATATATCCAAAAATTATTTGTTGGCCGAAATATTTAAAATAAGGATATTTGTCCTAATATAGAATTTTTTCCCCTCAAAACCGCTTCAAGTCTCCCTTTTAAAGTTGTTTTGATTTCTCAAAAATCTTTCAATTCACTTTTCAACATTTTTGTAATTACTTTAAGGATATTTAGAACAAAATCCAAATAAGTTCTTATTAAAAACTTTAAATTTCCAACATAACTTTTCGTGTTCGTATTTGTGTGTGTGTTTGTGAGAGAGAGAGAGTGCGCTTTCATTCTGGCTAAAAGACAGACAGACGACTTTGCACAAAAAAAACTCCTTCTAGCAAATGTCTGCAATCATAATTTGTTGTTGTTGTTGTTGGCAGAGGGAGAGAGCGCCAGGGAGAGGGTGTTGTTTTTGCATGTCAGCTGTATGCTACTTGACCAAAATGCATTTGACCGTGCCCCCCCCTCCATCCGTTGCCTTGGCCATTCCCTAACCAAAGTCCTTACCCACCTATCGTCATTGATTCCAAGCACACTGAGTACCACACACACACGCGTGCACACATACACAAGTGTTACAAGTAACCGGCTCAACATATGGAAACGTCTCATACGTCTTTCGATGCCTTAGGACTTGAGTGGGGTGGGGTGGGGGGTGTTTGTTAGTTTGCATGTTTTGCTGTGGACAACAATGCCTGACTCGGGCACGCGTCTGAATGGCGGGAGTGAAGGAGGACAGATGGTGACAGACGGAGGTCGGCAGAAAGACTGTACAAGTTTAAGTAGGATGTCCAGTGGTATTGTCGTCGTGTGTGAATATGTGCTTGTAAGTTTCTCTTGCTGTTTATTTGTATGCGTCTCAGTGTGTCTGGGTGCGTGTGTGTCGCTGTGTGTGTGCGTGTGTGTTGATGATGTCCTGTATGCTGTCCTGTTGTTGACGTTTGTTCATAATTTTGTTTTGTTTTACGTTTGTTGTTGTTGCTGCCGCTGCCGTCGTTGTACTTATGGCAACTTCTACAAATGCATAAATGCATTAATAGACACTCCAACTCGTAGGAGAGGGAAAGGGAATGGACGAGCGAAAGGGAGAGAGCGCATTATCATCATTCGGACATCAGGCATGCACATACTTTGGCTTTTCAGCCCACATGTGTCGACACTGGTGTCCAAAAAATGACTTTCATATGGAAAAGGTAAACAATTCCTGGGGAAAAGGAAAATAATTCCCGGGGTGATTTTATTTAGACTATGGAAACAGGGAAAAGGAAAACAATACCTGGGGAGATTTTATTTAGACTATGGGAACAGGGAAAAGGAAAACAATTTCCGGGGGAGATTTTATTTAGAATAGCAGTACAGGGAAAAGGAAAACAATACCCGGGGAGATTTTATTTAGACTATGGGAACAGGGAAAAGGAAAATAATTCCCGGGGTGATTGTATTTAGACTAGGAAAGTAGGGAAAAGGGACAAACATTCTCGGGGAGAACGGGGAAAACAATCCCGGGGAATTGTTATTCAGAATCGGGCTGTATGTCGCCTATAGCTGACTGAATTTAGATAAGTTCCATGCCAGATCTTTCATGGAGTGTTAAAGAAAATATAAACGTATGATGCTTGATTCTCAATTCAACTCAATATTTTGTTTTATTATTTTTTTATTTTATATATATTTTTTAATTTTATTGGAATGTGTGTACTTGATTTTTCTTAACTATTTTTTTATTCTTCTTCTTTGACCAAGTTGGTATTCTTATTTATTTTTATCTTATTTGTTTGGGCTGATAAGAAAAATTGAAATTTTTTCCTGGGCTGTTAAAAAAAATTAAATTTTCCTATTCCTTTCACTGATTTTTTTAAATTTATATATATATTTTTTAATAAAAAAAGAGAATTCCCTTCTTTGATCAAGTTGGTATTCTTATTTATTTTTATCTTATTTAACTGGGCTGACAAACGAAAGCCAATTTTCCTATTCTGGGCTGTCAAAAAAATGCAATTCTTCTTTTCCTTTCACTGTTTTTTTTTTTTTCAATTTTATAAAAAAGAGTTTTCTCCTCTTTGACCAAGTTGGTATTCCTATTTATTTTTATTTTATTTGATTGGGCTGATAAGAAAAATGGCAATTTTTTCCTGGGCTGTTAAAAAAATTCAATTTTCCTATTCCTTTCAATGATTTTTTTTTAATTTATATATTTTTTTTTTTAATAAAAAAACAGAATTCCCTTCGTTGATCAAGTTGGTATTCTTATTTATTTTTATCTTTTTTAACTGGGCTGACAAACGAAAGCCAATTATCCATTTCTGGGCTTTCAAAAAAATGCAATTCTTCTTTTCCTTTCACTGTTTTTTTTTGGAAAATTTTATAAAAAAGATTTTCCTCCTCTTTGACCAAGTTGGTATTCTTATATATTTTTACCTTATTTGATTGGGCTGATACAAAAAATGACAATTTTCTTCTCAGGGCTGTTAAAAAAATTAAATTTTTCTGTTTTTTTTTTAAATTTATATATTTTTTTTTATAAAAAAAGGCTCTTCCCTTCCCTTCGCACCGACTGTACGAGCATAGAAAGATACTCATTTGCATGCAGCAAGCAAAATTAATTATAGCAGCTCTCGACTTGAACTACTTAAGCACAAACACAAAAATTTTGCAAACCACCATTCTACGATGACCAACTACCCCTCCCCAAAACACCCACCACACCCCACTCCAGTCTAAGTTAGACGGGCGCCTTAGGCAACATCACCCTCCCACCATGGCCCAGACCCTTCTGACCCACCCAGAAAAGTCTTACACCTAAGGATTTTATAACTGATGTATAATTCTGTTTGTTTGCTGGTCGACGACAACACCCATACAAACATAGCCATGTTTGTATATATGTGTGTGAGAGTGCTTGTATAGGGACTAAGTACATACGAATGTATTTGGTCGAATATATTTCTGTTGTTTTATTATGGCGGCGGCGGAGGTGGTGTGTGTGTGAGAAGGCGGGATATGAGCTTTTCTAAAGTAGTTTAAACTCATTAAAGACTCGTATATTGCCCCATTAAATATATCTGTGTGTGTGTGTGTGTGTAAGCCAAGACAATCCGTTCTCCCACACCTCTTATATGTGTGTTGTTGTTGTTGTTGGTGGTGGCCAATCGAAGCAGTAAAGGAGTTTCATTAACTAAGTTTTGTGCCACAACAAAAAGAAAACTTTTCCCAACATGTACATGCAGGAATATTTGTATATGAAGAGCTCCGAACAAGAGCTCCGTTTGTAAAATGAAATTAATTTTTGCTATGATGAAAAACAGTAATTTACGAGAAAATGATTACATTTTCCCAGAGTCTCTACGGAAGTAGGTGAGAAAACACTTTTGGACTTGGGCCACTCTTGCTTTGAATACTTCATATATTTCAGCGAGGAGTTCACTAAACCTTAATTCAAGGCAAATGCACACAGACATCTACACTCTTACATAGAATCAGTCGGAACACAACAGAGAGAGAGAGAGAGAGAGATAGGGAGCGACAGACCGAGAGAGAGAGAGAGGGAGAAAGTAACTGACACAAGCATTGAATGTAAAAATTATCCTTATTTTTGTAGTCGCATTCATTATGCATTAAAATCATCGCCCCGAAAACAGCAGCAGCACACAAACACTACAACACCAACACACCCATACCCCACACACTCGCAAAAACACATACACAACTAGACACACACACAAGCAAATGCAAGTTATGCACTCCATTCACTTACTTTGGAGAGCCCGAATGAGGGAATGACTGAATGAATGTGAATGTCCAGTAGGTGTTCAATGTGTTTCTTTGGAATGTCCATGTCCATGTGCCTGTGTCTGTATGAGTGAGTGCTGTACATATTTGCCTATGTGTGTGTGTGTTATTGAATGTGAGTGTCCTTTCGGTCGGCGTTTGTGTTTAGAAGGATCTCAAACAGACAAACACAAAACTAACAAGAAATCCCTTAAGCCCCCAAACACGTTTCCGTTTGTATCCAAAAAATTGGAGACGTTTCTGCTGCCGTTGGTATTGTTGTTGTTGTTGTTGCTATTGCAGCAGTAACATTGTGGTTTCCAATCACACACAGACACAGACACACTTAACCATTCTTGGAAATGTTGCGGTGCATGTGTTGGTTGGCTGTTGCAATTGCTGCATATGTTTGTTCAGAATTGTGAATGTGCAAGAAATTTGAGCTGCTGATGATGTCTTCCTCAGCAGCTAAAGGAGCTGACAGAGACAACAGACAACAAATGCAAATACATCGCTGTTCTTCCGGTAATTTAGAAATGTATATATGGGACTTTGCATCAACTGCAATAGAGGGCCATTAACAGATTAGAAATCATGGATTTGTTTAAAAGATTATTACTTTATTGTTATCATTATCGATTATCATGAAAAATATTCCATGAAGGAACTGGCCGGAAACTTCTGCGAAGTCAGCGACAGCTGTGCACGATATGATATGAATAGTCGGTGATGTGAAACTAGATTTTTGAAGACTAACGGCTATAGATTATCCACCTACTCATAAGGTTTGTGACATGTTCAAAAAAAAGCTGAGAGTCGCCCCGTTTTGTCGCACCGTTCTCACTGTATCAGACTCTTTTTCGAAATACAGCCGTCCACGGAAAAATACTGAGAATTGCTCCCCTCGAGTCAGGAAATAACATTTCGCTATCTAAAACCTTCGTTTTCTCTCTCAGTGGCTGTCGTTCTCTCTATAATTCCCTTTGTAGTTGTCACTCTCTCGTTGTTGTTCTCCTTCTCTCTATCCATCTCTCTCTCTCTTTCGTTATCGTTTCGTTATCATTATCTCTCGATCTCACTTTTTCTCGATCTTTTCGTCCTCGTTCTCTCACTATATCGTCCTCCCTCTCGTTCTCTCTCTCCCTCGTTCTCTCTATCTTTCTCTCTTTCCTCCCGTTCTCACTCTTTCGTTCTTTCTTGCCTCTCTCGTTCTCACTATTTCGTTTTTTTCCTCTTTCGTTCTTTCCTTCCCCTCTCGTTCCCACTCTTTCAGTCTTTTTTTCCTCTATGCTCTAACTATCTCTCGCTCTCTCTCTCTCTCGCGCTCTCTATCGCTCTCTCTCTCTCTCTCTCTTTCTCTCTTTAGTTCTTTCTTTACTTTTATCTTTTCCACTATCTCTCATTCTTTCTTTCCTCCCTCTTACTCTCTCTCTCGCTCGTTATCTCTCTCTCGCTCGTTATCTCTCACTCGCTCGTTATTTCTCTCTCGCTCGTTATCTCTCTCTCGTTCTCTCTTTCTCCCTTTCCTCTCGTTCTCACTCTTTCGTTTTTTCCTCTTTCGTTCTTTCCTTCCTAAGAATTTCAGTCTTTTTTTCCTCTAACGCTCTAACTATCTCTCGCTCTCTCTATCTCTATCTTGTTCTCTCGTTATCTCTCTCTCCCTCTCGTTCTCTCCCTCTCGTTCTCTCCCTCTCGTTCTCTCTCTCTCTCTCTCTCTCTCTCGTTCTCTCTCTCTCCCTCTCGTTCTCTCGTTCTCGTTCTCTCTCTCTCTCCCTCTCGTTCTCTATTTCCTCTCGTTTTCACTCTTTCGTTCGTTCTTTCCTCTCTCGTTCTCACTATTTCGATTTTTCCTCTTTCGTGCGTTCCTTCCCCTCTCGTTCTCACACTTTCAGTCTTTCTTTCCCCTCACACTCTAAATATCTTTCGCTCTCTCTCTCTCTCTCTTGTTCTCTCGTTCTTCTCTCCCTCTCCGTCTCTCTCTCTCTTTAGTTCTTTCTTTTCTTTTATCTTGTCCACTATCTCTCATTCTTTCTTTCCTTTTTCGATCTCTCATTCTAACTCCCTCATTCTCTGGTTCGCTCTCCCTCTCTCTCTCTCTCTCCCACTTTCTATCACTCTCCTTCTCTCTATCTCTCTCACACACAACTGATATTAAAACCTTTCAATTACTTCTTTTACACTTTTCCATGGAGTTTCCCATACAAAAAACATTTGTTCATTTTCTCCGGAGGGGTTTCACCCTCCACCACCCCGGGGTTAGAAAAGGACATTTTCGCCACTCAAACCAAAACAAACCAGAGTCGAACGCATTCTGTAACGTCCTGCCTGTACTGCTGCCGTCTGTACGACATGTACAAGTGGGGCAAGTGCCTAATTCGGATGATTTTACTTTAGACTCTCTCTCTGACTATGGCCAAATTATGTATTATGCAGCATTATAAAGTTAACTTGTTGTTGTTGTTGTTGCCATTGCAGTTTGCTGCTCCGGCCGTTGCCAGAGTTGCTGCTGCCGTCCATGTCCGTGTTGTCTTAACTGGACGAATGCAAATGAGTGCATGTAGAATTTGGTCTAACAAATTCCCAACATTTTCATGTTTCCTGGCCAGGGTAAAAGGGGGGGGGGGGAGGGAGAGTGTGCAAGGATTCCAAGGACTTTAAGAAGCCATCATAGAGAGACACACACACACACATACAGAGCTATGTATGAGTGTGTCTGTATTTTGTGGGAATTTGAGAAAGTGTTGGTTGGTTTGATCAATATGCTGTATTATCTTACGGTAATGTGAGTATCTGTCTAAATTATTTAAATGTATTGCAAAGCAAATTTTCATCAGCTTCATTTCGTTGGCGTGTTCTTCCCCCAGCTGGGTCCTTCGGGCAGTGACGAGGCAGAGGGGTAGGCAGACCATAGCTGTGCTGATACTTTTGTGTGTGTGTGTGTGCATTTTGTTTGTTTGTAGTTTAGTTCAATTTTGATTGCATCTTAATTCTGTCCAATGGGTGTGTGTAATAGTTTGTCCAAATTATGCACAGTTTTGTGGGTGGATTTGTTTTTTTTTTTGAAGGTTTCCTGGAATTTGTAAAAATTGTGTTTGCCGAGAAAAAGTGGAATTTCAACAGAAGTACTTGTAATTGTAATTTGAATGGATTTGAAGAATATGTTGAATTATGAAGCAATTCCAATAATAGGGCGAAGAATAGTTGAAAACTCCCAATGAAATACCATCCATGTTCTTCTCTCAATAGCATTTTACTTCTCTGATAAAAAATATGCTAATTCTTGACAGATATTTAAAGAAATTTGAATTTTATGTTTTTTAGAATTTTTGAAATTTGCAATTATCATTTTTTTTTTGGAACCTTACCTTTCTATTCTAAATAATTATGGCAGCAAGAGAAACTTACCTATAAAAAAAGAAGAACAAATCGATAATTAGATTAATTGAAATTTTACAAAAAATTAAGGAAAGATTTAGAGGTTGAAGGGGAGATATTGAAAGAGACAGACCAGGGAGTAAGGGAGAGAGAGGGAAAATAATTGAGAATATTTAAATTAAATATTTTTTTTCAATTGAAATGTGTAGAACTGTGATATCCAGAACTGATCCAAATTTTTAATTGTTATAATTAATTTTTTGTTTGGACTTTTTTTTATAAGCTTAATAAATATTTATTTATTTATTTATTATTAATTACAATACAAAGTAAATTCATATTCTAATTTTTGGGTCCAAGGGTAAACCGGGTGACACAGACCATATGTTTTTAGATTTTTGCAGCGACAGACCACAGCCTCTGGTGGGAATCGAACCCACAACCCCCACGCTGATAGGCAAGCACGCTACCAACTCGCCTACCGGGGCGCTTAGCTTAATAAATATATTTGTTTAAAAATAGGAAAAAATTATCTATTAAACACAAACCGATCAAAATTTTAATTGTTGCAATTAATTCTTTAATTGATTGTTTGTTATCAAACCAACATCAAAACAAGTCGATCAACATTTTAATTGTTACAAATTATTCTTTAAACGATCGTTTGTTTTCAAATAAATGTGTCGAACATTTAAAGAGGTCGAAGAATACACTCAAAATCGGGTGAATACGGCGAAGTAAAAAAATAATAAGTAAATCTAAATTTTCAATGGAATCTTTTTACGTATAAATTTGATTTCCTTGTGTGAAATTTTTTGAAATCATAAAAATAAATAAACATTTCACACTCTTTAGTCTTTGTCAGCTGGCACAGTAAAATAATGATTTTCCATAGAAAATTGATGGCATACGAAAATACACACACACACAGAGACAGAGAAACCCTCACTTGAAGCACATTTATTACATAAAGCCCTTCATCTTGTTCGTCATAATGCTTACAAGGGTCCGGCACGCACACACCGACACGCAAGCTTACACTTATACTACAAATTGTGTGTGTTGCAATCCGGTCATGGCCTTGGTCATTATGGTCTTTCAATGGAAATGCAAAAACAAAAACGAAATCTAGACAAAATGTACGATTGCCACAACCAACGTTCAATCAAGACGTTGTGTGAGTGTCTGTGTGTGTGTGTGTGTCTGCCACACGACACAGGCAATATTCCTAATGGACATCGGATGGCAGAAGGTAGCGGCAGAGCCCGAGTTGCAGAGCATATACCTTGAGGTCTTCTACCTATTTAGGGAATGCACTCGTGCACATAGTCCCGTGTGCCTTATCCAATGTCCATAAACTATGACTATGACCCGCATCGTATGTTGTTGCAACAACATACCAAATAAAACAAAAAATATCCCTTCAGCACCGTTGGTCATATAATAAATGCAATATTACAATCAACACCCACCCAGCCACCCACACAGACACATCCACCTACCTTGCCGCTCAAGGAGGAGTTGGGCAGCAAATATAAATTTTCTATATTATGTATATGTATATAATTTATATAAGTATATACAATTGTGGGTGGTTTTATAGGGACGAAGGCATCTGGCGACAGCACCAGCTCCAGCTCCAACTCTTTGGCCATAGTTGTATGTCGATGTATGTGTGTGTGTGTGTGTAACTTGTGCTGCAACCTGCCACCTCTCATTATTGACCATGAGTTTTGCATTTAACATGCAAAATATTCATTTCCTTGAAATGCAATCGTGTTTTGTGTGTGAGAGGGAGAGAGCGAGCGAGCATGTGACAGACAGAGAGGGCCATGAGGCACAAACGGAAATGGACAAACTTTGGCCACTACAATGCAACACCCTTTGTGCTCCCACATGTACATGGCAGGCCAACGAACACTTTGTGCATCTGTAATTACTTCTTCATTTGTGCCAAAGGAGACCACACCAACAACGTAAACGGGGTAAGAGGAGAGCATAATTTTTAATAGGATGGCTTACATGCGGCACGACATTCTCTGCCCGTTCAAAATATGTAGAATGAGCAGCCAAATATTTTTTTAAGAAATTTTGAAATTATTTTGAAAATAATTTCCCAACTCTGCGGGGAAAAATATGTACATTAGGGTGGAAGGAACTGAAAAAAAAGTCACACTCGAAAAGAAAGGTAGTTTGTGATAATTAATAAAGGAAAACGAAGAAAATTTTTTGTGAAAAGTTTTAAAAAAAGTTCTTCTTGGAAAGAAATGTAGTTTGTGATAATAAATGAAGGAAAACAAATTGAAAAATGTTGGAGGTCGCAACACGCCTTTTAAATTTGGAAATGTAACAAAAAGTCCCTCTCCGAAAAAATGCAGTTTGTTGTGATACGTAATAAGGGAAAACTAAGGAAAATAATTTTTGATAAATTCTAATCTTTTTTAAAAATTTAGAAATAAAATTTTAAAAAAAAAGCCACACTGGCAAAGACACGTAGTTTGTGATAATAAATTAAGGACAACTAAGGAAAACAATTTTTGAAAAGTTTTAGAGGTCGCAACACTCCTTTGAAATTTGAATGCAGTTCTTGATACTTAATAAGGGAAAACTAAGGAAAATAATTTTTAAAAAATACTACATTTTTTTAAAATTTAGAATTCGTTTTACAATTTAGATTTTTTGTTTTAAATGTAGAATTTTTTTTAAAATTTAGATTTTTTTTTAAAATTTAGAATTTTGTTTTTAAAATTTAGAATTTTTTTTAAAATTTAGATTTTTTTTTAAAATTTAGAAATTTTTTTAAAATATAGATACAGTCGAACTTCCATATAGCGAATCTCAAGGGGACCAACAAAAAATTCGTTATATAGAAAATTCGTAATATAGAATTATTTTAAAAAAATTTTATTTTTATGTATGTTGAATTTTATTTAAAATAATTGGTAATTTTTGTCTGCGTTTCATTTTTCCGTGTAGTCTCGCATAGTAGACTCTCACTTACAGAGAGTAGAAATGTGAATCTCACACACAAAAACAAATAAAAAATGAAAATATGTGTGTGTGTTAGGGTGGAGTGAAATTCAAAAAAAAAAAGTTAACCTCGGAAAGAGATGTAGTCTGGGGTCCTAATGAGGGGAAAAATAAAGAAAAACATTTTAAAAAAATTTTAGGGGTCGCGCCACTCCCTCGAAATTTGGAAATTATCGCTATTTTGGCGTTGATTTTAGAAAAATCCTAAAAAGTTTTATGTCAATAAATGTTTGCAATAGCGTAAACAATGAAATAAGGGCATGAAAAAATTTAAAAAAAAATTTCTCGTTGTTCAAAAATTTCAAAAAGTAAAATAAGTCAAATCGTCCCTTCTTCAGAAAATTGACTGAACAATGAAATCGCCACCAAAGCTACAAATATTAGTCGATTATCCTCATATTTGCCTCAAATACTTTTGTTTGGGCACTGAACAAGCTTAAACTTTTAAATTTCGAATAAGTTAAGTCGTTAATTTTTAGGATTTTTCTAAAAATAGCGATAATTTCCAAATTTCGAGGGAGTGGCGCGACCCCTAAAATTTTTTTAAAATTTTTTTCTTTATTTTTCCCCTCATTAGGACCCCAGACTACATCTCTTTCCGAGGTTAACTTTTTCAAATTAAAAAAAAAGCATGTTTTCACTCCACCCTAGTGTGTATGGTGAGAGTGAAAAATGTGTTTATGTAAAACTCGTTATACGGAGATCAAAAACGCATGAGCATTCGAGTTACGGGCGTAGAAAAAATTCGTAGTAAAGAAATATTCGCTATAAGGAAACTCGTTATAAGGAGATCAAAACATACTGAAAATTTAACGAAATTGCAGTGTTCTGGAAATAAATTCGTTATATAGAGAACTTCGTTGTACGGAAGTTCGTAATAGAGAAGTTCAACTGTATTTTTAAAAATTTGGAAATTTTTTTAAAATTAAGAATTTTTTTTAAAATTAAGAATATTTTTTAACATTAAGACTTTTTTTAAAATTTAGATTTTGTTTTTAATTTTTTTTTAAAATATAGAAATTTTTTTAAAATAAAGAAATTTTTTTAAATTATAGAAATTTTTTTAAATTTTAGATTTTTTTTAAAATTTAGAATATTTTTTACAATTTAGATTTTTTTTTAAAATTTAAAATTTTTTTTAAAATATAGAAATTTTTTTAAAAATAGAATTTTTTTTAAAATATAGAAATTTTTTTAAAATATAGAATTTTTTTTAAAATTTATAGAAATTTTTTTTAAAATATAGATTTTTTTAAAGATTTAAATATTTTAAATTTTTTATAGAAATTTTTTTAAAATATAGTATTTTTTTTAAAATTTAGAATTTTTTTTAAAATTTAGAAATTTTTTCAAAATGTAGAAGTTTTTTTTTAAATTTATAAATTTATCTTTGTCTCAAATAATGTCTTTGGGTACCGATCAAGCTAAATCTTGTAAATTTTAAATAAAATGATTCATTTGTTTTTAATTTCAAAGTTCGAAAAGCGTGGCGGGTTTCACTGCACCCTAATATACAAAAATGTTTCCGTATTTCTCTATTATTTCAAATTTGCCCATTCCAAAAAAAAAATGTTGTTATTCCACCCTAATGTACAAAAATGTTGCCTTATTTTTCACTTATTTCAAATTTGCGCAAATTTTTTTTTTCAATCACCCTAATGTGCAAAAAATGTCCCTTATTTTTCCTTTTTTTAAATTTTTAAATTCCAAAAAAAAAAAAATGTTTTCCCTCAACCCTAATGTATATGCGAATTTGTATTTTCCATTATTTAAAATCGAGCATATGATCACTTGTCAGTACAGGGCGCTGATTGTAAACAATTGATGTTATTGGATTTTCACGCAGAGTTGTATTTTACATCATTCCTTCGTTGTGTTCAAAAATTTGAAAAAGAAATTACTTAATTTTTCCTTATTAAGGATTCCCAGTGGAAAATTTTAAAATTAAAAAAAAAATGTTTTCTTTCCTTTTGCCAAAAAGAAACGTCGTGCCCAAGATTGGTCAACCCTTTCAAAGTTTTACAACGAAAGGATTTATCCAAATGTTTCAGGGTATCTGCATATATGGTTGTTGGGCGGTAATGAGGGGTGCTGAGGGGTCTGCTGTGTCCATTTGTTGGCGTTTTTGTGTGTGTCGTAAGGATATGCCGGCATTGTTTATTGGTATGAGTGTCTGTCTGTACGGTACGGTATGGCATGTATGTGAGTATGGCAAAGACATTGTTTGTTGGTGTTGACTGTATTGGGTACTTGTTGTTATTGTAATACAAGTGTATTTAAACTCATACACCCAACCAACACCACACACACAGACACATACATATTCAATATTCAAGTTGAGGCAAAATATCCATAAGTATAAGTTCATGCATTTATAAGTTGGCACAACTTTGTACAAGTACGCGTGTGTGTGTGAGAGTGTGGACAAGAGAGTGTAAAAGTTGTAAGTGTGCATGTATTGCAGGCGAGCAAAAGTTTCATGTGGCGCAAAAGGATAATTAATGAAATTAATGCCTATAGTATGAGTTTTAGACAATTACAAAGCATGAGTGAGATGGGCCAATGATGATAAGGCCAACACCCTCCCCACCTCACCAGCCCACTCTAACGGTAATGCAGTGCAGCTGGCGGCTAGGCAAAGACAGAGAGAGCGAGCGAGAGAGCGTCACACACTCAAGAATATTACAAGGATTTATAATCATATGGGGAGATTTGAACATTTCCATTGCTATTCCATACATTTAAATATTTGTTTGCACATGCATAATTTCAAAAGTTTTTCTTTTTATCCCACCCCATTTTCCTAATTTTCAAGTCATTTCGATAATGTGTGTTTACTGGTGTGTGTGTGTGTGTAAATGCAATACAACCAGAAAGACATAAAAATTATAGATGTTGAAATGGTGAGTGAGTTTGGTTTAGACACAGGCAAGGACTTGCAAGGAATCGTCCGACTGATTGTGGGTGGACAAAAACTTTCCATAGAGCTTGTTGGTTGGGCGGACGATTTGGAGGGGGAGGGGGATAGCAAATGAAATTTATTGAAGCATATTAAATTATTTCTACTCAGTTCGGTAAAAATAAATCGCTGTTACACTCGCACGCATACAGACAAACGTTCATACGTTGAGGGCATTGAAAGCAAGACTTTGGTTGGATTGCTGCTAAATGAGTTTATTTCGAGTGCTGAAATTATATTTAATGTGAATTTGAATGCATTACGTAAAAAATGTTAAATGGATTTTTCCCATGTTTACAATATTTTACAAGAATAGAAATAAAAATAAGAACATGAACAAGAACAAGAACCAGAAAAATGTGGTTCCATTTCTCTCATCAAAATGGAACAAACTGGAAATTCGAAACCAAATCAAAGAGTAGAGAATTATTTTGAAAAAAAAAAAATAAGAAAATATAGATATACAGAAATATTTAATGGCTCAGTTGTGTCGCTGGAAAATGTAATTGGGATTTTTGTAAAATCTAATGGCGGTGTTTTTGTAAGCGAAGCGGACGTGGTGTGGGCGATTATAACACAGCTAACTGGTAATTTTCAGCCGCCGTTTTGATCTCTCTGGGGGAGTTTACCAGTAAGAGTGCAATCTCTAAGCCAGTCAAAACTTCTCTGGAAAAACATTATCCATTCAGAGCTGGCTTAAAAGTAGAACTCAATGAGTAGAACAAAAATCATTATTATGGTATCATTAAATCATTGATTTAATTATATTTCTTTATAGAAATATAAATGTCAAAACAAAGACTTTAAGCTTTGTGGTGGCTTTGATTACAAGGAAGGTATACGGATCCGTTTCGGTAGCTGCCACCCATTTGCAATGATTTCTGTTATTTTATTTTATTATATTATATTATTTTATTATATTTATTTTATTTTATTTTATTTTATTTTATTTTATTTTTGTTTATTTTATTTTTATTTTATTTTATTTTATTTTATTTTATTTTATTTTATTTTATATTATTTTATTTTATTTTATTTTATTTTATTTTATTTTATTTTATTTTATTTTATTTTATTTTATTTTATTTTATTTTATTTTATTTTATTTTATTTTATTTTATTTTATTTTATTTTATTTTATTTTATTTTATTTTATTTTATTTTATTTTATTTTATTTTATTTTATTTTTATTTTATTTTATTTTATTTTATTTTATTTTAATTTATTTTATTTTATTTTATTTTATTTTATTTTATTTTTATTTTATTTTATTTTATTTTATTTTTATTTTTATTTTATTTTATTTTATTTTATTTTCCCCTGACACTATTAATGGAAACCCATCCAACTATATTTATCAACTGGCCCCTCCACAATTAGTCATAATTACCGCTACACCAAAGATGTCCATAATAAATAAATTGTATGCCAGAAAAAAATCTCACTCTACCGCTGGAGAAAATTGCAGATCAGCAACAAAAAAATGCATAGAACCAGAGAGAGGGAGATAGAGAGAGAAATGCAAAACCCGAAACCAAGCAAACGTTTCTGTGAATTGAAACAGACGACAGAAAACCAAAAAAAAAAAATAGAAAAGAAAAGAAAAATAAAATTAAATGCCAAGAAAATCCTGTATGACAACTCAATCAAATGAGTCAAGGCAGAACGGCAACACTGGCTGACTGCAAGAGGTAGTGAAATTTTTGGTGTAGAAATGCAAAACTCTGTGACAAACAATGTTATGGCAACGGCAAATAATTAACACCCAGAGAGGGGAAACAACAGCAACAGCAAACACCAGAAAATAGTTGATTGCAATTTAATTTCATTATTAATTATACACGAAGAGAGAGAGAGGAGGAGAGAAACGGAGCGGGAGAGATTGGAGATGTTCAAAGTAAATGAGTGTGCATATAACTACAAAGATGTGTGATGGTATGTGTGCCCTGGTGTCCATACATGTGTGTCTCTGTGTATAACCTCCTTTATAATTATTATAGTTTGTCTAAATAAATTAAAGTTTTCTGGTTGCTGTCGCTTTAAAGCTGAGCGTTTGGCGCAACCAACACCGAAGGATGTGACTGTAATTTTGTGCGAGTATTTTTCTCTGGCCATCGGACATAAATTGTGTGATTAATTTCTCGTAAGTGCCAGTCGTTGCTTGTAGAAAGTTGCCTGCGCCCGGGTCCATATTATTATGATATACTTATGCCAATATATCTCTCGTTGTCTTCGTCTTCCTTATGTTAATAACAATTTTGTTTCACATGATATGCATTTTGTTTCGTGGCGTTGTTATTAGTATTTGGTACGCTTAAATTTAATTATTCCGGTTTCGTCGTTTTGTGTGTTTCACCTCAGAGTCTGGTTTGAGACCGGCGAGTTTTATGTGATCGTTGCACATAATTAATGTCGTTGTTGTTGTGTGGAAATTATCCCCTTTTTTTTTGTTTTGCAAAGTTGTGACTTTTCATTCCCCCACCAAATTCCCGCGCAGTTTTTGGTCTAAGACCAGCAAGGTGAGCACTTTGAACGGCCACCAGGTGCTGATATAATTATCATTAAGCAAAGTTTAATAAGAGTGCCAACAACCGAATGCCTTCGAACAATAGAACGTGATTTTTTATTAAATAACAATCAATTTGATTGAGCAGTGAATGGGTGAGGCAAAGAGGCAAAGCACTCTACACCCGTTTTAAAGGGAAAACTAGAAATCTTGAAAATAAAAATATGGATTTATTTTTACCACAGAGAGCAGATATTTACGCAAAATATGCTAGAAATATACTAATAAATAACAAAATTTAGGTTTAATTTATAATTGAAATTAAGATTTCATAAAAGTTCCAAAAGAAAAACAAAAATATTTTCGAATGAAAATAAAAATGTGGAAAATTAAAAAAAAAATCTAAAAAATAAAAATAAGAATACTAAAAATCTAAGCTTATTTTTTTCTTAGAGAGCATATATTTACGAAGAAATCAAGCTATGGTAGAAGAAAATCCATGGATTAATAACGAAACTAAGGGCAATTTGGGAAAAGTTCAATAACAAAAAACATTTTATTTTCGAATGAAAGTAAAAGTTGGGAAAAATTCCAAAAAAAAATCTAAAAAATCGAAATATCAATAATAAAAGTTTAAGCTAATGTATTCCGTAGAGAGCAGACATTTACGAAGAAATCAAGCTATGGTAGAAGAAAATCCATAGATTAATAACGAAACTAAGGGCAATTTGGGAAAAGTTCAGCAAGACAAAAATTTTATTTTCGGATGAAAATTAAAAGTTGGGAAAAATTAAAAAAAAAAATCTAAAAAATCGATATATTAATAATAAAAATCAGAGCTTATGTTTTCCGCAGAGAGCAGATATCTACGAAGAAATAAAGCTATTTTTGAGGTAAATCCTTCCGTAAATAACAAAACTATGGGCGATTTCGTAAAAGTTCAAATTTAATTTTCAAATTAAAATAAAAATTTGAAAAATTAAAAAAAATCAAAAAAATTAGTAATAAAAATCCGAGCTTATGTTTTCCATAGAAACCATATATTTACGAAGAAATCAAGCTATTTTGTAGGGAAATCCTCCCATAAATAATTAGATTTAGGGCGATTTCGTATAAGTTCAAATTTAATTTTCAAATGAAAATAAAAATTTGAAAAATTAAAAAAAATATAAATATGAATATTAAAAATCTAAGCTTATATTTTTCCATAGAAACCATATATTTACGAAGAAGTCAAACTATTTTGTGGGAAAATCCACTAATAAATAATAAAACTAAGGGCAATTTGGTAAAAGTTCAAATTGTATTTTCGCAGGAAAATCTAAATTTGTATTTGCAAAAAAAAAAAAATCTAAAAAATTACAACAGTTGAAATTAAATTTTTTTTAATAATTTTTATCGTTGAGAATGGATTTTAATGAAGAAATTAAGCCGTGTTGGAAAGAAATCCATCCATAAATAACGAAGCAAATGTAAAACTGAAATATAGAAATATTTTTAGTAAAGGCCCCATCTTAAATTTATTGTAAAGTCTACATAATTACAAAGAAATCAAGCTATGATTGAAGAAAATCCATTGATTAATTATAAAGTTATGGATGATTTGGTAAAAGTTCAGTGTGAGGAAAAACTTTATTTTGAAAAATTCGAAGAAAAAAATTTAGTAAAAATATAAATTAATATAATTAATTTAGAATTTAGAAAGGGCGTAACTCGATTTTTTTCAATATTAGAAAATTGTCAAATACACATCCCACAAAAATTACGGGGCTTTGTGATCAATAATACCGGATTTCTTGCCCGTTTGCAAAAGGAATTAAATTTGTTGCGCATTTTTATTTTAAATTGCATTTAACATTTTTGTATGTCTGAAGTCTTTCAAATGTTATAAAGGTTTTTACCTGTAAAGTTACTAAAATTCGAGTTACGCCCTTTCTAAATTAAGCCATCGATATTGCAATATTTTTTTTCATTGCTTTATTAATTTACGAAGAATGTAGAATATCATCGAAGGGAATCAAGGGAAGAACCTAATGGCAATTGGGCAAAACTATTAAAATTTGAAAAATCAAAAAATAGGACATTTTATCGCTGATCTTACGACTACCAAATATTTTTGTAATTTTTTTCCGACCATACAAATTTCTTTTTTCTGCATCTCTTCAATAAATATTACATCTTCTCCTATATGTTTAGTTGATTGTGTGTAGGGTAACCTCATTTCATGTTTATGCCATTGTATTACATATTTTCACATTGTTGGTGCTTATTAAATACATTGTTGGCCTACAATTAAATTCATTGTTCGCATTAACGTTTACAGGAAATTCGCTTTATCGCTTGCTCTCTCCCTCCCTCGCCCTCTTTGCTCTTCCACTCCCTCTTCCTCGCCCTCTTTTAAAACTTGCTGTGGCCACATTGTATGTAATTTAAGTTCCATTCGTCGCCATCCGTCAGGGCGATAATTATAAGCGAATTAAATTATTTAATCATATGTAAATATAATAAAGCGATGTCAATCATATCAACTCCAGACACATGGAATTTGATACGATTGGGGGCATTCTGAAGGGTAACTGTTTGTATAGTCAATAATTATGATTATGTGGGGGAAAGTTTGAGACTCACAACAAAAACGGGGGGAAAAACAAGACCCGACAAAAGGGATCATGCAGTTAGATCAGTTTATCAGGTGAGAAGTCGAACAGAAGATTGGTGGTTATTTGATCACTGTGAAGGTCTCTTGTTTGAATACTTTTGTGAATGCTTTAGAGAGAGAGAGAGAGAGTTTAGAAAACCGAATAATTGTCAAGCATTCTACAGGGGGAATTGCCGGACAATATTCCTCACGACTTTATCTCTATTTATTAGCACAACAGTCCAGTGTTGAACAAATAGACCCGCGTCTCGAGAATCCTCAAAAACCCTAGGGGACTTCCACCGACAGTTTAAATTCAAACTAAAGAATTACCCCGCATGTTTTTTTTTCATATTTGCATAATTTCCTTCTATTAAGTTTCTTAACTATTTTTCTTTTTTTGTAAGAAAGATAATCGAGTCTCTTTGAAAATATTTACCACACACACTACGAACCAAATGTGTTCATTCTCATGAACAAAATATGGACAGATATGTCCGAACTCTTTGTATAAGGGGGGACATTTTTCCGGTGGACTGTTTTCTGAGAGAAAAGGAAAATGTGTTATCTTTGGTAAACCTTCCATAATAGACCAGGAGGATTTAATCTGAACTGAAAGCACAGAAAAGGTTGTTTTGGGTAAACTCGCCGTGAGGAGTCAATCATGGCTCTATAAAAAATTCGCCATGAGGAGTCAATCATGGGTCTATAAAAAAATTCCCAAAAAAATGTTCATATCGTATTTTTCATTACGAACAAATTGGGAAATTTTTCATTAATAAAAAATTGGGAAATTTTTCATTACGAAAAACTTGAGAAATTTATCATTAATAAAAAACATTGGGAAATTTTTCATTACGAAAAAATTGGGACATTTTTAATTATGAAAAAATTGAGAAATTTTTCACTATGAAATAATTGGGAAATTTTTCATTAATAAAAAAATTTTCATTATGAAAAAAAATTGGGAAATTTTTCATTATGAAAAAATTGGGAAATTTTTCATTATGAAAAAATTGGGAAATTTTTCATTATGAAAAAATTGGGAAATTTTTCATTAATAAAAAAAATTGGGAAATTTTTCATTAATAAATTGGGAATTTTTTTCATTACGAAAAACTTGAGAAATTTTTCATTAATAAAAAACATTGGGAAATTTTTCATTACGAAAAAATTGGGACATTTTTCATTATGCAAAAATTGGGAAATTTTTCATTAATAAAAAAAAATTGAATATTCAATAATAAAAAATTTCAAAATTTTTTCCTTATGAAAGAAAACTTAAAAAAAACTCATTAGGAAAAACACACCTCATAAAAAAATTTTGCATTTATAAAAAATTGGAACATTTTTCATAATGCAAAAAATTCAAAAAAAATTGTGGCATTGAGCGGATTTTTTTTTCTTAAATTTTTAGAAAGATTTAGGAAATTTTTCATTAAAAAAAAATTGGAAAATTTTTTTTACAACAAAAAAAATTTTTTTTCATTATGAAAAAATTGGGAATTTTTTTATTAATAAAAAAAATTGGGAAATTTTTCATTATGAATAAATTGGGAAATTTTTCATTATGAATAAATTGGGAAATTATGAAAAAATTGAGAAAGGAAAAATACCCCCCAAAAAACTGGCACATTTGCCTCATAAAAAAATCTATGAAAAAATTGGAAATTTTTTCATTATGAATAAATTGTGAAAAATTTTCATTGCTAAAAAATTGGGAAGTTTTTCATTAATAAAAAAAATTGGAATCTTCAATAATAAAAGAAATTGGGAATTTTTTTCCTTATGAAAGAAAACTCAAAAAAAACTCATTAGGAAAAATACCCCCAAAAAACGTTGACATTTTCCTCATAAAAAAAATTTCATATAAAAAATCATTATCAAAAATTGGAACATTTTTCATTATGCAAAAAACTCCAAAAAAAATTGGAAAACATTTTTATGATGGAAAATACCACCAAAAAATTGTGGAATTTTCCATTATGAAAAAAACTCCAAAAAAAATTTTGGACTTTTTAATTATGAAAAATACCCCAAAAAAAATTTTGGACTTTTTAATTATGAAAAATAACCAAAAAAAAAAAAGCGGATTTTTTTTTCTTAAATTTTTAGAAAATATTTAGTTTTATGGAATGGTCGATTTTTATATTGGGGAATTTTTCATATCTTAATTTTTCGGAACAATTTCGTCTATTTCGGGAATTTTTCATTTATTTTCTTCATTTGGGGAATTTCTCATAGATCCATCAATAATTTTGTTCCCAAATATTGGAAATATTGTTTGGATACCATGTAGGATAAAGTAAAGTTAGGGACCGCAAATAATTGTATGTTTAAGGCTGGTGATCCTATAATTCTTTCTGTTAAACCCAAGAAAAACATGATTGCTTTTGGTAAAATCCCAAATGTTGGTCCGTGAGCAATGGCCCGGAAGTTTAACACATTCTTCCTCAGCAAACTGATTTTCGATTTTCAATCTCTCGGGCGCCTCATTTTGGACACTTCGGTACTTACATGAAATTGTTCAATCAATTGATAATACAAAATGTCTGCAGCTACATTAAGTTTTGCCACTAGCCTTCTCCCCAATGAAGGTGGTTTGAATCCCTGGTACAAAGGGAGAAGGCATGTGTGCTCCTTAAAGGTTGGCCACCCAAAAGTAACCCACGTTGGCCCAGAGATTCATTTATAAAAACTTTTCTTGGGCTTTGTCTACACTTACATGTATGGAAATCCGCCGAAATCGATATTTATAGAAAACAAATAGGTAATACAAAAAAATAATAAGCCTTGCTTGTAAGGTGTGGGGGTGGGGGGATGAAGTCCTGTTAACAACTTTTGTTAATGCAACACAGTCCAATGGAATGGAGACGGCAGCCATGAATTCACATTAAGTCATTGTAAATCAACAACAAGCATTAAAAAAAAAACAACTGCAAACAAAATTATTTATGCAAAAAAGGGTATTTTAACAATACAAATAAAATATGTGTGTACACACACACAGGGGCACACTTAAGTATTTCGAACACATGTATATGAACACTTGTGTATGGGGGAGTGAGTGGGTGTGGGATTCATGGGGGGATTCTGATGGAGTTTGGAGGAATACGTGCACTTTTTTGTGAAATCTTTAATCGATAATGATAATTTTAGGAAATTTAAACAGAAAATTAACTGCAACATTACTAGGGGGAACGTTTTTTTGGACATGGGAATCACAGGAGTTTCAATGTTACTCACTTATTTCAATTGGGTTTTCCACAGTATTTTCTTTTTGTGTCTCTGTCTCACTCATAACACACATTCAAATTCATGGTTTGATCATCTGTGGCACGAATGCTAGAAAAAAAGATTGAGGTTTAAATTCTCCCCCTCTGTCGCTAACTACTCATTTCGTATGCCGTTCGTGGTAAGTCATTATTTATTTGTTTGCATTCTTGCAGAGTGTCATGAGATGTCATTACCTGGTAATAAGGTATATTTATGGAGCTTTATACGAGCTTTCTTAAAATTAACTCTTATTTAGCATAATTCAATTGTCTCTGTCAATGACCTGACTTCATTTCCAGCCAATATAAAATATTAAAAAAAAAAGTTTCGTATTTATTCACAACTTTCTTGATTGGGGTTTTTATGTTATTCCTCCACCAGCTTAAGAGGGAGCGAGCGAGAGAGAGAGAAAACATGTATAATAGGGTGGTGTGAAAAAAAAACGAAAACAAAATAAAACCGAAAGATGACCCAATAAAAAATGCATACAAATTATGAATTATGAAAGAAAATGAAGAAATTTTTCACTATGAAAAACATCCCAAAAATTGAGGCAATTTTAATTATGAAAAATATCCAAAAAGAAAGGGAATTGTTTTTCATAAAAATAAAAACGAATGATGGACAAAAAAAATTCAGACAGACTTGGGCCATTTTTCATTATGAAAAATCCCCCCAAAAAATGGGACTTTTTTTATTATGAAAAATACCCCCAACAAATTGGGACATTTTTTATATGAAAATACCCCAAAAAATCCAGGCATTTTCAATTATGAAAATTATCAAAAAATGGAAATTTTTTCATAATTTTAAGATATTATGAAAAATATCCCCAAAAATTGGGGACATTTTCCACTATGAAAAATTCCGCGAAAAATGCATACAAATTATGAAAAATACTCCAATAAAAGATCCCCAAAAAATGGGGGGTTCGTTTTTTTTTTGGCCATTTTTCGGTTTTAGGCCAAATAGCCCAAATTTTTTAACAATGAAACAACTCACACTCGGAAAGAGATGTAGGGAGAGAGAGAGAGAGCTTAATAAGGGAAAATAAGAAAAAAAATTTTACAAAAAAGTAATGGGTCGAAAATTTTCGAAATATTAGCGTCGATTTCCAAAAAAAAAATATTACAGTTTCTGTTCAATAAATATTCACAATTTCGGTACAAAACAGAAAATCTAATCCAAAATCTAAAAAAAAAATGTCTGGTCGAAAAATTGCAAAAACTAAAATAACCCAAATGTCCTTTGAAAAAAAATATTTTTTTTTAAATTTATCGTTACTGTTAACTTTTTAAAAAAAATATTTTTTTTTTATTTTTTTCCTTAGTGTTCCCTTTTTAAAGATCCCAATCTACATCTTTTTTCAAGTGTGATTTTTGCTTAAAAAAATTGCAAAAAGTAAAAAAAACAAATATAGTCGCTTTTCCAAAAAAAATTAAAATTGCAAGGGGATGATCGCTTAATATTTTTTAATTTTTTTCCTTTACTGTTCCCTTGCTAAGGATCCCAATCTACATCTTTTTCCAAGTGTGATTTTTGCATTTTAAAAAAATGAACTTTTTTATTCCACACTATGGTCAAAAAATTGCAAAAAGTTAAAAAAAAACAAATATAGTCCCTTTTCCAAAAAATTTTAAAATTGCAAGGGGATGATCCCTAAATTTTTTAAATGTTTTTCCTTTACTGTTCCCTTGCTAAGGATCCCAATCTACATCTTCTTCCAAGTGTGATTTTTGCTTTGAAAAAAAGGAACTTTTTTATTCCACCCTTTGGTCAAAAAATTGCAAAAAATTTATTTAAACCAAATAGTCCGTTATTCAAAAAATTTTAAAATTGCAAGGCGATGATCCCTAAATTTTTTAAATTTGTTTCCCTTACTAAGGATCCCAAATTACATCTTTTTCCAACTGTGATTTTTGCATATTAAAAAAAGGAACTTTTTTATTCCACCCTTTGGTCAAAAAATTGCAAAAAGTTAAAAAAAAACAAATATAGTCCCTTTTCCAAAAAATTTTAAAATTGCAAGGGGATGATCCCTAAATTTTTTAAATGTTTTTCCTTTACTGTTCCCTTGCTAAGGATCCTAAATTACACCTTCTTCCAAGTGTGATTTTTGCTTTGAAAAAAATGAACTTTTTTATTCCACCCTTTGGTCAAAAAATTGCAAAAAATTTATTTAAACCAAATAGTCCGTTATTCAAAAAATTTTAAAATTGCAAGGCGATGATCCCTAAATTTTTTAAATTTGTTTCCCTTACTAAGGATCCCAAATTACATCTTTTTCCAACTGTGATTTTTGCATATTAAAAAAAGGAACTTTTTTATTCCACCCTTTGGTCAAAAAATTGCAAAAAGTTAAAAAAAAACAAATATAGTCCCTTTTCCAAAAAATTTTAAAATTGCAAGGGGATGATCCCTACATTTTTTAAATGTTTTTCCTTTACTGTTCCCTTGCTAAGGATCCCAATCTACATCTTCTTCCAAGTGTGATTTTGGCTTTGAAAAAAAGGAACTTTTTTATTCCACCCTTTGGTCAAAAAATTGCAAAAAATTTATTTAAACCAAATAGTCCGTTATTCAAAAAATTTTAAAATTGCAAGGCGATGATCCCTAAATTTTTTAAATTTGTTTCCCTTACTAAGGATCCCAAATTACATCTTTTTCCAACTGTGATTTTTGCATATTAAAAAAAGGAACTTTTTTATTCCACCCTTTGGTCAAAAAATTGCAAAAAGTTAAAAAAAAACAAATATAGTCCCTTTTTCAAAAAATTTTAAAATTGCAAGGGGATGATCCCTAAATTTTTTAAATGTTTTTCCTTTACTGTTCCCATGTTAAAGACCCCAATCTACATCTATTTTCAAGTGTGATTTTTGTATATTAAAAAAAGGATTTTTTTTCTACACTATGGTCATAAAATTGCAAAAAGTTAAAAAAAAACAAATATAGTCCCTTTTTCAAAAAAAATTTAAAATTGCAACGGGATGATCCCTAATTTTTTAAAAAAAATTTCCCTAACTGTTCCCTTGCTAAGGATCCCAAATTACACCTTCTACCAAGTGTGATTTTTGCTTTGAAAAAAGGAACTTTTTTATTCCACCCTTTGGTCAAAAAATTGCAAAAAATTAATTTAAACCAAATAGTCCGTTATTCAAAAAATTTTAAAATTGCAAGGCGATGATTCCTAAATTTTTTAAATGTTTTGTCTTACTGTTCCCATGTTAAAGATCCCAATCTACATGTTTTTTCAAGTGTGATTTTTGCTTTAAAGAAAAATGTTTTTATTCCTCCACCCTTTGGTCGAATAATTGTAAAAATTAAAATTGCCCGAATTATTTGGGGAATTTTTCAAGAAAAATGCCCCAATTTTTTGAGGGAATTCTTCAAAAAGTTTTAAAATTTCAAGGGTATGGCAGGACCCCAAGTTTCTTTTAATTTGTTTTTCTTATTGTTCTCTCATTAAGGTTCCCAAACTACATCGTTTACCAAGTGCGAAATTTGAAAATTAAAAAAGTATGTTTTTACTCCACCCTAATGTATAACCTTATTAGCGTTCAATTGCATTTATTGCAAAAAACTAAAATAACACACATAGGTGGTTCCTTTTTCAAAAAAATCAACTTAGCATTTCAATCGATACCAAAGCTACGAATATTCGTCGATCATCCTCTTTTTCACCTCAAATACTTGTATTTGTATGCCGGACAAGCTTAAACTTGTACATTTTGAATAAGTTGGTTCAGTAATTTTTGGGATTTTTTTTCAAATCAACAGCAGAATAGAAAAAAATTCAAAATTTAAATTTTCTAAATATTTTTTCTTTATTATTCCCTTGCAATTTTCCAATTTAAAAAAAAATACGTTTTCACTCCTCCCTAGTGTATAACCTTATTAACGTTCAAATTATATTACACACGCACCGATAAAGTACGTTTTCGTTGTTGTTGTGATATATTTTTTTTTTTTTTGTAGGCCTTCTTTCGCCGCTTTGTGTTTGATACTAATTACACATGGAAATAAAGTTAAATCGTTTCAGTGTGTTTTTCTTGTTCTGTTTTTCTGCAATTTGCGTGAGAAGCACGCACCATCACCAACATATGAGCAGGAAAAAAAGAAAACCAGAAATCAAATCAAACAATACCATAAATATATACAATTAAATATATTAAAATTATGGAAAACAAAGCGAACAAATGGAAAATCAACCCTTATGCTGTGCAAAACTTTTGAGAATATGGTCAAGTGTTGAGGAGGGATTTGTGTTGTTCGTTTGGTTCGCTGGTTGTTTAGTTTTCTGCTGTTTCTGTTCTGCACTTCAGTCGTTCGTGTTACTTATTGATCATTTTAAGACAATTTTCTCGTTTTTTTTTCCCCGCCGTTGTTGTGGTTTTGTTTTGATATGTTTTTGTGGCTCGAACATAAATCATTATCATTAGTTTTTCGTTTATTTTAATTGCCACTTTTTAACACATTTGTCTTAATTTTTGATTTGCATTTAATAAACCGAAGAGAATGCGAGCGCGAACGCCAAAGCCAGTCGAAATCCGAAGAAAAAAAAAAACATGACATTGCACGCGATCTTAATGCAATATTTATTAATACCCTTTTACTGTGTGTGTTTTTTCTTCTTGCTGTCGTTTTTGTGGCTTTAGGAAATGGTTTGGTAAATAAAGTCATGTTAGCCACAAATCATGCTAAAATGCTACTCATGCGCATGCGTCACCACTTTATGTGAGCATTTGGCGATCATGTTCCCACACGTAGATTTTGGTGGACTTTGCTTGTGCGAGCGGCCGGCCGGCCACCTAATGTTGCAACAATTTTCGTGTCTCAAATCTGATTGGAGTCTTTTTTTTCCCCCCCAAAGAAATGCATTTAAAAATTTCCTTAATTAATTTATGTGGCTGCACTATTTAGTTTTTTTTTTCGATTTGGAATTGATTTCATTTTTTGGTTTGTTTGCCGTATTAGGTGGAGGGAATTTAGAGTGAATTTTTAGCTCTCCTAAGACTCTCTGGTGCGAGACTCAATTTTAGACAAATCTAAAAAGTAACAGAAATTTTGATTCCTTAGTATTTGAATACCGGTAAAGGCTCGTCTAATGCGAGGGTATACAATGCGACGTTGGGACTATTAGTTAGTTAGGTTCGAGTACCATTGCCCATATTTACAAAAGGGCCGGTTTTTGGGCCCATGACTTTTGGTCAATATGGACCAAAAATTTAAAATAATATCACATTCGATTCTCCATCAGATTTTCTTTAAAAACGTGTTTGTTTATTAGGGTACGTTTTTTGGGCCCTTGTGGTCCCATGTATCATGAGCATCAATTTTAGACAAATATTAAAATTAATGCTTGTTTGTTGTTTTAAACAAATTTCCTACTAATTGATTATGCATTTGCTCATATTTTTAAGGGGCTCTTTTTTCGGTCCAATCTGTCAAATCCACAAATTCAGTCATATCCTGCAAATAAAAGTATATATAGATTCGTGGGCACAATTTCTTTCATTTGTGTACACATATCTCAATGTTTAGAAAGGGTACGATTTTTGGGCCCCTGGTTTGTGGTTGTTAATTTAAACCAAACAAATGCATATTTCCAATCTCTGGTTGATTTGCTATTATTTAAGTACCTACTTGACCACATTTTATTGGAGGACGTTTTTTGGGCCCCATGTATTTCTACAATTGTGGTCACATCTGGAACAGGAAAATATAATTGGATTCATGAGTAAAATGCCTTACCGATGATTATCCATATTTTCATGTTTATTAAGGGGACTTTTTTTGGGCCCCATGTTTTTCTACAATTGTGGTCTTGAAAAGAAAAAATATAATTGGCATCGTGAGCAAAATGACTTTTCGATGATTATCCGTATATTCATATTTATTAAGGGGACGTTTTTTGGGCCTCATGTTTTTCTACTATTGTGGCCATATCTTGAAAAGAAAAATATAATTGGATTCGTAAGCAAAATGTTTTTCCGATGATTGTCCATATTTCCAAGTTTATTAAGGGGACGTTTTTTGGGCCCCATGTTTTTCTACAATTGTGGTCATATCTTGATAAGGAAAATATAATTGGATTCGTGAGCAAAATGCCTTTCCAATGATTGTCCATATTTTCATGTTTATTAAGGGGACGTTTTTTGGGCCCCATGGTTTTCTACAATCGTGGTCATATCTTGATAAGAAAAATATAATTGGATTCATGAGCAAAATGCCTTACCGATGATTATCCATATTTTCATGTTTATTAAGGGGACGATTTTTGGGCCCCATGTTTTTCTACACTTATGGTCATATCTTGAAAAGGAAAATATAATTGGATTCCTGAGCAAAATGCCTTTCCGATAATTATCCATATATTCATGTTTATTAAGGGGAGTTTTTTGGGCCCCATGTTTTTCTACAATTGTGGTCATATCTTGATAAGGAAAATATAATTGGATTCGTGATGAAAATGTCTTTCAGTTGCTTATTCATATATCCATATTTATTAAGAGGACGTTTTTTGGGCCCTTTGTTGCTAAAGTGGCTGAGACTGCATTTAAGATAACATTTGAAAAGAAATACATGTCATCGTATTTGAAATCGTGACAATGTTTTCTTTCTTTTTAACGAGTATGTACCTATTTGACCATATTTGATTAGGGAACGTTTTTTGGGCCCCTAGATTTTTTTTTATCAAGTTAAATTAAATCTGAAAAATAAATGCATATTCGTATTTGTGGGCACCATTTCATGCATTTTATCAGCCACATTTTCATATTTATTATGGGGACGTTTTTTGGGACCCACGGTCTAACAAGCCGAATTGACACCGTATTCTCGAAAGAGATGCCCATGTGTAGTCTTAAATGGATTTCCTTGGTTGGACAATCTTTATATGGGACTAAGTAACAAAATGGTGAAAAAACAGTATTTTTATTCTTTGGGAGATTTTATTTCGGTGACTAATCACATCTCAAAGTTAGCTTGGTTTATGGACCTTTTGGGCCCCATTAGTCGGAGTTCAAAACGGTGGAAAATATCAAAAAAAAAAAACCTATTTTTATTCTTTTTGAGATTTGGTTTTTTCATGAGTTTGCGGTCATTTTGGGCCCCAATAGTCGGAGTTCAAAATTGCATTCAAACTTTAGAAAATCAAACCATATTTGGATTCTAAAGAGATTTTCATACAAATTCGCAGAGAGATAATTTTCTTCATACAAATTTATAACAGCTTCATAAACCTTTGTTAAGAAAAAAATGTATGAAAATACAAAAACAATTACAAAGGTTTGTAAAGTGATTATACATTTTTGTGAATACGGGGGTAAATCTTTGGACCTTTTGATGATTGCGTGGCTCAATTCTTGCCAAAACTTTATAAGATAAAATTTTTGAATTCTTAATTCTTCTTTCCATGGTTTCTGGAACCTCCAACCCCCCTTTCTGGGGTCCAACCACCATTTGCTTTAAATTCTAAAAATAACTTCATATTTAAATTCATTTTATTTCCAAAAATCGCAGCTTTCCTTTTTTTTTTTGGGGTTGATATTTTGTTGGACCCCATGATTTAGAGCCTAAGTTTACATTTGTATACCCAATGTGCTTCACTAAATCATTTTATCATTCTCTATTCTTTTCAAGAAATCTCTTCCATTGCAGATATTCTAGAGTCACACATGTCGCTTCATAATTATGCAAAGTCCAAGAATAAAAAAAAAAAATCGTTAATAACCCTTTTAATCAAGCACAACGCCCACCCCGTTTTCTCGACCCCTTCCTCTAAACTGGACATCCAGACCAGACTGACCACCACTGCACCCTGCACGCACCAGTATCAAGGACTGTGTGCCAAAAAGCGCGAAATGCAAACATCCCTTAATGTCAAAATTGCATTAATTTCAAATATTATGCTGTCGTTATCATTGCTTTCGGTTTTTTTGTTGTTGTCTGCTTATTTTAATTTCTATCCTTCATTAACGCAAAAATTGGAATCGCACAAAAAACAAAAAACAAGCCGGGGCAAAATTCATAATGAGCACGTTTTTCTTCCCTATTTAAGCATACATTATAAGTTCACCCCTTTTGTTCAATTTTAATGACAACTCCAACGCAAGAGCGTTTTGTGTTATTCGGAAATTTTTCGGCCAAAGACAAAAGATCCACGCCGCTGGGTGGGGGCGAAGTAAATGTAATTCGCAAACGAAAATAAAATAGAAATTAATGGAAAAAAACATGAAATGAGAGAAAACGGCAAATATTCATAATTCAAGCTGGTTATGCCAGCGAAAAGGGGTTGATTGCAATGGCAGGCATGATGGTGGGCAACTCATTTTCGTTATTCATGATTGTAATTAGTTGGACGCCAAAACTCATGCCCACCAGATATCTACTCACACCCAGGGGTGGGGAGCGTAGACGAAAAATACATACGTACATATAACACGTAAATGTTAATGCAATTGCAAACGCGTGTGCAGTAATACTTTTTCAAATATCCTTAGCTCTAAAACAAATACGGAAATGCACTGCCAGAAATTTCGCATAAGATCGGATAGATTCGGTGGAATTATAAATAATCTAGAAAATGTACTTGCCGTCTATCCGGTAGTTTATGATTACCGATAAAATGGAACAAATCTTACCTGGAAAGAAACAAAAAAAAAACAAATAACAATAATTAGTAAAATTATTTGTTTTTTTTTTAAATTACAAAATCTCTTATCTCATTATTGGCGCCCAACGTGAAATGGGCACATTTTTTTCGAAATAATTTTTAGATATTTTTTAAATGACTTTTACTACAGACTTTTGTTTTCAAAATTCAGAAAATCACCACCACATAATTGGCGCCCAACGCGGGTGGAAAGCAAATAACAGTAATTAGTAAAAGTAATATGTATATCGGTGTTTTTTTTTTTTTTAAAAATTACCAAATCTCTTACACATTATTGGCGCCCAACATGTTCTAGGCACATTTTTTGTTTTACGATTTGCCGAAATAATTTCTTTAATTAAATACTGAATTGCGTTAGGGCAACTTCTTGATTTTGAAAACTTAGAAAATCACCACCACATAATTGGCGCCCAACGCGGGTGGAAAGAAAATTAACAGTAATTAGCAAAAGTAATATGTATATTGGTGTTATATTTTTTAAAAATTACCAAATCTCTTACACATTATTGGCGCCCAACGTGTGTTTGGCTCATCTTTTGTTTCGCCATTTGTCAAAATTGTTTTTATGTGGATTTAAGTGACTGTTGGCACAGCATTTTTTTTTTTGAAACTTACCAAAGCATCAGCAAGTAGTTGGCGCCCAACGTGGGTGTGACACTTTCTTTGTTTCAGAAATCATTTGTTTATTTAAATAGTGAATTGCGTTAGACGATAACTTTTTGTTTTTAAAAACATAGATTGGCGCCCAACGCGGGTGTGAAAATTTTTTTGTTCCACGAGTTTCAGACTTAATTTTTAGGCGTATTTAAATGATCAATTGTCTTATGATAGCATTTTTTAAAAATTACCAAATTATTTGCACATAATTGGCGCCCAACAGGAGCTGCGCGTTTTTTTCTATGACTCATCTAGAATCTATTTTTTTTAGAGACAAAAAAGAGACTTTGGCCCAGCTATCGATACACCTTTGTTAATATGTGACCATATCACTTTAATTGCTGCCCAAATCTCGTATCTTTCTGGGAGTCTAGTTCGTTATCCTTTTATTTGAAGTGTATTTGCCAATGTTTGCGTTTCATGTTATACTTATTATTAATTTTTTTGTTGTTGTTTTGGTTTTTTGAACGTTTGGTGCGTGCTCAATTGGGGAGTGTTTTGCTGGATGGCTGGAAACGTCGCTGCGATTCACAAAACGAATTTTCCCAAACCTCAAAACATAAAGAACGCTAGTCAACTAATTACGAGTGCCAAGTACACATATAACAAAAGCTTGTACTCTTGTTGTGGATATTATTAAAGACATAATGCCTTAAATATACATACGTGTTTTAGATTAATTTTCAATATGAACCGATAGCATGACATGAGATGGCGGAGGGCGGGGTGGAGCTGATTTCGTGATATGTATATCGAAAATGAATGAAAACAACAACAAGACAATGAATGGAGAAGGCAATGTATAAATGTTTAATTAAACAAAATCAATTTCCATTAATTCATTTGTCCTCGTGACAATAACAACAGCAAAAAAAAAACCTTTTCTCGAGCGGAGAACGCCACGTAAGCTATGCGAGGGTGAGCTGTAGAGGTTTTGAGGTTGGAGCACAAAAAACTATAACGCAAATACAAACTAATAAATATTGAATCTTTAGATGCTGTATTTCAGAATTATTTCACTGAAACTACGAAAACAATTTCCAATTATGTGGCGCCCAACGTGTATGCAAAAAGCCCGTTGTTGGGACTTCGATGTCATTTCCGAACCCTTTCAATTCACAGATATTTTTCATAATTGGAGCCCAATGTATTTCTTTTTAAGCAGAACTAGCACTTGAAGTTTTGAATTTTTATTCTACAAATTCAACAATTCAACTGATTTGTGTTGATTACGCAGAAATTGTGAACGGTTATTGAGTAACTGACTCTGGAGACAATAATTGGATAGTATTTGGCGCCCAACTTATATTTTAATGCTGTAAATTAAGCAGATGACTTAGTTAGATCATAGTAGCATATTGATGTTCAGAATCAATTTCAACGATTCATTGGAAAAACAAATATTTTACATAATTTGGCGCCCAACGTGCGTATTAAAAATATTACTTATTAAAGGGAAACTCTCATTAAAATGTGTTGCTTGTACTTCTCAGAATTTCAGAATCGATTTAAAAAGTATTCCTCAGAAAACCAAATATTTTCGATAACTGGCGCCCAACGTATGCCGTGGTATACATTTTTTTAAATCATAGCTCTCATTGAATTGATTACAGAATCCCTACCACAGATCGATTTAAGATGATTCCCCTGAAAAAGAAATATTTTCGATAATTGGCGCCCAACGTATGCCGTTGTATATATTTTTTAAAGACAACTCTCATTGAATTTATTATAGAATCCCTACGACAGATCGATTTAATATGATTCCTCAGAAAAACAAATATTTTCGATAATTGGCGCCCAACGTATGCCGTGGTATACATTTTTATTTTAATCATAGTTCTCATTGAATTGAATACAGAATCCCTACCACAGATCGATTTAAGATGATTCCTCAGAAAAACAAATATTTTCGATATTTGGCGCCCAACATATGCCGTGATATATATTTCTTTTTTACGGATAACTCTCATTAAATTGATTAGAGAATCCCTACCACAGATCGATTTAAGATGATTCCTCAGAAAACCAAATATTTTCGATAACTGGCGCCCAACGTATGCCATGGAATATATATTTTTTAAGGATAACTCTCATTAAATTGATTACAGAATCCCTACCACAGATCAATTTAAGATGATTCCTCAGAAAAACAAATATTTTCGACAATTGGCGCCCAACGCATGCCGTGATATATATTTCTTTTTTAAGGATAACTCTCATTGAATCCCTACCACATAACTGGCACTCACAGTCTTTCACATGGGTTTTGCTCCTTCGTTCCCCCCTTTCATTATGAATAGCATTTCTGCGATTAAAAATGACGGAAACTTTTGGCCCAACCCACTTTACTAATATCTTATTGAGTATAAATCAAACGGCAGAACACAATTTTGAATTACTGAGATTGTATTTAGTTTGTCTTGGCCTGAGGCCTGAGTAATGACTCCATGGTGCTGATGATGGCGATGGTGGCCCGGTTCGCCACTTCTCTTCTTCTCTCATTATAAATATGTTCCAATAATTAAATCTGTCAAACTTTTAAATGGCATTCAATTAAAATCATTAAAGACACAAACAATTTTCTATGGAAAAATCATATAAAAACGGAATGCCTGCCTTCATCATTTAATTTATTTGATTTTCGTAATGAATTTTGCATTCGACGAATTGATGGTGATGGCGATGGCGATGGTGGTATTACATCATTTGTCGTATTCCATGGAGTTGAGTTATGAATTGAAATTAATTCATTCATATTATTGTCATTATCATTATTATTATTTGAGGTTTGTAAAATATCTGTGAGTACACCGTTGACGATTTGTTTATTGTTGTTCGGCAAGCTCTCCTCTAAATAAGTAGTATATCTGTTAATTATTATTAACATTCTGTCCATATATTTGTTCGTTCGGTCATTCATTCAATTGTTGCCTTTTTCTCTCTTAGTAATTATTGTTGGCGTTGTATTGTTTTTGTTTGGTTTTGTTTTTTTTTTGTTATTCTCGCCAGCAAAGTGTGTGAAATGTCATTTAGTTATTGTTCAGATATGTTACTATATAATGTGTATTTGTTATTGTTGTTTTTGTCTATTAATTATTTTCAATAATTAACAGTATTTTATGTAAATCATTTTTAATTGAATGCATCAATAGCGTCGTCATTCACTTACTGTTGCACAATTGTTGAAAATGATGGGAAGACACATTAAGTGTGTGTGTGTGTGTGGAGAATTTTTGAGAGTGTAGAGGGAAATGTTATTTCAAGAGTTTTTTTTGTCTAAAATTTATAAGACTTTAAAAAAGTTAAAAAAAAAATTTAAATTAATCTGAAATTTTTTAACATTTTTTAATTGCAAAAATTCAAGTAAATAACTCAAAGGGACATAGTTGAAGTGTATATTGTGGAAAATTGTTGGTCAAACAGTTTTTTAAAAATTGGGAAAATTCCACAATTTCATAATTTTTATGAATTTATTCAGAAATTCCCATTTATTTTCAGTTTCAATGCAGCAAATGCCTTGGGAAGGATTGTTTTTTTTACATAAATTTTATGATTCTGTACATAATTGTATACGAATTTTCAATTTTAAGGAATATAATTCCAATGCCAATTTTTTTTTTATGAATTTATTCATAAATTTCAAATTATCACAATTCGTGAAATTCATTAAATTACATAGAAAAAAATGTTTGTTTTCATAAATAACAAGTCATTTCCAATTTTAAAGCCTCAAATTCAATTTCATAATTTTTTTCATAAATTTCCCGAATATTTTTTAAAAATGTCAACTAATTTTCAACTTCAAAGCAGAATAAAATCCATATAAAGCATATTTTTTTTTTATAAATTTTATGATTTTCATTAAATGTTTTATGACTTTATTAAAACTTCGATCCAATTCATCAAATTCCTTTCATATATATTTTTTAAAATAAATTTTATGATTTTCACTATTCATCAAATTCCTTTGAAAGTACTTTTTCATTTATTTTTATGAATTTGTTCACATTTTTTTTTTAAATAAATTTTATAATTTTTATGTATTCATTCATAAAATTCAATTCAATTCTATTCATCAAATTCCTTTTAAAGTACTTTCATATATTTTATGAAATTCTTCATAAACTCTGTAACATTTGCCATTTCAATGCTGAAAATTGCGTAGAAATAATATTTTTTTTGAATATTTTCTTAAATTTCGAATCAATTCAATACATTAAATAATTTTGAAAAAAAAAATTTCATAAATTTTTTGAATTTGTTCATAAATTTTAAAATATTTTCTATTTAAGAAATTCGGCTAAAGAACATTAAAGTGAATTTTTTTTTTACAAATTTCCTAACAATTCTATTCATCAAATTACATTGAATGGACTTTTTTTTTAAATAAATTTTATGATTTTCACAAGTTTTTATTTTTCACAAATTTTAAAAAAAAAAAATTTCATAAACTTTATGAATTTGTTCATAAATTTGAAAATATTTTCAATTCGTATTTTTTAAAAATCAATTTTATTATTTTCACTCTTCATCAAATTCCTTTGAAAGTACTTTTTCATATATTTTATGAATTTATTCATAAATAAATAGCGGGATCGTGGCTATACAATTTATATTGCTCACAGCTCTGTGATTCGAAAGAGGTTCCCCATCAGTTGCTTCATGGAATGTTAAGGAAAATCATTCAGTAACTTTTCCTTTTTCGCAAATCACTAATTGCGTTCTGTGTTTTATTCGAAAAAACAAATCCCCCAAATTATGAGCCGCATTATCTTCGTATTAATCACTCACGTACCATTTTGGAATTGCCGGCCAATGGCGACCTTCATTTGTAATCAGAGCTACAAAATCTTTTGGCAACAAAATAAAAAAATAAAAAATATTTATGGCTTTAATCTCCAAATATATGGTTTACATGAGTTCAAAACCACACCCAAGAAACAAATTTTTTCTACACAACCGAAAATGCAGCAGAACATAATCAGAAAATCACAAAAAAAAAAAACGGCCAAGCTTACAAATGTTAATTTTATGTTTATTTTTTCTGTCGGTGTGGAAGTTGTTGTTGTCATTATTATTGGTTTTTTCCTGTGGCCAAACAACAATCACCTTAAAACAGGCATTAATTACAACAATTAATTTTCGCACACACACTCACAATCACACACACTACACATTCACTCAAGCGTTCTCAAGTCGGGGTTTTCGATTTTTCAAAATAAAAATGAGTTTCGAAAAAAAATAATAAGCAGACACTTATGCAATGACCATAAAAAACAAAATAATAATTAAATAAATTTTGAAAAGCCAAAAACGAAAAAAAAGCACCAGTCCACAAATCTATATAGACAAAATTTGCAATTAATGCAAATTACGATACGTGCAACACACACATAGACAAGTTCATAAACTGCGTGTGTGTGTGCCATTATGTGGCAGCATTGTAAGGCTGTTCGATGTCGTACTCTGTGCTTTTAATGCGCATGCTCGCACACACAATTATATTATGACATAAGTAGGCAACATTCATTTATTTTAACAGATTTTTTTTTCTCAGTCGCTGTTTTGGCTTTTGATTTTCTTGTTGTTAAACATAAATTTTAACAGGTCTCGATTAACACAAAAAAAAAAAACAAAAAAACAAAAACTGAACAACAAAACTATGACTTCAAGCGATTTTCAGCAGTTTTTCACATTAATTTTCTTTCCATCGTATGGTGGGGGGGAATGAGGAGTAACAACGGGGCGAAAATGCTTTACACGTTGTTCAGCAAACCGAGGGGGGTTATTAAATCGAATTTGAAAATTATGCGTAAATTTGAAAGTTTCATTTCAAAATTATTCACACACACATGAAATTAATCGTTTTGTTGTTGTTGTTGTTGTTCATGCTAGCTTAGTCTGTTTTGTGGTGCACAAAATAATGTTAATAATATGTAATCACACCTTTTCCCAAAAAAAAAAAACGACAGACAGACAGAAAATTGTTTATTAATAACGCTGTGCATACAGTTAAACTTGTTATGCAGATTACCCCCACTGTCATTAAAAACGAAAAAAAGTAAGAAAAACATAAGTGAAGGCTTAGGGTGAACTATGAAGAATGACAAATAGCATAGAAATGGAATAAGGGGAAAATATTTTAATTTTCACAAAAAAAAAAAATTAAAAAAAAATTAATTTTCATAAAATTTATGAACTAGAAGGAGTCCATAAATTAGTGGAAATAATTGCTTTGCAAATTTTAACAATCACATAAAAAGAGTTTTTTGCAAAAAAAAAAAGTATTTATGAAAATTTTCCTAAAATTTATGAACCAGGAAAAGTTCATAAATTAGAGGAAATAATTGATTTAAAAAAATTAACTTTCAAATAGTATTTTGAAATTTATGAAAATGTTCATAAAATTTATGAATTAGAAAACATTTTCATAAAATTTATGAACCAGGAAAAGTTCATAAATTAGAGGAAATAATTGCTTTAGAAAAATTAACTTTCGAATAGTATTTTGAAATTTATGAAAATTTTACAAAGGCGTTGTTCATAAATTCGAGGAAATAATTGCTTTAAAAAAATAGTATTTTCAAATTTATGAACATTTTCATAAAATTTATGAATTAGAAAACATTTTCATAAAATTTATGAACCAGGCGAAGTTCATAAATTAGTGGAAATAATTGCTTTAAAAAATTTCGAATTTACATAAAAACAGTTTTCTGCAAAAAAAAAATAGTACATATTTTAAAATTTATGAAAATGTTCATAAAATTTATGAATTTCATAAATTTCTTAATAATTAAATAAATTAGGAAATTTTTCTATAAAATAAATAAATAAAAATATGGATGGACATTTTAAAGAAAAATTCCCTCATTTCTTTAAAAATTTAGGAAATTCATAAATTTAAAGAAATATTTTCGTAACAAAAAATTTTGACACAGAAACTGTATATTTATAAATTCGTAAGTGTTTTGTAATTTTTTTTTGTAAGTTTTCATAAAATTTATGTTCTAGGAAAAGTTCATAAATTTTAGGAAAATCGATTGTATAGTGTTTTTTTTTTTTTGCAAATATTAACAAATATAGGCGTGTTCAGATTTCAGATTGAAATTTTATAAAAAAATTCCCTAATTTTTGTTTTTAATATTTAAAATCTTCATAAATTTTAAGAACAAAAAATATTTTCCCAAAATTTTTCGACGATCATAAAAAAAAAACAAAACAAAATTATATACAAATTTACAATTTATGTGCATTTTCATAGAAATGTTCCTAAATTTTAGGAAAATGAATTATTTAGTGTTTTTGTTTTGGCACATATTATGAAACCTGGACAGTTTCTATATTATTTTAAAATTTTTTAATTTTCTTAAACTTATGTACTAGGAAAAGTTCATAAATTTTAGGAAATCCGATTGTCTAGTTTTTTTTTTGCAAATATTAACAAAAAGATAGACGTGTTCAGATTTCAGATTGAAATTTTATAAAAAAAAATTCCCTAATCTATTTTAAATTACTTGAGATCTTCATACGTTTTAAGAACAAAAAATATTTTCCAAAAATATGTCAATGCTCAATACATTTTGTTATTAATTTATGTAAATTTTCATAAAAATTTACAAATTTACAATTTGTGTAAATTTTCATAAAAATTGACAAATTTACAATTTATGTAAATTTTCCAAAAAATTTACTAATTTATGTAAATTTTCATAAAAATTTACTAATTTACAATTTATGTAAATTTTCATAAAAATTTACTAATTTACAATTTATGTAAATTTTCATAAAAATTTACTAATTTACAATTTATGTAAATTTTCATAAAAATTTATGTAAATTTCCATAAAAATTTACAAATTTACAATTTTCATAAAAATTTACAAATTTACAATTTATGTAAATTTTCAAAAAAAAAAAAATACAAATTTACAATTTATGTAAATTTTCAAAAAAAAAAAATTACAAATTTACAATTTACAATTTATGTAAATTTTCATAAAAATTTATTAATTTATGTAAATTTTCATAAAAATTTACAATTTATGTAAATTTTCATAAAAATTTACAAATTTACAATTGATGTAAATTTTCAAAAAAAAAAATTACAATTTATGTAAATTTTCATAAAAATTTACTAATTTACAATTTATGTAAATTTTCATAAAAATTTACTAATTTACAATTTATGTAAATTTCCATAAAAATGTACAAATTTACAATTTTCATAAAAATTTACAAATTTACAATTTATGTAAATTTTCAAAAAAAAAAATACAAATTTACAATTTATGTAAATTTTCAAAAAAAAAATACAAATTTACAATTTATTTAAATTTTCATAAAAAATTACAATTTATGTAAATTTTCATAAAAATTTACAATTTATGTAAATTTTTTTATAAAAATTTACAATTTATGTAAATTTTTTTATAAAAATTACAAATTTATAATTTATTTAAATTTTCCTAAAAATTTACAAATTTACAGTTTATGTAAATATTCATAAAAATTTACCATATTATGTAAATTTTGATAAAAATTTACTAATTTACAATTTATGTAAATTTTCATAAAAATTTACAAATTTACAATTGATGTAAATTTTCAAAAAAAAAAAAATACAAATTTACAATTTATGTAAATTTTCAAAAAAAAAAAATTACAAATTTACAATTTACAATTTATGTAAATTTTCATAAAAATTTATTAATTTATGTAAATTTTCATAAAAATTTACAATTTATGTAAATTTTCATAAAAATTTACAAATTTACAATTGATGTAAATTTTCAAAAAAAAAAATTACAATTTATGTAAATTTTCATAAAAAAAAAATTTACAATTTATGTATATTTTCAAAAAAAAAAAAAATACAAATTTACAATTTATGTAAATTTTCATAAAAATTTACTAAAATTTACTAATTTACAATTTATGTAAATTTTCTTAAAAATGTACAAATTTACAATTTTCATAAAAATTTACAATTTATGTAAATTTTCATAAAAATTTACAAATTTACAATTTATGTAAATTTTCATAAAAATTTACTAATTTACAATTTATGTAAATTTTCATAAAAATTTACCATATTATGTAAATTTTGATAAAAATTTACAATTTATGTAAAAATAAAAATTTACAATTTATGTAAATTTTCATAAAAATTTACAAATTTACAATTTATGTAAATTTTCATAAAAATTTACCAATTTACAATTTATGTAAATTTTCCAAAAAAATTACAAATTTATAATTTATGTAAATTTTCATAAAAATTTACCAATTTACAATTTATATAAATTATCATGAAAATTTACAATTTATGTAAATTTTCATAAAAATTTACAATTTATGTAAATTTTCATAAAAATTTACAATGTATGTAAATTTTCATAAAAATTTACTAATTTACAATTTATGTAAATTTTCAAAAAATTTACAAATTTACAATTTATGTAAATTTTCATAAAAATTTACTAATTTACAATTTATGTAAATTTTCAAAAAATTTACAAATTTACAATTTATGTAAATTTTCATAAAAATTTACTAATTTACAATTTATGTACATTTTCATAAAAATTTATCAATTTACAATTGATATAAATTTTCGTAAAAATTTACTAATTTACAATTTATGTAAATTTTCAAAAAATTTACAAATTTACAATTTATGTAAATTTTCATAAAAATTTACTAATTTACATTTATGTAAATTTTCATAAAAATGTACAAATTTACAGTTTATGTAAATTTTCATAACAATTTACTAATTTACAATTTATGTAAATTTTCATAAAAATTTACAATTTATATAAATTTCCATAAAAATGTTCCTAAATTTTAGGAAAATGGATTATTTAGTGTTTTTCTCTTGGCAAATATTAAGAAACCTAGACCTGTTCAATGTTCGCATGCAAACGGAGTAGGAATTAATAATTTAGTATTTCCAACATTATAAAATTCAAGGAAAAATGTATGTTTTCTATATACAAAGAAAATAGTTAATTAAAGAAATCGTAATTTCGCATTTCCATCTTCCCCACAAGCCAACACCCTTTTTGGTGCAACATATGCAGCCAACTTGCCTTACATTATGTCGTTAGCGGAAAAAGGTGTAAAAAAGCATAAACACTGAGGTTAATAATATTTCATTGTGCTCTGGCCTCCTCTCCGTCTCCCTCCCTCTCTCTGACTCACACACACACACAGTCACGTTGAAAGAAATGATTAAAACGCCTTTGAGGAGATAACAACAAAAAAAGAGATCTCCATTTCCTCTTGTAAATTATCTACGCTGCCACCCTTCAGCTCCTCAATGCTCACCATGGCAACTGACACATTCCCTCATGGCATTGCAAATGTCTTGCAATGTTGCCATTGTATTACTTTGTCTGTTTCTGTTGTTGGTGTTGTTGTTAAATAATGCAAAATGTTCCTCATTATGTCATTTAACTTTACAACGTATGCATTTAATGCAAACATAGTCGCTGCTGCAGCTGCAACACCATATGTTGTTTAGCTGTGGCAACAACGCTGTAGTACGTCAGTGTTGTGTCTTGACTATGTTTTTCGATATTTTAACAAACCCCGTGAACACAATCAAACATTTTAAGCTACAGCCATGGCTGAATGACTAACTGACTGACTGACTGAGTGGCGCATGTATTTCAGTCTTTTGTTTTCATTTATGTTTGTTGCACAAAATCGTGGCCATAAAACGCCATAGACACACGTATATTCGTCAGCTAATGCTATTGGCTTCATCGCTGTGCAATCTTACGGCAATTTACATACGCTTCTCGCGCTCTCGGCCTGCCTGGCTTCTTACGACACGACATGCGTAGTTTCTCAGTTTGGCCACATTTTTCTTTTATTTTCTTGGATGGATTTAATAATTTAAGTATTTGTCTGATCGTTTATTTGTGTAATTTATGCTCGGTGTGGATGGCTTATGGCATATGGTTAAGGTATTTTTTTCATGAGGTTTGGAAATAATTTAACAACAAGAAAAAATTGCTCGTTCAAATTGATTGAAAATGATTGAATTGAATTTTTTTTTTAAATGTGTGTACAATTTTCTTGTAAAAAACTGCATGGCAGTAATTTTGAATTGGCTGTTAAGGTAATTAACTGTACCAAAAGTGAAATAGGCAAAATGGTTGATGTAGCTGAAACAATGTGGCTTGTCAACATGTTGCTGGGTTATGATCGTCTAGGTAGGCAGAAGTTGCCGTTAAATGTTCAATAGCAACAATTTATGGAGATTGTGAAGACAACGATGTCCTCCTAAGAAATAAAGTCCCATATCCATTTTGGTAATTTTTTAGATATTTTGCTTTTACGTTTCTTTAATTTAATTAAAATAAAATTAAATATTTTTGAAAAATTTCAAAAATTATTTTATAATCGGAATCTCATTCAGGGAACTATCTATCACCCCACGACCTTTGAATAAATAACGAAATTATGAACAATTTTATAAATTTATTATCGTAGCAACATTGTTGCTACTCAACATGTTGCCGTTTATAAATCGTCTGCCAATGTGGAAGGGGAAATGGAAATGGGAATGAAATATAAAAAAAAATACGTGGGGGTTGTGGGTTCGATTCCCACCAGAGGCTTTGGTCTGTCGCTGCAAAAATCTAAACATACTAGTAAGTTGTAATGCGCCTATGGCGCCCGTTGAAATATGGAAAAAAAAATTTGTTAAAAAAAAAATTTTTGAGGAAAAAAAAAAAAAAATTGTTGAAAAAAATTTTTTTTCTTAAAAAAAATGTTGTTGAAAAAAAAAAATTTGAAAAAAAAATTTTGTAAAAAAAAAATTTTGTTGAAAAAAAATTTTGGAAAAAAAAAATTTTAGTAAAAAAAAATTTGGGGAAAACACAATTTCTGCACAAAAAAAAAATATTTTTTTTTTTATTATTATTATTTATAGAAAATTATAGAATGCCTATTTAAATTCCTACGTACTGCGTGACAGAGTCAGTGAATCAGTGTATCAGTGAATCAGTGTCGAGGGTAAATATATATTAAGATGGTCTTTGTCACCCGGTTTACCCTTGGACCCAAAATTAGAATATAAATTTACTTTGTATTGTAATTAATAATAAATAAAAAAAAAATACAGAAAAATATTCCCGAAATAATAAATAGATTTCTCAATAAATTGTCCTTAGGAAATCAATTTTTTTAAATTTTCTAAATATAAAAAAACACAATAACATATTGTTTGCCTTACAAAAAAAAAAACCTCAAGAAGCAATGCCGTCACATTTACGGCATACAATTACTTACAATAAAATCATTACATACTAATTAAACACAACACAAAAAAAAAAGGTTAAATATCTTTACAATGAACTCATTTCGAGTTGAATTTTCAATGGAACAAAAGCGGCACAGCGTCATCGTCATCAACATCATCATCATCATCGCATAACCAATAACGTAAATAAAACAGACCATTAAATCAAATGATCACAAAATGTAAATACGAGTGTGGCCGTCTTCTTGAAGTCCCTCCCCCTCCACCTCCCGCTCGGCCCCGTACCCTTTATGGGTGTATGGCAATTATATTCATTATTGTGTAGAGGTTTTTTTTTCGCCCCCCGATTTGGTTCTTCATAAATGAATACAAATCACAAATTATTTAAATGAATTTAAATTATAACTCATTGAAAACGGTACCGAACATATTGAATGCCAATGGAGAATGGACAAATAAACGAAAATAAATAATGTCTAGCGGGAAGCTACAAAAAAATCAGAGCCATCGAGCCATATAATGGCGACCGACAATGAGGCTGGTCGATCGAAGGAAATAATAACGAACGAACGAAAATCAATTAACAGCTCACACAGAGACACACTTGGAGACACGAACTACAATGAATGTATTCGGAAATTATAAATTATGAATTAGTTTTCGAAGAAAAGAACAAATCAAAGAGAACTTATTAAGTAGCCATACAAAAAACAAACAAAAAAAAACCAATCAGGGTTGAATTAATCAAGGAAATTGAAATCCAGTGGGAGCACTTACAGTAGCTTTCCGCTCATGGGCTTCTCTCCTAAGCGGACACAGAGGACACATTTCGCTTAAGAGAGAGTATTATAATTTTTAAAGTAACCGAGCAAATTTAATTTTTTAAAAAAAAAAAAACATTAAGCTTTGTCAATTTTTATAAGAAAACTTGTGTAACTTTACAAGTACAAAGAGATTCAGTATCAGATTGAGAATTAGAATGAGGTTCAGATTGTGATTAAAAATTACAGAATGCTATTGAGAATGAAAATTAGATTGAGAATGCGAATGGGATTCAGACTGAGAATGAGAATCCGATTAAGATGAAAGTCAGATTGAGAATTCAGATTAAGAGTGAGCTAGACTGAGATTGGGACTCATAGTCAGATTGATAATGAATTTGGGAATGAGATTGAGAATAAGATTGAGAATGATAATGAGAATGATATTGAGAATGACATTCAGACTGACAAAGTGAAGGTCAGATTGAGAATTCAGATTCAGATTGAGAATAAGAATAAGATTCCGATCAAAAATGAGATTCAGATTGAGAATAAGATTCCGATCAAGGTTGTGATTAAGAATCAGACTCAGAGTCAGATTGAGAATGAGATGGACAATGACATTGAGAATGAGAATAATTGAGAATGAATTTCAGAATGAGATGGGCAATGACATTGAGAATGAGAATAATTGAGAATTAGGTTGAGATTATGATTGAGAATGAGATTGAGATCGAGAATAAGATTCAGATCAAGAATAAGATTCCGATCAAGTGTGAGAGTCAGATTGAGAATGAGGTTGTGATTAAGAATGAGATTCAGAGTCAGATTGAGAATGAATTTGAGAATGAGAATGAAAATAAGATTGAGAATGAGGTTAACAATGAAATTGAGAAAGAGATTGGGAATGGTATTGAGAATGAGATTCCGATTAAGAGTGAAAGACAGATTGAGAATTCAGATTCAGATTGAGAATGAATTTAAAAATGAAAATGAGAATGACATTGCGTATGAGAATAATATTGAGAATTAGGTTGAGATTATGATTGAGAATGAGATTGAGATCGACAATAAGATTCAGATCAAGAATAAGATTCCGATCAAGTGTGAGAGTCAGATTGAGAATGAGGTTGTGATTAAGAATGAGATTCAGAGTCAGATTGAGAATGAATGTGAGAATGAGATTGGCAATGAGATTGAGAATGAAAATAAGATTGAGAATGAGGTTAACAATGAGATTGGGAATGATATTGAGAATGAGGTTGAGAATGATAATGGAATTCAGACTGAGAATGAGATTCCGATTAAGATTGAAAGACAGATTGAGAATTCAGATTCAGATTGAGAATGAAATTCCCATTGAGAATGAGATTCTCATTACGAGTGAGAGCCAGTTTGAGATAGCGATTGACAATGTGAGAATCAGTTTCACATTGACAATCAGATTCAGATGGAGATTGAGGGAAAAGAGAGTGATAGCGGAGAGATATAATTGGAAAAATCCTGTTTAATTTAGTTTAGAAAATCTTTTTTCTTAGATTATCAAATATTTAAAGTGTCTTTCGGTAAATTGAATGGGATTCCGATTAAGAGTGAAAGACAGATTGAGAATTGAGAGAGAGAATGAGAATGAGATTACCATTAAGAGTGAGAGTCAGATTGAGATAGCGATTGACAATGTGATAATCAGTTTCACATTGACAATCAGATTCAGATGGAGATTGAGGGAAAAGAGAGTGATAGCTGAGAGATATAATTCGAAAAATCCAGTTTAATTTAGTTTAGAAAATCTAATTTTTTAGTTTATCAAATAGTTAAAATGTCTTTCGGTAAATTATATATAATTTCTCATAGGTGAAATAGTAATTTTGATAAAAGAAAAAATACATTTCGCACTATTCTCCTACAGTTTGACAACAACTTTCCATCCTCTTTGCCCCACCGTTGTCCTCTCGATCTATATGATAAAATATAATAAATATAGGTTAATTTTGCATAATTTATTGCTGTGATTTTTTTTTGTTCGTTCGATTCTCTTTGGATTTTATTGCCTTAGCAAAATTCCAATAAATCCTGTTTTTATACTTAATATGCGTTAACCATCGGCAGAAACCATAAAAATCCGTGTTTAAAATTCTTTAAATAACTTTAGCACTTCGGTCTGTCTGTCCGCCCCATATGTCTGTCCCGGCCGTCTGATGACGACGACCAATAATAACAACAGCAAAAATTGATATGTTGCCAATAATAATGTGATATTTGCCAGCACCAACAACAAAAAAAACAACAACAGAACAGTAAGAACACACAGCCGAGATATCGCAAAACTCATAAATAACACCATATAACGTTCATTACCGTTAAAATTACATGAAACAAAAAGAGCAACAGCAAAAAAAAATGAAAAAAAAGAAAGAAGCGTTTAAATCAAATCAAAATAACACAAATTTTGCTGTTGTGTTTGCCTTAAGTTTCTACAAACAATAACTCCAACAAACACTGGAGGCAAGGGAAGGCATAACAATTTATAAGAAATTATATGAATTGTACAATAAACGAATAAAAAGCCACTCCGACTACAGGGATACAGGTGGCCGTCCAGGAATGCTGAGCTCCGGCAGCAGGCCAGAAAAGGACAATTGACTGATCCAGTCAATTGAAAAAAAAATTAGAAAAATTTGCAGAAATTTTCAAACAAAAACCAATCGTTAAGAAAATTACGTAGCAAATGGAAATACACAAGAAAACATTTCAATAAAATCGTGTTCTTTTTATACTGAACATGATAAAGAAATTATGAATAAATCTAGATATTTGCTATCGGCTAAAAAGCATAAAGATATTGAACTGTACCAAAGGGAAGTAGATGAAATGCTTGTGGTTGCAGCAACATTGTTGCTAAGCAATATTTTGCGTCTTATGGCCGTGAGAGTAGAAAAATGTGGCAAATAAATGATCGACAACAAACAGTGGAAACAAAAATTGAATTAAAAAAAAAAATTTAAATAAAAAAAAAAAAAAATTTAATTAAAATGTTTTTTCTGTTTGGAAAAATTTCATTTTTTTTTATGAGAAATCAAATTTTTTTCCAAGAAGAAACCAATTTTTTATTGGAGGACAATCTACGAAAATTATGAATAAGTTGGCAAATTTATTATAGGGCAAAAACCATAAACATGTGGAACTTTAGCAAAGTGAAGTAAATGAAATGGTTTTGGTTTGCAGCAACATTGTTGCTGAGCAATATGTTGCTTGTTATGGCCATATGAGTGGTCATAAGTTGCCAATAAATAATAGACAGCAGCAAGTGGAAGCATAAATGGAATTTATGAACTTTCTTTATGCATTCTTGATATAAGAACATCATTTTTAAATTAAAAAAAAAAATTATAAGGAAAAATGTCGCCCATTTTTGTCCTAAGGAGAAACGTATTTTTATCCATAAAGAAAATAAAACTTTTTTCCAAGGAAATCCTTGAATAGATAAGGAAATTACGAATAATTCTACAAATGTATTAAGGGTTTTTTGGTTGCAGCAACATTGTTGCTAAACAATATGTTTGCTAATGTTGGCCATGTGAGTAGACAAGAGTGGCCAATAAATGATCGGCCGCCACCAGAGGAAGCAAAAAATGGAATTCATTAAAAAAATGTCTATTCTGAATACAAAAAAAATTTTAAAAAAGTTCGCCATTTTTTTGTCCTAATGAGTAACCCATTTTTATCCATAAAGAAAATAAAACTTTTTTCCAAGAAAATCCTTGGATAAATATGGAAATTATGAATAATTCTAAAAATTTATTATCGACTAAAAATAAACCTGTGGAATTTTACCAAAAGTAAAGTAAATGAAATGGTTTTGGTTGCAGCAACATTGTTGCTGAGCAATATGTGGCTTCTTATGGCCATGTGAGTAGACTTTTGTCAGCCAAAATAGAAATTATTAAAAAAAATCTATACTTGAAAATAAATAAAAAAAATAATCTAAATTTTTTTTTTAAAATGTCGCTTATTTTTTATCCTGAGGATTTCGAAGAAATTCTATATAAAAGTAAAGATAGGATGAATTTCCAATTAGTTTGGAAAAAATCCATCTATAAAAAAATCCATAAATAATGAAATTAGTAGGAATTTATAAAAACTCGTATGATGTCGTATGATTAATAATAATATTCGGTGTCGTATGATTAATAATAATTATAATAATAATCGGTGTCGTATAATTAATAATAATAATCGGTGTGCATTTAAATTTTCATAATTTATGCAGTTTGGAAAAAATCCATCTACACTGCTACGATGCCATGCTGTGGCGTATGATTAATAATAATAACACTAGTCAACAGTCAAAATGTACTCGGGATGCGATAATTTTTTCTGTGTAGATAACCTTGACATGAGCTCGAAAAACGCAATAAAAATTTTTTTTTTCGTTTGGTTTTTGTTTTATTTTTTTTTTTTTAAATTTTAAAAAAATTTTTTTGGTTAATTTGTTTCGTCCGGCATAACTCAGGAACCACTAGCCCGATTTAATTGAATTAAATTTTAAATTACAATTCCCTTAATCTGTTCATATATTGTTTTCCTATACAAGCAACAGTTTCCAAGTTAAAATTGAATATATAAAGGAAAAAACTTATTTTTTGCCTAAAGATTTAAATTTTTTTTTTTAAAAAATCCAAAATGAAAAAAAATGTCAAATCTTATTACTTTTACGTAAAGTCACATAACCTATGAGCAAAATGAGACAAAGATCATGAAAATCGATGCTCGCGTTTCGCTTTTATTCGCAATTGAGTAAAGGTATGATTCAAATTTTCATATATTTTTGTCACCCAACAAATTTTAATTTTTTTTGTAATAAAAAAGAAAAAACCTTACCATAGACAAAGTTGTGCATATGTCGAGCAAATTTTTGAAATTCATACCTTTACTCAATTGCGAATAAAAGCGAAATAAAACAAAAACCAAACGAAAAAAAAATGTTTTATTGCGTTTTTCGAGCTCATGTCAAGGTTATCTACACAGAAAAAATTATCGCATCCGGAGTACATGAAATTTTTTCATTTTGTTGAGTAGTGTAATCGGTGTCGTATGATTAATAATATTAAAAATGGTCGGTGGCGTATGATTAATAAAAAATTAAAATTTTCGAAAATTATTTTATTTCGATACATTTCCTCACAGTTTATATAAATGTATTTTTTTTTTTTTTTTGTCAGAGACATAAAGTTTTCTATCACCAATTACACCCAGGTTCAAAACCTGGTAAGAGCATCAACCATTTTCAGCGGCTACTTCAACCCTCTGTGGCGTATGATTAATAATAAAAATTATAATCGGTGGCGTATGATTAATAATAATAATAATCGTTGGCGTATGATTAATAAAAAAATGAAAATTTTCTAAAATTATTTTATTTCGATACATTTCCTCACAATTTCTATAAATGTATTTTTTTGGTTTTTTTTGTCAGACATAAAGTTTTCTATTACCAATATTATTACACCCAGGTTCAAAACCTGGTAAGACCATCAAAAATTTTTCAGCGGCTACTTCAACCCTCTGTGGCGTATGATTAATAATAATAAAAATAATGATCGGTGGCGTATGATTTATAAAAAATAAAAAATTTCCAAAACTATTCTATTTTGATACATTTCCTCACAGTTTGTATAAATGTAATTTGTTTTTTTTTTCAGAGACAATGTTTTCTATCACCCAGTAAACCCAGCTTCAAAAACTGGCAAGAGCATCAAACATTTTGTCAGGCGCTACTTCATCCCACAAAATGCTGGCGACTTTGCGAGTAAGGGAGTAATCTCTAAGCGATGTAAAACTTCTCCGGACAAGCCTTAGCCCATCAAAGCCGGCTGTAACCAATGGGTCCAGGTGAGTGATTACACAGATTAAATTGCGCACAGTTCAACGATTCTAGAAAAGTTCCCTGATTTTTTTTTTTAAATTTTTGGAAATTTCTTTCTTTTTGTTGTTTGAAACAAATCGGTTTTACTTGTTCTCCGACGGCCACCTGTATTATGCAAATATCGAAATAACCGACCAACCGACTGCCAACAGCTAAAACGAATTTTACACGCATATTTTGAACTTGCATATCTCTACATATGATTATTATAATACTTTTATTTGGATTATTGAGGTTCACTCAAATAACTGCCAATATCAAGAAAAACCTATAAAAACTCGTCATTGAAGGGAGGCGGAGTTTATGAGTTTTAGACCGTTGAGTTTTGTTTTTATTATTATTTTGTTGTTGTTGTTGGTTCTTCTTTCAAAACGCCACAAACTACACCTTGTACGACAACATATCACACTCATCATAAACGCATATCACATCAGGCTCGTATAACGACAGACCGACATTCATAGGTATCTATGTACGTACGTAAGGCAGGCAGGCAGGTATGTCTGATAAAATTGTTTGATCCATAATAATTACAACAGAGAACCCAGAAATCAGAAATCAGAGGGCACACCATCGCCACCACGCACCAAGAATGGTTTGGAAATTGTAATAAATGTTAAAAAAAAACAACCACATTGAAAAGACTCTGCCAGTCGAGTCAGTCCATTCAAGGCCTGCTTGGAATATGTAATTACTTTGAAACCCATGATTCAATTCGAATATTAACATGTTTTAATTGTCGTCGCCGACAATTGCTGAAATGCTTTACGGACTAAGTTAAGTACTTACTTTCAGTTTGGTCCAGTTTATTTTCTTCTGTTACCGATTCAACGAGAATGGTGAGGGTTCCTCTTTGTTTTTAGGTTTTTAGTCTCTTCTTGTGTGTGTGTCTTTTCTTTTGTATGTTTTGAATATTAAAAGTTCTGAAATGGTAAGAAAAACCAAAAAAAAATGAGTAATGAATTAATAAGTATTTCTTTGTAGTCGAGTAATTTTTGGATATTTGACAGTCGTACAAGTTGTGACTTGTGACGAGTTGGGTTAAATTAATGTAGAGCTATTTAATTTGTACAAAAATATTTTTCTGAATTTTGGAAAATTTTACTTTAATTCAATTTAGTATTTTTCCAGTCCCACCTTTTAGCCCACTTGTGACCAGTTGGGTTAAATTAATGTAGATCTATTTCATTTGTACAGACATTTTTTTTTTCTGAATTTTGGACAATTTTACTTTAATTCAATTTAATATTTTTCTGTCCCACCTTTTAGCCCACTTGTGACCAGCTGGGTTAAATTAATGTAGAGCTATTTCATTTGTACAAAAATATTTTTCTGAATTTTGTAAAATTGTACTTTAATTAAATTCAATATTTTTCTAGTCCCACCATTTAGCCCACTTGTGACCAGTTGGGTTGAATAAATGTAGAGCTATTTCATTTGAACAGACATTTTTTTTTTCTGAATTTTGGACAATTTTACTTTAATTCAATTTAATATTTTTCTAGTCCCACCATTTAGCCCACTTGTGACCAGTTGGGTTGAATAAATGTAGAGCTATTTCATTTGAACAGACAGTTTTTTTTTCTGAATTTTGTAAAATTGTACTTTAATTCAATTTAATATTTTTCCAGTCCCACCATTTAGCCCACTTGTGACCAGTTGGGTTGAATAAATGTAGAGCTATTTCATTTGAACAGACAGTTTTTTTTTCTGAATTTTGGAAAATTTTACTTTAATTCAATTTAGTATTTTTCCAGTCCCACCTTTTAGCCCACTTGTGACCAGCTGGGTTAAATTAATGTAGAGCTATTTCATTTGTACAAAAATATTTTTCTGAATTTTGTAAAATTGTACTTTAATTCAATTTAATATTTTTCCAGTCCCACCATTTAGCCCACTTGTGACCAGTTGGGTTGAATAAATGTAGAGCTATTTCATTTGAACAGACAGTTTTTTTTTCTGAATTTTGTAAAATTGTACTTTAATTCAATTTAATATTTTTCCAGTCCCACCATTTAGCCCACTTGTGACCAGTTGGGTTAAATTAATGTAGTGCTATTTAATTTGTACAGAAATATTTTTCTGAATTTTGTAAAATTTTACTTTAATTCAATTTAATATTTTTCCAGTCCCACCATTTAGCCCACTTGTGACCAGTTGGGTTGAATAAATGTAGAGCTATTTCATTTGAACAGACAGTTTTTTTTTCTGAATTTTGTAAAATTGTACTTTAATTCAATTTAATATTTTTTCAGTCCCACCATTTAGCCCACTTGTGACCAGTTGGGTTAAATTAATGTAGAGCTATTTAATTTGTACAGAAATATTTTTCTGAATTTTGTAAAATTTTACTTTAATTCAATTTAATATTTTTCCAGTCCCACCATTTAGCCCACTTGTGACCAGTTGGGTTAAATTAATGTAGAGCTATTTAATTTGTACAAAAAGAGTTTTCTGAATTTTGGAAGAACTTTACTTCAATTTCATATTTTTTAAGCAACTAGTGGTCTTAATATTTGTCCTGCAGTCCTACAATTTAGCCCACTTGTGACCAGAGTTTTGTTAATTCAATCTAAATCCAAAAAATTACTTACAAAAATCTTTTCTAACTCCGGTAAAATAAACCCAACCCAATTGATTCGTATCATCTTTGCTTATGGCAAAGACTCCTAGTCATTCTTGAAAATTCTGAAATCCTGTTGCTGTTTTTTCCCCCGCAAGACCCCCTTCGACCTACAAACATACACATAAATATGTAAACTCTAATGCCAGAGAAATCTGCTTGATTATCTTTTAGATATTTGTCTCCTCATCAAAGACTGACGTGTTATTTCTCAAAATATCCACACACACATACACGCACACCGAAGGAAACAAAATATTTACTGACACACTTACCAGTTGTTGTTGTTGTTGTTGTTGTTTGGCAATGTAATCTAATGTTCCGTTTTGGCATTCTGGGGAAATCCCTTTTAACTTTACATAGTTTGCAATTTTTTTTTCACACAACATAAATCCTCTCTCTCGGGGTCTCTGGCATACAAAAAATGTTAGCCGGTCATAAGAAGACACCAGAGGAACCGAAAGGCAGACAGACAGACAAACGGACGGACCGGCGGACAGACATGGCCAAGTATCAGCCGGCAATAGCCCAAGCATTCAACCAGATATGAGTGAAAACAGTAGTGGCTGTGGCAGCAGCACCAGCAATGTGAAAGCCATGTGTGCATAGATGTGTGTCTGTGTGTGTGTGTATGAGGAAGTCAATGGTTGTAGGTACAGAGTAAAAACAAAATCAAAAACGAGAAGAACAAAAAAAAACGATACGGCAGACACTTGCCAGACACACTTTTATTTAGTCGGTGTTGTGGTATTTTTTTTCCGTTCCTCTCACTCTCTCACTCTCTCTACAAAAATAACACAATTCCTCAAACAATATAACAACAACAGCAACAAGAAATTCTTCTAACAACACCAACAGCCAACATAAAAGAAGAAAATACACCCAACTCTCCATTCGGCTGCAGCTCCAGACAAATCTCTGAAAATAAAACCCTTAGCTGTGCCAAAAATGAATGTAGCAAAAAAAAAAAAAAAAAAACTCTGGAAAAAAGCAAACTTTTATGGTATTAAGGCAACAGATGTTTGAAGTTGGTTGCCGTCTGGGCTGGCCGCCCATTTCCAGTAGCCAGTAAGGGGAACAGTTACAAATACAACAGCGGCAGCAACAGCTACAACAACAACATTAACATAAAGCTTTACATCTAAGTGTGCCTGTGGTGCGTGTTGAGTAACCTTGAGTTTTTATTTGCTTCGCTGCGTGTGTGTTTGAGAGAGAGAGAGAGAGAGAGTACCTTATGGTTGCTCTGCATGAGAGTTAAAGTATCCTTTCATACGTGTTTGTGTGTTTTTCATACATTTGACTTGAGAATTTGAAAAAAAAAAGAATTTAGTAAAATGTGTAATGTTTATTTTATTCATCGGTCATATTTCAAAACTTCCCCAACCCTGCTTAGGGTTGCCACACAGCGAAAAGCCAACAAAATGCAATAAAATAAATTTGAAATTATTTTTGTTTATATTTCTATTGTTTTCTTCATAAAATGCGCCTAAGTGAAAAAATAAGTTAAAGAAATTCAAATTTTATGAAAAATATTTCGCAAAAAAAGTATTTTCAAAAATGTGCAACAATAAATTAATAAAAAAAAAATATGAATTTAAAATTTTATAAAAAATATGCAAACATAAATGAAAAGAAATTATGAAATTTAAATTTTATGAAAAATATTTTAAAAAAATTATGAAATTAAAATTTTATGAAAAATAATTCGCAAAGAAATATTTTCAGAAAATGTGCAAAATTAATTAAAGAAATTATGAAAAATATTTCGCAAAAATATATTTTCAAAAATAAATTAAAGAAATTGTGAAATTCAAATTTTTTGAAAAATATTTTCAAAAATGCGCAAGAATATATTAAAGAAATTTCAATTTTATGGAAAAAATTTTCAAAAATGTGCAAAAATAAATTAATAAAAATTATGAAATTAACATTTTATGAAAAATATTTCACAAAAAAAATATTTTCAAAAATTGTTATAAATTAATAAAAAATAAATTATGAATTTAAAATTGTATAAAAAATATGCAAACATAAATTAAAAGAAATTATGAAATTTAAATTTTATAAAAAATATTTTAAAGAAATTGTGAAATTCAAATTTTATGAAAAAAATAGTTCGCAAAAACATATTTTCAAAAATAAACTAAAGAAATTGTGAAATTTAAATTTTATGAAAAATAATTTCAAAAATGCGCAAAATAATTTAAAGAAATTATGAATTTAAAATTGTATGAAAAATATTTCATTTCATGCAAAAATAAATTAAAAAAATTGTGAAATTTAAATTTTATGACAAATATTTTCAAAAATGTGCAAAAATAAATTATAGAAATTATGAATTTAAAATTGTATGAAAAATATTTCATTTCATGCAAAAATAAATTAAAGAAATTATGAAATTTAAATTTTATGAAAAATAAATTACAGAAATTGTGGAATTCAAATTTTATGAAAAAAAATAGTTCGCAAAAATAATTTAAAGAAATTGTGAAATAAAATTTTATAAAAAATATTCTTAAAAATTTGCAAAAAATAAATTATAGAAATTATGAATTTAAAATTTTATGAAAAATATTTCACAAAAAAATATTTTAAAAAAATGTACAGAAATAAATTGAAATTATGAATTTAAAATTGTACGAAAAATATTTCATTTCATGCAAAAATAAATTAAAGAAATTGTGAAATTTAAATTTTATGAAAAATATTTTCAAAAATGCGCAAAAATAAATTAAAGAAATTAAAACTTAATAAAAAAAAAAAATAGTTTTAAAAATCCGCAAAAACAAATTAAAGAAATTATAAAACTAAAAATTATAAAATTAAAAATAAATAAAAAATATATTAACTGAGGTAAAATCGAAAATTTTTGCGCAAATATATTTTCTACGTCTATACGGCGCTTAAATCGGCCATCTAAGGAGTTAATCTTCGCTCATCACTAGAGAATTAAAAACCAAAATACCAAAAAAATAGTTTAATTGAGGTAAAATCGTAATTTTTGCGCAAATCTATTTTCTATGTCTATGCGGCATAGATGTCTGGCAACTCTCTTTGCCATTTATTTCCCCCATAAAGGGAATCCGTCATAAAGGGAATTTTCGTTTTGTGTTCATTTTATCTACATTTTGTTTATGTTTTATTATATTTTTTGTTGTTAATTACACTCCAGTGATGAATGAAGTGCAAAGTGTTGGTTAAGTGTTTTTGTGTAAACAGAACAAAATTGGCAATTGTTTTCTTAGGAATTCTTTCGGTGTGATTTTGTCTAGGGCAATTGGTTTGGGAAATCCTTGGCAATCCAACTTTGACATGTAATGACAAACGGTTGCTGGTGGCAGAGATGCCGTTCCCAAACTGATTTCCAGTTTAATTGAGTTCTTCTATGGCGGAATTTATAAACATAAAGTGAAAATATTTTTTTCTTATACGCATTATTTGTCTCTGATCTTAAGAGACCTGCTAGATGTAGTGAGAATATTTCTTTCTAGTTAACCCACTTAGCGCCGGATTTTTTTTTTTTTTTTTTTTGATTTAAACTGAAAATGTTTTTCTGATCAAATTTCTTTACTGATTTTTCACCGTTTCCTGTTCTTTTGAAATCACTGAGAGAAATATTATCTGAATATTTCAAAATTTTGTAAATTAATTTTTTTTTTGAAAGAAAAATGGTCGGAATATTTCAAAATTTTGCAAACATTTTTTTTTAAAAAATTTTAATTTTTTTTTTTTATCGATTTTTCCCATGATTTTTTCCTTGTGCTCTGTTCTTTTAAATTCACCGTGGTGCCAAGTGGGTTAATTGACCTGAGAGAAATATTATCTGAATATTTCAAAAGGTTGTAAATTAATTTTTTGTTGAGAGAAAAATTGTCGGAATATTTCAAAATTTTGCAAAATTGACATTTTGGGTTTTTAAACATTCTTTTTTATCGATTTTTCCATGAATTTTTTTACCGTGTTCTGTTCTTTGAAATTCACCGTAGTGCGAAGTGGGTTAATTGACCTGAGAGAAATATTATCTGAATATTGAAAAATTTTGTAAATTAATTTTTTTTTAAATTTTTTTTCGGGAACACTATATTTCTAAAATATTGAGAATATTTAATTATGGTATTTTTTTTGTATTTAAACTGAAAATCTCTGATCAAATTTCTTTACTGGGTTAAGTGAACTGAGAGAAATATTATCTGAATATTTCAAAAGGCTGCAAATTAAATTTTTCCCTTTAAAATGTTTTTTTGGAAACAAAAATTCACGTGATTTCTACCGCCGCCAGTCTGCTGCCGAAGATACACAGTTAGTTGTGTCATAGCCCGAAATTAATGACTTTGGTATTGTGACAGCGACATGATTTTCATTCAAAGCCAAATATAAATATCTCAAATAAGGACCTTATTTTTCTACCCAAATTCTTTGAATCAAACAAAGGAATAAACCCAAAAAACAAAAAAAAAACAATTTGTGTGGAAAAAACCAAAAAGCCGCAAATTTCTTAGGAAACCGAAACTTCATTTGAAGCCACATTCAAATCTCTATTTTTATTTGGGACTATTGTCAACGGGTGCCTTTAGATGTTTATCTCAATTGACATTGTCGCATTTCTTCGTCTCACCGATGACGAAGTCACCACAGCCGACCAAATAATTTGCGCACCAGCAGACGAACCGAAAAAGCCCTGAACGAAAACGACACACAAACATGGCGAACCACCGAAATACCAGCAGCCCAGGAATTGACAACAAACAAATGTGACTGGCAAAAGTGAAAAACATCAGCAACGAGGCGCGAAGCTCGACGCATTGTCATTGTGGCAATGTGTGCCGATGAGAGTGGGTCTCCATGGAGACAACAATAAAAGTGGAGAGGAGAGGAGAGAAAATCCACCGAAGAAACAATAAACAAACATTAAAACTATATAGACACACTTCTCTACATACACATGCCATATTTAAGCAGTATAAGAATATCATAAAGAAAAAGTCAGCGAAAAAGAAGCGTTAAACATCATTATGGCCCATGTGTGTGTGTGTGTGTGCGTCAGCAAGAACACAAGCAGAAGACTTAAGAGCCGGCCAAACTGATTGCTGAGTGCAAGACAACCGGAATGATTCGTTGGTTGGTTGGTTATGGCGGGTGCAAAGTGGAAGTGGTCGATCGTTGGGTGGGTTTCTTGGGCCATATTCCCGCCACGAACGGACGGACGAATAGCTGGAGTGCTGTCTATACTGTTAAGTAAGAGGAAACTGAGATTACTTATTTATTGTACATATATATTAAACACTTGGGCAATGCGGTTATAGGAAGTGAGCCTGTGTGTCGTGGTGGTATTTCAGTGAAGGCGCGAATTGGAAATAAATCTATTAAGATTTCAGTTCAAACTAAAGCAAAAATGAAGTTGTAAGGGACAAATGAAATAATTTGGATGCCAAATTTCAACTGGATATCCCAGATATTTAGAAAAATATAACTGACAAAAGGACCAAGAAGTTGCGAATGCAGGAAGTTCAGACGAAGATGGATTACAAAAGAACGGAGTTTTCAAACCTAGGAACTTTGAATAGGAAACAAACAGGGGTAGGAAGATATTCATAATACACATAGAGGGGAATGTATTTTAAAAATTCAAAAAAATATAAAACCTATCGAATTTGATTTTTATTTTTTTTTTACTAATTTTTTATAATCAAGACCAAGTTACAATCAATTATGTCTGATAATTTCTCGATCGATTTTCCTTGGACTTTCCACCGGGGCGCCTCGATGGAGGAATTAGTAGACATAATTGTTTGTAACTTGGTGTTGATTCTTGTCCATAAAATCTTGTTTTTTTTATTTTTCGTAAATGATCTCCATTAATTAAATTAAATAATTTCCTTTTTGGAAATCTTCCAGATTTTTTTTTTAAATTTTTAAAATTCAAATTTTTGCAATTTATGAGAATATTATGAGAAAGCAACTCTGATAGTTCAGTGGAAGACTATTCAGTAATAGTTCTCCATTAATTAAATTAAATAATTTCTTTTTCGAAATGTTCGAGAATTTTTTTTTAAATTTTTAAAATGCAAATTTTTGCAATTTTTGAAAATATGAGAAAGCAACTCTGATAGTTCAGTGGAAGACTATTCAGCAAAGTTAATTCGAAATGGACAAGGAAAGTATTGATGGACTTTTCCTTAAATGGAAAACGATTGAGGAACTATAAGACATAGTTGATTATAACCTGGTCTTAATTTAGGCCCATGAATTCTTGTTTTTTTTTGTACGAAAGGCACGAAATACAGCCAAACTTCCCTAACTCGATGCACCATTATCCCATGGAAATTTTTGACTTACGGAGACTTATAAAATTGTTTAAGTTAAGTTGTCTCCTTAACGGTCACTAGAAGTGTTTTGACTTAAAGGAAATTCGACTTATGCAATTTTGAGTTATGGAAGTTCCACTGTAATTCCATTTTATTGTAAATTCTTTGTATTCGCTTTTTTTTAAATATTAAATAATTCCGTGTTTTTCACGAATAATTTTCAGTTATTGATGTTTTCAGTTATGAATGTGCTTAATTTTCAAAAGGGTTTTTCATTAGTGTAACCTTTTGTTTTAAATTGAATTTACCGTTACTCAATTGCCCCTGTATATACTACCCCGCCAACAATAGGTTCGTACGCCTGTCCGTTTTCTAATATTTTCAATTTCTGCTTTTATGTTTATTTAAAAATCTATGTTTTTGAGACAAAGTTTTATTTCTTAAAAAAAAAATTTATTTAATTATTTATTATTAATTACAATACAAAGTAAATTTATATTCTAATTTTTGGGTCCAAGGGTAAACCGGGTGACAAAGACCATTTGGCTTGATTTTTGCAGCGACAGACCAAAGCCTCTGGTGGGAATCGAACCCACAACCCCCACGCTGATAGGCAAGCACGCTGCCAACTCGCCTACCGGGGCGCTTTTTAAAAAAAAAAAAATATTTCTTAAAAAAACTTTTTTTTTTCTTGGAAAAAAATTTTGTATTTCTTAAAAACTAATAGCAGAACAACAAAAAAATTACAAAAACAGCAACTTAAATTACATAATAAAAAAATGGTCAGGGGTACGAACTAAGTGTGGGTAGAGTAGTATAAGCTTAAGAGGACCCCTCTACAAAAATCGCTATTTTACAATTTATTTGTTTTCTCTCTCCCACTTTTATAACTTCTGCGGGTTTTCTTGAAAACCACAGAAATTCCTTTCAGAGATCTTCCAATTTTTATTTTTAAAATAACTTGTTCGAATAAATAACGAATTCTTTTGATTCTATTTGCAATTACAAATAAGATTTTCCTATTTCTTGAGCTGACTACATCCACCTCGTATGCTGGCATCTGCAAAGCAAGCGGTAAAGGCCGTGAAGTGACTACAAACAGTGACGTTGTCGCCACTCAACAATAACCAACAACACCAACAAATAATCGCAAACACACACACACTCATAAATTCTTATATTCTTATAAAAGATAAAGAAAAGTAAAAGAGCAACAACAACTACGACAAATCATAAAATATATAACGGAAGCAAAACAGGCGTCAGACGTCATAGTCTTTTACTTTACTTTCCAAAACTCAAATCCACAAGAATGCCAAACAATATGGTTGTACTCCAACAACTAATACACACTCTCCCCATAAGCAAACAGACGCACAAACTGATGTTCTCTCTCCCATCAACATTGTCAAGTAGTATGTACTCTGCTACTCTAGCGGGCAACAACAACAACAACCACATGAAGCCAGTCAGCCAGCCAGCCACCAACATCATCCTGTTGTGAGAGTAAAGAAATGAACCACACAAAAGCCAGCGAACCCGTCTGCTGGCTAGCGCCACCACACAATACCTTTAACCGAATGAACAAACGAACAAACACACACACACACACGAACGCATGAAAGCCCCAACAGTGAGTGAAGGAACGATGAAACGAACACTTGTGATATGTCCTCGACACTGGTTTTTTTTTTTTCTTGTGTGTACTTTTTCTAGTTGACACGTCATCAACTTTTCCTCTTTCTTGGGTCGTGTGGCCAACCGTCGTGATTGCTGTTGTTGTTGCTGCTGCTGCTGCTATCAACGGTCGACTGTAGTCTTTGGTGTTGTTGGCTTGGAGTTGGTTTCTTTCGCTCGTATCGTTGGTTTTGGATATGTTACGTTTGCTGTGTGGCTGTTACATGCTGCTGCTGCTTCTTGCTTCTGCTTCTGCTGCTGGGCTACAAATTGTTTTTTATGGCCACTAATGTGTTGTCGGTTGCCGATGCGGTGGTGTAGTTGATGGTGGTGGTGTTGGTCGTGGTGGCGATGCCGTCGTCATTTGTGCTGTTGCTGTTGCTGTTAATGGTGATGTAGGTGTCTATAATGATGTTGTTTAGTGGCAGTAGTTGTTGTTGGTGGTGTCGATTTGCTGTTACCAACTGTTGGTGCTTAACCGTCGGTCGACGCTTTTAGTGCCGATGATGGTCTGTAATAAATATGATGGCGATATTTTTGCTGTTGTCGTTGGTGTTGTTTCGCCGACGTTGATTGCAGGTAAAATTAAGTTGTTGTTTCTGTAGTTTTTTTTTTTTTTTTTTGTTTCTTACGCGAAAGGTTCTCAGTTAACTATTTCAGTTGTTCGACGCAAATGTGCCTTTGAATTGCAGTGAATTCACGAATTTATGTTGGACATTTCAATTTGTTTGACAAATTGCTAAAGTGTCAGCGGAAAGTAAAAATGAATATACCAGGGGGGACAAATAATTGAAATTGGATTTAAAGAAAAGAAAAGTCTCGGGATGACAAAATATTAAACTAAATAAAGAATTAAAATTTAAAAAAAAAGACCTCGAGCTCAACTGATAAACATGTAATGGTTAAAAAAAGTCTCCTAAAAGTATATGATTAAAAAATTATTATGTACATATAAAAATTGTCTAAATAGAAAATACAAAATAAAAAAAAAATATTCATTGTCCCGATTAAAATGTCAACGGTAGAGTGATTTTTCTGTATTACTAAAATTGCTTAAGAAATAAAAAAAAATATTTTCTTTAATAAGAAATCGTTACCTCTATGAAGAAAATCTATGGGAAAACCTCCAAGTTATGACTCTTTATTCCCAACGCTATTGGAATTTCTCTCTCTTAAATTCATAAATTCAAGCAAAGAGTATGATTAATGTTTAAATATTTATTACTCATACGTCAGGAAATTGATAAAGGAAATAAGAAAAGAAAAATAGCTAAAAAAAAAATGTAATTCAAAAATGTAAAATATAAAAAATATTTTCCCAAGGCCTAACATCGTTACGAATAAATCGTGACCTCTTTGATGAAAATTTTTGGAAAAACCTCCAAGTTATGACCCTTTATTCCCAACGTCTTCGGAATTTTGATCATAAATTCAAGCAAAGAGTATAATTAATGTTTAAATATTTATTACTCATACGTCAGGGAATTGATAAAGGAAATTAGAAAAAGAAAAATAGCTAAAAAAAATGTAATTCAAAAATGTAAAATATAAAAAAATATTTTCCGAAGGCCTTTCATCTTTACTAAGAAATCGTTACCTCTATGAAGAAAATCTATGGAAAAACCTCCAAGTTATGACTCTTTATTCTCAACGATATTGGAATTTCTCTCTCTTAAATTCATAAATTCAAGCAAAGAGTATGATTAATTTTGAAATACTTATTACTCATACGTCAGTGAATTGATTAAGAAAATAAGAAAAAGAAAAATAGCTAAACAAAAATGTAATTCAAAAATTTAAAATATAAAAAAATATTTTCCGAAAGCCTTTCATCCTTACTAAGAAATCGTGACCTCTTTGATGAAAATCTATGGGAAAACCTCCAAGTTATGACTCTTTATTCCCAACGCCTTCGGAATTTTGCTCATAAATTCAAGCAAAGAGTATGATTAATGTTTAAATATTTATTACTCATACGTCAGGGAATTGATAAAGGAAATAAGAAAAAAGAAAAAGGTAAAATATAAAAAAATATTTTCCGAAGGCCTTTCATCTTTACTACGAAATCGTGACCTCTTTGATGAAAATCTATGGAAAAACCTCCAAGTTATGAACCCTTATACCCATCGAGTTTGGAATTTTGCTCTCTTAAATTCACAAATTCCAGCAAAGAGTATGATTAATTTTTAAATATTTATTACTCATACGTCAGGTGATAAAGGAAATAAGAAAAAGAAATATAGATCAACAAATTTTCATTTAAAAATTTAAAAAAAGGTTATCCAAATTACTATACTATATTTTAAAGTATTTAACAAAATCCTAGAAAGTCATCGAGGATAACAAAAGAACTACAATACAGTGTTTAAAAAAGAAAATCACCCACATCCTTTATCGCCTTCACCCATGGTCAAGGTTGAAACCCATTTAAGGCAATCTCCTCATTTGCCATCCTTTACTTTATTATCTATGCTAATTAAAAACCAATTTCTATACATTTCTTTCGCTGTCATTGTATGTGTGTGTGTTGTGTTTTTTTTATTACCTCACCAGAGGTGTTAAACAAATTAAAAACAATCTTAAAACACCCACTTAAACGCCCCACAGCAGAATAGCAATCAGACCAACAACAACAGCAGCAACAAAAAACACTCCAAAAAAAAACCCCTGTAAAGTGTTGAAAGCCATGCCACAAATGTAAACCCCAGTGTAAGCCCTCTAAATGAGTTGCCACAAACACAACAACAGCAACAAAATACAACGACATAGAAGAAGAAAAAAACGCCAAAACTCATTAACGTAAATAAGAAAAAATTAACGAAAGCGGGAGGAGAAAAAAAAATTGAATACACACACTCTTATAATACAAAGTTTAAACGATCATGGCTAAACCACAGAATATTTTGTGTGGGGCAAGAACCGGGACAGAACAAAAAATAAAAAAAAAACCCAAACCAACAACCGTCGTTAAACTTACACTTTTTTTTTTGGTGTGCTGGCCGGGCTTATCCTTTTTGTTTTTGTTTTTGGCAAAGCTAACCAAACTGGTTAAGCATAACAAAGGAGAAGTGTTGAATAGAAGACACGGATTTAAACCATTGAGGGGAGATGCCATCTGCCATCTGGCATCAGAGACATGAGAAAGACAAATTTAGTGGTCGGGTTTAATTTTTAAGAGGGAAAGACAATTTCATTGCACTAATTTTCAAGAGGTTAGTTAAACTTTGACGGAGAACTGGGAAAGACAATTTCATTGGTTCAGTTACATTTTTAAGAGGTTAGTTAAAGTTTGACAGAGAACTGGGAAAGACAATTTCATTGATATAATTCTTAAGAGGTTAGTTAAACTAAATTCAAGTCTGTTTAAGTTAAACTTAGTTGAAGCTGTTGAAAGTTTAAGAGAAACTAGCTTAAAGTCTGATTAAACTTCTTATTGTTAATCTAATAAACTTCATATAAGTTTACACTTCTTAAGTTGATATTTGGATTAACAAAACCTTGGTTGTAGCGAAGTCGTCTTTCAAATACTTCATTTTAAAACGAGTTTCTCTTGTCAATAGTTAATTTACGATGTCACGATGTTGTTCAGTTTCAGCTACGATTAATCAAGAGCTAAAACCTTCATAAAATCATATTGGGATTAACTAAACCTTGGGATTACATAAACCACCGAAGTGTGTAAACCTTAGTTTATATTTAAAAATTAAATCTTTCATTGGAAAAGTGTACAAAAATTATTAACTCTATTGATTGAATTGATATGAATAGAGTTTACGAAATATTTTTATGCAATCAATGACATTTTTTCATAAAATCTATGAAATATTTGTTTTTAATGAAATATATTTTTTTTAATGGAATTTTTTTTTTTAATTTTAAGATTTCATGAAATTAATGAAATTTTTCGTAAATTGATTGAATAGAGTTTACGAAATATTTTTATGCAATCAATGACATTTTTTCATAAAATCTATGAAATATTTTTTTTTTTTAATTTTAAGATATCATGAAATTGTTCGTATATTTTTTAATGAAATATTTTTTTTTTTAATTTTAAGATTTCATAAAATTAAATTTTTCGTAAATTGATTGAATAGATATGAATATAGTTTACGAAATATTTTTTATACAACCAATGAAATTTTTTCATAAAATCTATGAAATATTTTTTTTAATGAAATTTTTTTTAATTTTAAGATTGCATGAAATTAACGAAATTTTTGGTATATTTTTAATGAATTTTTTTTTTTTTTTTAATTTTAAGATTTCATAAAATTAGTGAAATTTTTCGTAAATTGATTGAATAGATATGAATATAGTTTACGAAATATTTTTGTGCAATCAATGACATTTTTTCATAAAATCTATGAAATATTTTTTTTTATGAAATTTTTAAGATTTCCTGAAATTTTTCGTATATTTTTTAATGAAATATTTTTTTTTTAATTTTAAGATTTCATAAAATTAGTGAAATTTTTCGTAAATAGTTTACGAAATATTTTTATGCAATCAATGAAATTTTTTCATAAAATCTATGAAATATTTTTTTTAATCAAATAGTGTTTTTTTTAAATTTAATTTTTCGTATTTTTTTAATGCAATTTTTTCAATGGGAGAAAAATAACAAACAGAAGAATTTTTTTTTTCAAAAAAATTTCATGAAATTAATGAAAATTTTCGTAAAATCAATGAAATGTTTTTTTCTATTAATTTTCCATTTAAGAAAAATGTCATTGGATTAGTAAAACCATTTCTTTGAATTTGTTTATTAAAAAAAGGTTTCATAGAATCAATGAAACCTTACGTAAAATCCATGACATTTTTTCATTACATTTATAAAATACTTTTTTTTTTTTATTAATTTTATTAATTCTCATTCATTGCATAGAATCTGGGTAATATTTCATAAAATTTACGAAAAACTTCATTGGCTTAATGAAAAATATTTCACAGAAGACAGTTTTTTCAATATTAATAACTTGATAATAAAATTTAAAGGCAGAGATACAGAGAAAAGCCTCTAAAGTTTTTAATCAAGTAATTGATATTGAAAAAAATTTCTTCTGTAAAATTAAGTTTTTCCTAAATCTGTGCAGACCGTTTGAATACGAATGTATACATCTTTTTCTCACCACTAAAAAGGTGAATATTTCCTGAATATCCTGTTCTGGAAGGATATCCCCAAATGAGTTAAAACACACACACACTTTCACAAAGGTACATCCAACATGTTAATTACCTTCTACTTGTGTTCCGGGGCCGGCCAGCCATGGGTGGGTTCATTAACGGCAAACCCGAAAATCTCACATGTGAGCGAGAAAAAAAAACAAACACCCAAAACAAGGATAACATTAAAACCAAAAACCTCTAATGGAAAATTACATGTGAAATGAGAGAAGAAGACCGGAGCAACAACAAAAAAAAATTAAACTGATGTTATTTGAAGCAATTAAAATTATTATTACAATGTCAACACTTTGCAGCCAGAAAAAAAACCCGAAATGAAGAGGAAAAAAAGGATGTGTTTTTAAACGAACCCAAAAGGAAAAACAAGGAAAAGGATTTTAAACGGATATAACCTTTTGGCCGGTATTACCGTCTACTCCGAAGTTGCAAAAAAAAAAAAACACACACACAAGTCAAAAGATTTGGCCAAAAGAAAGCCAAACAATTTGGTAGGAAATAAATGTTTTGGCCATCATCAACTTAACTAAAATGAGGTTCAAATGCCTTCGGCATTGGCCACTGTTTTTGTGGCCCATCTGCCAGCCTTACGTAGGCGGGAGTCTCTGTTTGTGGCGGCTGGACTTGCTATGCTATTTGCTTGGCATTGTGAGTGAGTGTGTTGGTTTTTTTTCTCTCTTCTTTCTATGCCACATTAATAGGAGCCCAGCAAATTTCGTAGCATTTGACAGTTCGTTTCCTTTCGGTGGGTAAGGAGTTGAAAGGAAGGAAGAAAAGACTTGTCTCGCCGAGAAACTGGGTTAAACTGCGTATAAGTATCTTATTTTATTTATTTGTTTGCTCTCAATTGTGTTATGTGTTCCTGGAGGATTTATTTCTTGGGTGCAGGGGTTTTTTTTTTTTGGGTGCGTCACAGTGTTGATAAGGGTTTGAAACATGGATATGAAACATTCGGCTGAAGTGACTGTTGGCTGTTGGCATCATAAATTATTGAGGGAAATTTAAGAAGATCTAGTAACGGATGTTGTGCTGACATTCTACTGAGGCTGAGTTGAATATGGAAAGGAAAAACCTAACAGAAAAAACGAAATGTGTAAGAATTTTAATCCCCCACTAAACCGTCGACAAATGGTTGGTGTTGTGCACTGAAAATACAAAACCTAGAAAATTACAAGCACAGTCAAATACAGCATTCTCCGTTTGAGGTTTCATTGAGGTGCCACTGGATTAGGTGGAAGACACCTTGCCAGCTAAATGTGAATTTACTTCCTTTTCTTATTTTATTTATTTGAATATGCAATACATATTTCAAAAGTCAATAAGTGAGTTAATTTTTTAAAAATGTTCCCATTAACATTTTCTGTACAACATGTTGCTGCTGGGCCACCGAACACATGTTGTTGCCCGGCCTGTTGCTCGTTTGATGTAATGCCCCAACAATAATCCATAAATTGCTAAATAAATGCAAAAAAAAAAAAAGGTGGTTGCCAAGTGGCGGTAATTATAATATGCAGTTTTTAAGTAGCGTTTTTCACATATTCTTTTTGTGCGCTGTTCTTCTTTTGGTGAGCTAATTATATGAGGGGAAAACGACAACCACGAGCAGCCGACAAGTAACAATTTACCACATTTTTAATGGTCTCATTTTAATTGCAACATCAAACAAACAAGACTATCTCATAAAAACAAAATCTGCTGTGTTTTTGTTGTTGGTTTTGTTCTACTCGTCTGAAATCAAACGAATATTGAAGCAATTAAGACAAAAATATAAATATTTAATTATCTGTTTTTTTCTGTTGTTGCTGTTGTTCAGTTTTCCGAAAAAAGCATATGACTTTTCGAGTGCATGGATCAGAGGTGGGCTATGACAAAAGTCTAGAGCAATTTATTTGGAATGACCGATATTAAAATAAAAAAAAAATAAAACACTCAATATTATTTTATTTCGTTTTATTTTTTTTTATTTTTTTTATTTTATTTTATTTTACTTTATTTTACTTTATTTTACTTTATTTTACTTTATTTTACTTTATTTTACTTTATTTTACTTTCTTTACTTTACTTTATTTTATTTTATTTTATTTTATTTTATTTTATTTTATTTTATTTTATTTTATTTTATTTTATTTTATTTTATTTTATTTTATTTTATTTTATTTTATTTTATTTTATTTTATTTTATTTTATTTTATTTTATTTTATTTTATTTTATTTTATTTTATTTTATTTTATTTTATTTTATTTTATTTTATTTGATTTGATTTTATTTTATTTTATTTTATTTTATTTTATTTTATTCTATTTGATTTTATTTGATTTTATTTGATTTTATTTGATTTTATTTGATTTTATTTTATTTTTATTTGATTTTATTTGATTTTTTTTTATTTTATTTTATTTTAGTTAGATTTATTTTATTTAATTTTACTGTATTTTTTATTTTATTCGATTTAATTTTATTTTTATTTTTATTTTTGTTTATTTTATTTGATTTGATTTGATTTGATTTTATTTTACTTTATTTTATTTTATTTTATTTGATTTTATTTTATTTTATTTTATTTGATTTTATTTTATTTTATTTTATTTTATTTTATTTTATTTTATTTTATTTTATTTTATTTTATTTTATTTTATTTTATTTTTTTTTATTTTATTTTATTTGATTTTACTTTACTTTATTTTATTTTATTTTATTTTATTTTATTTTATTTTATTTTATTTTATTTTATTTTATTTTATTTTATTTTATTTTATTTTATTTTATTTTATTTTATTTTATTTTATTTTATTTTATTTTATTTTATTTTATTTTATTTTATTTTATTTTATTTTATTTTATTTTATTTTATTTTATTTTATTTTATTTTATTTTATTTTATTTTATTTTATTTTATTTTATTTTATTTTATTTTATTTTATTTTATTTTATTTTACTTTACTTTATTTTATTTTATTTTACATAGTATTCATAGTCGAAACAGGGTGTACTATGATCCTACCTACTACAACCGGTTTATTCGTATCGGTGATCTATAATTATTATCACTGTCTGACCCTTCGTGGACAAAGCAAAGGTTTATCTAATGATTTTCTTGCACTTAAACGACATTGAGCTCATTTGGGGATTATAACCCAGGGGTTATAAGAAAAAGTAAGGGCCTTCTATTGGTTAACTCTGAAAAGATTTGAACAATTCATGGATTTTTTTCTGCCGTAGCTGCTGTTGTTTTGCAAATCTTTAATGCATAATTGCATTTAATAAGGTCTTTGTCTAATGCATAAAAGATGTTAATCTCAGATCTTTTATATGATCTTATGATATGTTCATAGCACAACAAAAAACCCGTACACACACAGAGAAAACCGAACATATTTAATCGCTTTAATAAAAGTGCACCATAGGAAAAAAAAGACTTAAATTAAATTTTAAGTAGGTGGCGGTGGTGCAGCCTCAGCGGCAGCAGACGGCGTCATAAAATCTTAAATACAAATGAATACTTCAGCCATACGGGCCAGACCAGACCCGAGCAAACATATGTTTGTGCATACAAACGGTAGTTGGTTGCACTTTTCAGTGGCCATTGCCGCCGCTGCCGCCGTCTTGCAGCTGTAAATAATTTTGTCGTTTTCTTGGCTGTTTTTCGAATAAAATTCACATAATTACGCACGCTTGTGGTTTCTTTTTCTTTATGAGTCACTTAGAGTTTTGGTGGTATATATGTTGGTGTTGTTGTTGTTTTTTGTTTCTTTCTCAAAGACCACATTACCACCACATTATACTTGGACTATATTTGTAGCACTTCTGTTTTTTTTTTGTATTTTTTTTTTTTGTAGCAGCAATGACAACATGACGCCGGCGACAAGAAGTACATATTGCAGATTTCCCTCTGCAACAAGAAAAAAAAAACAAAATGAAACTCTAATCTAATTGTTTTTTTTTCTTCTTTCTGGTGGGTGAGCAGAGTTGTTTGGCGGGAAAAATGTGTTTCTTTTCAGAAAAAAATGTAGTTGCTTTCCTTTTTGCTTCTCTCCCTCACTGCGAGTGCTCAGAAATACATTTTAGTATTATTTTAAAATTGTATTATGGGATTATGACTGTTTTTTTACATCCTCAATGTGGGCAGTATGTGTGTGTGGAGATATGGAAAATATTTTGCAATTTTATTAAAGCTAAGAAATCTAAATTGTGCATTAATATAATAAAAGAAAAATAAAAAAAAATATGGCTTCCGCTTTGTGGGTTGGCAACATGTTGCAAAAGGCTTACACAGCAACATGGACACAAAGTGTTCCTAAGCCTTTCATCGCTTGCAACAGTAGTTTCAGCCGATTATATGAAGTTTTACCAAAACCTGAGACGGCCCAAATTACCTTTTAACATTAAAGAAAAAACTCACTCCCCTAATTTCAAAAAAAAAAAAAATATATATTAAAGAAAATCAATTTCACACTATTCGTGTTCGATTTTCACATTTGTATCTCAATTGTATAAAAAACAAATGTCAATATTTCACCCTGTGTAGGTTTTTTGTGTTATTGCTGTTTTTTTTTGTAGTCAAGGACAAAACCCACCCTCTTCTCAATCATCACATTGTTTTAGGGGGGATGGCGATTTTTTTTCTGTTGGATTTATTGAAATGCTTGTCGCATGCGTAGCGAATTTTTTTGTTAAAATTGGAAAATGATAATTGAACAGATGATTTTTTTTTGTTCGTTTTCTGTGTGTGTGTCGTATTAGATGACAACTAATTATGTTTTAATGCTGCAAAGAGTTGCACATGGCGGAAGTGTTCGGTAAAAAGGGGGCGACCAGCGAATTATTAAAAAAATGGACAAAAAAACAATGTGGACATTTTAAAAATCATAAAGAGACGATGCTTATAAAGTATTTGTTTGTTTTAATATGCCTGTAGGACTGACTGACAGTGCGTAGGGTTTCCTTGAGTCACCTTAGGATTTAGATTAAATAAATTGACCATTTGCCCAATTGTAAAAGACAAAATACCAAATACCCGTAAACCACTGTAGTAGTAATTCTCCTCATGAAAGGCACTGTGTGGGACCTTAAAGTTTTGCATAAATTATTCAAAGTCTTCATATGATAGCAAAAAAATAACACCTAATTACATACAATACTTTTCATTGTGATAAGAACAATTTAATTAAGGATATTTTGTGTAAAATTTGCGCAAAACTTTGTCTCAGGTAATTGTTATCAACAAAATATACATGCAGTACTCTTCAGTATGACGAAAACAATTTAATTGAAAATATTTTGTGCAAAATTTGCGCAAATGTTGTGCAAAATGTTTTCTATGACAATTGTTATCAATAGCACTCTCCAGTTTGACAAAAACAATGTAACTAAATATATTTTGTGCAAAATTTGCACCAATTTTGTGCAATAGTTAGCCTTAGACAATTTTTGTCACCAAAAATACCTAAATACTATCAGTATGTCAAAACCAATTAAATTAAAAAATATTTTGTGCAAAATTTGCGCAAATGTTGTGGATAATTTTTGCAAATTTGTGCAAAATTTTCTCTGATAATTGTTATCAAAAAATAGACATACAATACTCTTCAGTATGACAACAACAATTGAATTTAAAAAATATTTTGTTCAAACTTTGTACAAAACTTTTCCCCTGATAATTGTTATCAACAAAATATACATACAGCACTCTTCAGTTTGGCAAAAACAATTGAATCAAAAAATATTTTGTGCAAAAAATTGCGCAAATTTTGTTTTTGTTTTTTTCTCAGATAATTGTTATAAAAAAAGACATGCAAGTTTCTTCAGTATGACAAAAACCATTTAATTAAATAATATTTTGTGCAAACTTTGTACAAAACTTGTTATCAAGAAAAGACATGTTGTCTTCAGTATGACAAAAAACCATTTAATTAAATAATATTTTGTGCAAACTTTGTACAAAACTTGTTATTAACAAAATATACATACAGCACTCTTCAGTTTGGCAAAAACAATTGAATTAAAATTAATTTTGTGCAAAATTTGCGCAAATGTTGTGCAAAATTTTTCTCTCAGATAGTTGTTTTTAACAAGAACGATTTAATTAAAAATTATATTTTCAATATTTGTGCAAAAAATACCTTCAATAATCTACAGTATGGCAAAAACAATTGACAGCCATCGAGTGTATTTTATAGTTTCGACAATATTTAGGATCAACACTTACAATATTTGGCGGTTTCTTGTAGAAAAATGATATGAAAAATAAATCCCCGAAGCTACTAAAGAATTGAAGGCGAGTTTGTAGCGGATATACTTTGTGTTTTAAGTGTGCAAAAGCGGGATAAGGCACAGGACGTCCAAGTTGGACTCCTTCGTTGAGAGAATCTCACTGATTTTGTAACATTAACCAATGTAACATCAACATCACAGGTCAAGAACAAAAACATCTGGACAACATGAGAGATGGATATAGACTCTCAGATAAAGTTAGTCTGTGGCCAGCCTGTGAAAACGCAGGGTGTCAAAGTTGTTTCACATGTGTACAAGTTATTGACGACTTCGCAAATTGACATTGACATCACAGCTCTATAAGAATAACTCATCGAAAACATTGACATATTTTTTTCAATATTTCCTCGGTTAATGTCGTTGCCACTACCAAACCATGTCACCATTAATTAAAGGCACGCTTCAAGCCCAGCACGGCTCCGCACGGTGGGTCGGTCATTGGAACCCCCCGCGTCAGAAATCATCTGCACAGATTTCCAACGACTTTTATTAATTACCTATGCACGTCGAAATGATTGCATTTTGTTAAAACTACAAAAAAAAAAAAGGAAAGAAAACGGTGACATTACCCCTCCCCCCTCCACCAAAGTGAAGGGTGGTTTCAACACCTAAATGCACTCCATTCGGTTGTTTTTTATCGTGGCGTTAAAGAGATGGTAACAGCAACAACAACAAAAAACAAGGGTGGGTTAAAGAATAATTGAGGCTGTTGTTTTTTTTTTTTGTTTCTTTCCATAGTAAGTGAGATCCACTAAATAACCTCGAGGTCTTTTTTTGTGTGGGGTGATGGGTGGTGGTGAATTTTCCTCCCTTCCCGGTAAGTTTACTTTACCAAAATACACTTGGTTTGGAAATTTTAAGATTCCCGACGATGAATAAATTTCGACAAAAGCGAAATTTACATATTTTATGAAATTCAAAGTGACAGAAAACATCAATGAATTAAATAATCAAAAAAAAGGAAAACGATAGAAAGAAACTTATAAATCTCATTTGAAATATAGAGCATTTGCAAAGGACACGACAGAAGGTATTTTTAATTGACAGCATAGCGGAAGTCAGCATGGCTTTGGGTATTTTACCTCCCCCAACACGGTTTGGTGATATTAAATGTTGGCTTCTTCCTCTTTGAGAAAGCAACCCCCTCATTCAATTTGAATATTGATTTGATGGCCCCACTAGACTTCACCATCTATGAATCTGATTCCGCCAAAGTACTTTCCAATAGAAAGTCTTTATGGTTACCTTGAACTAATTAGGGGAAAACCTATTATTTTTTTCAATTTATTGTGACAGACAACGGTCACAATAATTGTAAAGCCACAGGCTCCGAAGTGTTTGTTACAGCCGTGTGATATATTCCAAGTCAACCGGTGTTCTTATAGGTCAGTCGCAAATGTATATTTTCTGAAAGTCCCTCTCCTCCACTATTTTATCTCCAGCAGTATTCATTTATTTATTAACAAAAAATAGACATACAATACTCTTAAGTATGACAACAACAATTGAATTAAATAATATTTTGTGCAAACTTTGTACAAAACTTTTTCCCTGATAATTGTTATCAACAAAATATACATACAGCACTCTTCAGTTTGGCAAAAACAATTTAATGAACAATTGTTTTGTGCAAAATTTGCGCAAATTTTGTGCAAATTTTTTTCTCAGATAATTGTTATAAAAAAAATACATGCAAGACTCTTCAGTATGACAAAAACCATTTAATTGAATAATATTTTGTGCAAACTTAATTACAATACAAAGTAAATTTATATTCTAATAGGTGGTCCAAGGGTAAACCGGGTGACACAGACCATATGGCTGGATTTTTTGCAGCGACAGACCAAAGCCTCTGGCGGGAATCGAACCCACCAACTCGCCCACCTCGCCTAATATCGTTTCGAAGTAGTAAAACTGGCTGACTAAGGCAACATCCTGTCATCCTGTCAGCAATGCATGTTCTGTATAAAACCCTTCTCCTCCACGACTCCGAAGTATTTTTTTATTACCTTCAGCATATTTCATTAATTTCGTTAAGAAGTAGTAAAAGTTGCTGGCTAAGGCAAAATTTTTGATAACTGAGGAGTTGGTCACCTCTGATATCTGGTAAGTCACCCTGTGTTCTTACAGGTCGCTCGCAATGTATGTGTTCGGAAAATCCTTCTCCTCTCCGACTTCGGAGTATTTTCTTTTTAACTTCAGCTCTATTTGTATTAGTATTGTTTCGATGTTTTTGTAGTTGCTGGCTAAGAGAATTGTTTTCACAACTGAGATGAAGTTGGACATCCTCAAAATCACCCTGTGTTTTTACAGGGCGAACAAAAAATATATTTTTTTGAAGCTCTTCTCCTCTGGTCCTTTGCAAACATTTCAATAGTTTCGGAGATCTGGTTTTATTTTCCCTTTTTTTTTCTTGGAAGAATTTCCTCTGCGTTGGGCGCTAGAAAGGCTAACTAAAATTGCGGCTCTTTGAGGGTTCATGAATACCCTAATTATTTGTATACCAGTTTTTTTTGTTGCTTTCATTATAATTTCCCTTTGTTGTCAACGCCTCAAATGAAACTTTCAACAAAACTATTTTCGGGCAGAGCTAATTGTCCCAAAAACAAACACATATTTGGCCCCAAAAAAAAAACAGAGGATTAGTTAACTAAATATTTCATAGAAAAGTTAATCAAACCCTGGCAAAGAAACAAAACAAAAATCGTGTTTTTAATACGTTTAACTTAACTAATGTTCGTTGGTATGGGTTTTCTTTTAATTATGCTTCTTCCCCCCTCCCTCCAAAAAAAAAAGTACCCAATAAATCGAAAGAAAGAGACAGATCAAAAAGTATAGTTGAAGCGAGATAACAATAACGCTATTGTTCGATAATTTTCTTACAAATTACCTTTCACACCACACACAAAATAATGATTCCTTTTTGTAGTCGGTTTCCTTTTGTGTGACTGAAAACCGGAAAGCAAAACAAAACAAAACAACAAAACGGAAAAATAACAAAAAACCGAACTAAAAAAACGAGAAATCTCAAATAACGCTCCATATCTCACCCTCAGTTTTGTTTCATATGATTAGAAACGAAAAAAAAAAATACATTTTGCTAAAACCACCCCTCACTCAAACGGGGGGTTAGTTTTTTTTTTTCGTTCGCTTGCCTGCTTCCTACGCCACAGACAGTGTTAGCAAATGCTCATTTCGAATGCCAGTGTGTGTGTGTAAAAAACCGTTTGCTGCACTTGATTTTTAGTTGTTTTTCTTTTTTTTGTCGCCGCCGCTTGATGCCTAAAAAAATGTATCCCTCCCTTAACATCATAACCCACAGGCTGCCGCCAAATATGTGCCACGCGATGCTGCAAATCTTTGTGTGATTGAGAGGGGGAGAGAGCGCAGAAGAAAAACGTTTTTCCAAAGAGGCATTTTCTGGATGTAGAGAAAGAATTTCCATAAAATTATTGTATTTCGGATGAATGTGAATGGAAGCAATCCCCAAGGAGTTGCAAAAGTAATGGCAATTCGAACAAACCACCCAATCCACCCACAGCTAAGCTGAGATGCGAGGGCTGCTGGCAAAGTTTAAGGGAGTAACGGAACAGGAATGAATGATTTTTTTAATTTCACTTAAAATTAAAAAAAAAACGGACATGAATAACAAAGTGTAAAAAAGCATCGCTGAAGCCCGGGTTCTTAGCAAGTGCTCGATCACTACTGATTTTTCCACGTTACCAAAAAAAACTTCTGTGCCACATGCAAAAAACCGGGTTCAAATACTTAAACCATAAATATTAATTTTAATTTAGATTAACGATATTTTAGTAAAATGTTCAATCTAAAATCCGTTTTTGTTTATCAAAAATACGGTTATTATAAAAAACCGGTTATTATAAAAAAACTCGGTTATAATTAAAAAAATAAAAATACCGGTTACTATAAAAAACATTTTTTTTTTTAAAAAAAACCGGTTATTATAAAAAACCGGTTATAATAAAAAAATAAAAATACCGGTTACTATAAAAAACAATTATTATAAAAAAAACCGGTTATTATCAAAAACATGTATATTTTAAAAAAAACGGTTATTAAAAAACAACCCAGTTATTATAAAAAAACGGTTATTTTAAAAACCTGGTTTTTATAAAAATATAAAAACCGGTTATTATAAAAAAAACCGGTTATTATAAAAAACCCTGTTATTCCAAAAATCTGATTATTATAAAAAATACGGTTATTTTAGAAAACCCGGTTATTATCAAAAATCCGGTTAATTTCAAAAACATGGTTATTATAAAAAATCCGGTTATTATCAAAAACCCGGTTATTATAAAAAAAACGGTTATTATAAACAAATCCGGTTATTATAAAAACCCCGGTTATTATAAAAAGTCCGGTTATCATAACAAAAACCCGGTTAATTAAAAAATCCGGTTATTATCAAAAAACACGGTTATTATAAAAACTAGGTTATTATAAAAACTAGGTTATTACAAAAAACCCGGTTATTATAAAAAAATCCGGTTATTATCAAAAAACCGGTTATTATAAAAAACGGTTATTATAAAAAACCCGGTTATTATAAAAAAAACGGTTATTATAAAAAATCCGGTTATTATAAAAAATACGGTTATTATTAAAAACCCGGTTATTTAAAAAAACATGGTTATAATAAAAAACCCGGTTATTATAAAAACTAGGTTATTATAAAAAACCGGGTTATTATCAAAAACACGGTTATTATAAAGAACCCGGTTATTATACAAACCCGGTTATTATATAAATCCGGTTATTATAAAAAAAACACGGTTATTATAAAAAAACCGGTTGTTATAAAAAATCCGGTTATTATAAAAACCGGGTTATTATAAAAAACCCGGTTTATTATAAAAAACCCGGTTTATTAAAAAAATCCGGTTATTATCAAAAACATGGTTAGTACAAAAAATCCGGTTATTATAAAAACCGGGTTATTATACAAACCCGGTTATTATATAAACCCGGTTATTAAAAAAAAAACCGGTTATACAAACCCGGTTATTATACAAAAAAACACGGTTATTGTAAAAAACCGGTTGTTATAAAAAACCCGGTTATTACAAAAATCTGATTATTATAAAAAATTCGGTTATGATAGTAAACACGGCTATTATGAAAAATTCGGTTAATTAAAAAAATCCGCTTATCAAAAAACCCGGTTATTTGTGGGCAAATACGAATGTGCGAAAGTTTGTGCTAATTTTAAAATTGTTTTCTGAAGAGCTGGTACTTAACTTCCGAAATCTTTATTTCGAATTCCAGAATATCAGGGGTTTTCTTAATTTGCCGAATAAACCCATCGTAAAAACCCTAATAAGTTACAGTAAAATTGGACAGTTTTATAAAAAAAAAAACATGTAAAATAATTTTTTTATAAATATTAATGACTGAACCGGTTTCCAATATTTAAATCCCGGGTTTGCAACTACATTTTTTTTTCTCCCCCCTTGACCATACCGGTTTTTTTCTTTAACAAGTTAAAAAATGATTTTTCTCCATAATTTCATTAATTTTTGTTTAGAAAAAATATTTGTTCTTCATAATTTCATTAAGTTTTTTCTTAGAAATCATCCCAGCCGAACCTCAGCAGACTGCGCCAAACAATTTCCTAAATTCCACTTAGCCATTCGTCGTCGTCCTCTATGACTGTCAGTCACTGTACAGCTGTACAGTACGCTAATTAGCGCAGGCGCATTACATTTTTAATTAAATGTAGTATTTTTCATCCTAATGCCACGTCTAAGGCTATTATCGGCTCATGCAAATGAATCTCCAAGAATTGGCAATTAAATATTCAAGATGGCCGAGAGATGTCTTTGGCATTCAAAAAAATGTATTGAGAACTTTTTACGCCAACCCACGTAAATGAGAAGATTGAAATTCAGAATATATGCGGAAGATTTGTTTTACATGTAATAGCGAAAGTACGCGATTATGTGGAGTAATTGCGAGTGACAGAGAGTAACCGAATGTTGAAGAACTGAATTGTATGGACAATTTTGAATACTTTTTAGAAAATACTTGAGAAAATACCCGAATATTAAAGACCTGAATTGTATAGGCAATTTTTCAAGTAAGATATATTGTGAATACTTTGTGAAGTACTCAATTTCCCTGTAGTTGAGTATACGTGGATATCCGAAAACAATATCGAAGTCCACAACCTAATGTAACCGAATATTAAAGAACCGAAATGCAAAGGCAATTTTTCAATTAAGATCTATCGTGAATAGAGAAACAAAACATTCGAATACTTCGAATACTGTACAACTGAAAACATATTTGAATAAATCAAATCCTCAAATTCTTTAATGATTAATACACGTTTTAAGTGGATATTAGAGTATTCTTTTATAAACATTCACTATTACGAATGTTTAATATTCCATTTTAAAAATATATTTTTTTTTTATTATTAAATTTCTTACGCACCTTTTCCACGATATCCGAATTCTGTTTTCTTCGACGGAATTTCTTATGTAAACTTGAGCAGGAACACGAAAATAGTCCTTAAAAATACCGAGTATTCGAATAAATGTTTGTCAACTTCAGTTTGTCGTTTGTGAGTTTGTGATTTTGAATATTTTCAGTTTTTCATCAAATGAAAAATTTAATAGGAACTTTGATGTTAATTTTATAAGAAATTCTTGGTTTTGGATTTCAAATATTGCACATTTGTATAATTATTTTCGATCTATGTTGTATATATAAATGTATTTTAGAGGGTATGTATCACAATCGGTATAGGAACTATCGTTGCAGATTTTTGTGGTTGTGTTGTGTTACATTAGAGATTTTGCTTTTAAAATAGGAACTTTGGTTGCAAAAAGGCTACTTAAATAGAATTACATGGAATGAGAGTTTTTTTTTTTTTTTTATTATATTTATTGCACTATTTGTTAATTTTTTGGTTTTTGTTGATTAATTCAATTTATTATTTTATTTTTAATAATAAGTTTTCTTAAGTTTATCTTTGTTATAAGTAGTTTAGTTTAGGAACTTTGGTTGCAGAAATTTCTGTGTTTTTTTTTTAAAAAATATGTTCGCGATATTCGTGATTTTTGTTTTTATTTTTGTAAATTTATTTAGTATAGGAACTTTGGTTACAAGTTTTTAGGTAAATTTGTTGGTTAAATTTAAATTGTATTTTAAATTTTGTTTGTTTATTTTTAAAGTTATGATTTGTCTTCAGTTTTAATTTGTTTTTCAAAATTGTTAATAATTTTTTTTGTTTCCTTGTCTTTGAATTTAACTTTAGATTGTTCAAAGTTTAATAGAAATAAATTTCCTTAATATTTGTATAGTTTTCCGATTTTCCTTAACGTTTTGTTTTTAGAGTTTTTTTTTTGTTTTCAGAGAACAATTTTTTATTTGAATTTGTTCTGCTTTTGTTGTTTTCATGGGATTTTCTTCAGTCAACTCCGTTTTGATTTCAAGTTTAGATTGTTTTAATGTGTTTTAGTGTCTAACTTTTAAATATTTATAAAGCCTTCTAATCTTCCATAACGTTTTAGTTTTTCAAGATTTTATTTGTTGAACTTTTTTTCTCTCTAAATAATTCCAATTTTTGTTATTTTCATTGGATTTTTTTCACTTAACTCCTCTTTGATTTCAACTTTAGACTATTTTAAAGCCTTATAGTAAGTAACCTTTTAATATTTTTAAAGTTTTCGTAAAATTTAAGTTTTTGAGTTTTTTTTTGTCGAAAATTTTTATTTTTACTAAATCCAATTTTCTATATTTTGATGGAAATTTGTTCAGCCAACTCCTTTTTGATTTCAACTTTAGCTTGTTTTAAAGCGTTTTAGTGCTTAACTTTGGTGTGTTTATAAAGTTTTCCAATTTTCCGCAACGTTTTAGTTTTTGAGGTGTTTTTTTTGTCGAAAAATTTTATTTTTAAATAAGTCAAATTTTCAATATTTTCATTAGATTTTTTTCAGCCCACTCCTCTTTGATTTCAATTTCAGCTTCTTTTAATGTGTTTTAGTTAATAACCTTTTAATATTCTGGAAGAGTTCTAATTTTCCTTAAAGTTTCGGTTTTTGAGTTTTTTCTTTATTGAACAAAATTTTTTTTTCCCTTTAATTTTTTTGGTTTTTCTTCGATTTTTTTTCAGTCAACTCAACTTTGATTTCAACTTCAGATTGCTTTAAAGTGTTTTAGTGCTTAACCGTGGTGAATTTATAAAGTTTTCCAATTTTCCGTAACGTTTTAGTTTTTGAATACTTTTTTTTATTATTTTTTTTCGTAATTTGTTTAATATTTGTTGGCTTTATGGTTTTTAAGTTAAATACTTATATATAATTATATTATTTTCGTAGTTTATTATATTTTTATACTTATAGCAATTTATAGGAACTTTAGTTGCAGGTGTTTTTTTTAAAGTTTGTTGTTTACATGTCAAGGTTTATTTTGTCTTTTTTTGTAATTGTTTTATACTCAAATTATTTGAATCATTTACATTCAAAGCATTTTTATTTTGAGTTCGTTTTAAGTTCAGGAGATTTTTGGGAATTCAATGTTTCGTTTTTCGTTTCTTCAAAAGATTCTTTGTCGTTTTGTATTTTTGTGTTATTAATTTTTTTTAATGTATTTAAGGTTAGGAACTTCGGTTACAGTTTTTGTTTTTTTTTTTAAATATATTGATGAATATTTTTTTATTAGATCGTTCGTCAATTGTGACTTTGCAAAGTTTTTTTTTTATAAATTTGTTTTAAAAATCATCGACTAGAATTGTTTTTTTAATTTTTAGAAAAGTCATTTCGTTGCTCAATTCCTTTTACAGAAAAATAGTTCCATTTTATGTTTGCCAAGGAAATTTTGTATTTTTTTTTTTTCAAAGTTCGAACACAGGGGGCCTCTAAAAGTTCTTTGATTTCCACCCACTCAAATAACATTCAGTTTGGGGCCAACTTTCGAAATTCTTTCGCAACACTTTTCCGTTTTACACTTTTTCTCATATAGAAATTTGGGAATTGTTATTTTTTTTAATTATTTTCCTTGTTTATAGTTTGTTTTAAAAAACAAATTCTTGTTTATGTTTTTTTTTTTGTATTTCTTATCCGTCCGCCACAAAAAAAATACAACCACACACACGATGTACCGGTACAGAAAGTCCTCTATCCCACCCAGCAGTAGACAATGGGTTTCTGCTGCTTACTAACGTCAGAATATTAAAAAACGCGACACATATTCCATAACTCACCCTCCCTTCGCTGTGGTGTCTGTGTGTGCGTGTGTGTGAGTGAGTGAGTGCGAGACTCTCATTTTGAGGTGTAAAACCACCCCTCAGTTGTGGGGTTAATTTTTCTTTCCTGCCAGGATTTTCCTCACTCTGCGTGTGTGTGCATCTATTGGAGAGAGAGAGAGAGAGTTTTCCATTCCATTCCATTGTGTGGCGGAGAAGCGTGTGTTTTCATTAGACTAATTAAAAATGTTTGAGATCTCTGGTGTTGTTTTGTTCCTTTTTTTTTCGTTGTTCATCCAAAACATTTGATTCTAGAGCAATAAATTATGGAATAGCTGATGACAGTGGTGGTCAGCTAGGTAGCAGTAGTGGAGACTATTAGAGGAACCGATTTTAAGGAACAGATTTGCTATGACAGAGTATGGGGATTTTTTGTTTAAATTAAGAAAAGTTAAAAACTCTTTTATTTAGGCGCCCCGTTAGCCGAGTTAGTAGCGTACTTGCCTATCAGCGTGGGGGTTGTGGGTTCGATTCCCACCAGAGGCTTTGGTTTAGCCATATGGTGTGGGTGACACTTGAACCCAAAATTTGAATTTAAAATTTACTTTGTATTGTATTTAAATAAAAAAAAAAATCTTTTATTTTCTTGTATTTAGAACCAATAATGTTTTTTGTATTTCAAAATTCCAACTTGGTAAATAGTTTTTTTCATTTTTGCACTGCCGCGCCATCTACACGTGAATCTATATATTTTATATTATGGCGTTGCCTTAACTATTTACAGATTGTTGACCTATGCTAATAATAATAATTTAATATTAAATTTATTGATTATAAAAATCTCTTGTAGAGCTCCCATCTCACAATCTGGCATCTCTAACATTTTAAGCTGACATCGTAGCGCCATCTACATGCGAGCATTGTATATTTTATATGAGTTAACTTTAATATTTATTAAATAGCTCAATGGTGAGAAAATCAAGAACCGATGAAAAAAAAACCAAAATCATTCAATATCGAGCGCCATCTACATGTTAGAATTGTATGGAGTTGGCTCTTACATTTAACAGAATTACTATTTATTAATTAGCTCAATGGTGAGAAGATCCAGAACCGATGAAAAAAAACCCAAAATCATTCAATATCGAAATTGAGATAAGTTTCACTTAGTAATACAGCGCCATCTACATGTGAATATTGTATGGTGTTGGCTCTTACATCTAACAGAATTAATATTTATTAATTAGCTCAATGGTTAGAAAATCAAGAACCGATGGAAAAAAACCCAAAATCATTCAATATCGAAATTGAGATAAGTTTCACTTAGTAATACAGCGCCATCTACATGTGAATATTGTATGGTGTTGGCTCTTACTTTAGGCAGAATAACAATTATAAAAACCTTTCCATATGCCTATTTATATTTCCATATCTTGATGGGGCGGGTTAACAATTTTTTCAATCGAATATCCCACCAAAAAATGGTAGATGCAACGAAAAAATTATTATTAGTATTTAGTTCCTCTGAATAATATAAGGTTCGCATAGAAATATTTTATAAATTATTTAAAAAAAAAATGGTTGCTGCAACTATTTTACTGTTAAAAAATATAATACTGATGGTAGCATTTGGTTTAGTTGCTTAAAGTTTCGTACCACTGACAATTATCCAATTTGCATCAATTGCAGGCACTACAAAAAATGGTTGATGCAACTGAAAAAAGGTGTTATTAGCAATTATTAGTTGCCACAACCGGTATACAGTTCCTTACGACAATATATGATCTGCACAGAAATATTTTATAAATTATGTTTAAACAAAAATGGTAGATGCAACTAAAAAAACGTTTTATTAGTTGTTTCGACCAATATATGGTACCTTAAAACAATATATGGTCTGAATAGAAATATTTTATACATTATTTTAAAAAAAAAATGGTAGATGCAACTAAAAAAATATATTATTAGTTGCTTCAACCAATATATAGTTCCTTACAACAATGTATGATCTGCATAGACATATTTTCTACATTATTTTTTTTTTTTTAAAAAATTGTAGCTGCAACTATTTTACTATTAAAAATATATTATAAAAGTAGATTTTCGTAATTTTGTTTAAATACTCTTGGCAGAAAGAATAAGTATTCGCTAATGAAAACATTGAGTGTTTGTCCATTGCGAAAATTGAAACCAGGCCACTTTTGGTTTTATTCGGCCTTTTAGTAAAGTCTCCTTTAACTCCACCGCTGAGTGTCATTATGTTTCCTAAGTAGCAAAAATTTCTTTACAAATTCATTGTCATGATTGTCTATAGTAATATGAAGGCTGCTGTTATTATTTAGATTTTTTTTTCATGGCTGCTTTTATTATTTAGTTTTTTTTTTTAATTTCCAGTTCCCACTTCGATTAAATCTGAACTGAGCTTGTTTTCTGTCTACCGAATATTCGTTTACCCCCAACACTCCAGGATCGTTCAGCGGAATTGAGCTCTATATAATGTCCTTTCAAACTGTGTGCTCTTTTTGTGGCCACCACTGCTCCCGCATTAATTATGCATCACTTTTCCTACGTGTATATTTTTTTTAATGAAATTTTCCCAAAAATCCAACCAACAACTGCCAAAACCAATACACAGGCTAGACAGCCAGAGAGTGTCCAATATCAGCCTTACTCTCTCGGAAAAACAACGGAAAATATCCTGTGCCTATTAATGGGATTTATTGGAAAAAGGGCATTAACCTACAGTGACATCGGAGCAAAACATAAAAACTCTTCCGATAAAAAAAAAACCATGCGAAAAATCGCACTGATCAATAAAAGCACCCTGTTTTTTTATTAAGGACAAACGCTGATTTCTGCGACAGGGCATTCACTCTCTCCGTATTTGGGTTCATTCTCTCCGATTCTCAGGGATATATTTCTCTACTCCTGCCGGATAAGGGTTAGATTTTCCCATTAATTAGGAAATTCTGCCTTTTAGATAGGAAACACACACACAAAAACTGTTTGTTTTATGGGAAATAATAAAAGTGTACTGCACTTGATTAAAGACACGCGGCTCAAGTGTAGCAGCACACACTTGAGTTTATGGGGATATAACGGGCCATTGGCCGTAAGGCCAAGACAATTGACTTTCAATATGAATTTCTTAAACTAAAAAACTCCAAAAAAAGAAAATTCAAAAATTAAATTTACCAGCCAGACCTAAACATTTTCCAACGTACAAAGAAAGTCGTTACTTTTCTTTCTTTCTATTTGTTCGTTAATGCAATTCTGCTTGTTTAAAGTATTTCCCCACAAAAAGGGTTAATGTGACGCTTTATCGACATTTTTCCCAATTGAAGTGAGAAAAAAAACTTTAAAATCCTTGAAAACTGATCAACATTCAACCCTTTGCGAAGACGACACACCGTGAACATTCACGCGCACACTTTGGGTGTATAAACCACCCCTCACGTGTGGGCTGATTTTTTTTCCGCCTGCTTCTTTCTCTTTTGTTCTTCAAACGTATTTATTTTCCATTCGGTGGAAATTTCGGTTTTTTTCTTTTTTAATGTATTCACTGAGGAAATATTTGTATTTGATGTTCCCCAGCGGTATAATGAAGCGTGAGGGTGTGTTAAATTACTCCAAGCCTTGGTGACAAATTGTAATGAAAAAAAAAAAAAATGGTAGATGCAACTAAAACAAAACATTAGTTATTATTAGTTGACACAACCAATATACAGTTTCTTATAACAATATGTAGACAATAATATTTCTTAGCCAAATATATTAAAGAAATGGTAGCTGCAACTATTTTTTTATGTTACAAAAATATCTAACTTGATCCATTGCAAACTATGGCTGCAGAAAAAAAAAGGCAACCACAAACAAATATTGAATCTGCAGCAATATTTTCTTATGTTGTATGCGTGGATCAATTGCTGATATTTTCAAAGAAATGGTAGATGCAATTAAAAAAAAAACTGATTGAATCGCTTTTGTTTGATGACTTCAAGGTTCTCACTGCAGACAGATGCCAAAATTTCATTAATTGTAGGCCTTAACAAATGGTAGATGCAACTAAAAATGGGCTTAAAGGTTCTGACTGCAGACAAATGTCCAATTTGGATCAATTGTAGGCCTTAACAAAATGGTAGATGCAACTAAAAAAGGGCTTAAAGGTGCTGACTGCAGACAGATGTCCAATTTTGATCAATTGTAGGCCTTAACAAATGGTAGGTGCAACTAAAAAAGGGCCTTAACAAATGGTAGATGCAACTAACAAAAGTCTTGAAGGTTCTGACTGCAGACAGATGTCCAATTTCGATCAATTGTAGGCATTAACAAATGGTAGATGCAACTAAAAAAAAGCTTAAAGGTGCTGACTGCAGACAAATGTCCTATTTGGATCAATTGTAGGCATAACAAAATGGTAGGTGCAACTAAAAAAAGGCTTAATGGTTCTGCCTGCATCAATTGCAAAATGGTAGATGCAACTAAAAAATATTTTTTTTTTTAGAAATTTTTAGTTGTCACTACAGTTAGTGACAACAATATATGGAATTCATAGGCATACATATCTTAATATATATTTACCCTCGACACTGACTCTGTCACGAAGTGTTTTCCCCAAAAAATTTTTTTCAACAAAAATTTTTGTTGAAAAAAAAATTTTTGTTGAAAAAAATTTTTTTTTTCAACAAAATTTTTTTTTTCAACAAAATTTTTTTTTCAACAAATTTTTTTTTTTGAACGAAAATAATTTTTTTCAAGAAAAATTTTTTTTTTTAACAAAATTTTTTTTTTCACAAAAAAATTTTTTTTTCAACAAAATTTTTGTTTCCATATTTCAACGGGCGCCATAGGCGCATTACAACTTACTAGTTTTATATATTTAAAAAAATGGTAGCTGCAACTATTTTAGGACTATACAATTTTTTAAAAACTGTACAATGTACAATGGCTCCAGCACTAAACAAAATGGTAGATGCAACAAAAAAAACAGTATTTGTTTTATTATTAGTCATTTTTAGTTGCCTCAACAGTTGCTTGCAATAATATATCGTCAGCAAAGATATATTCTATATACTGTTTAGAGAAAGAAAAAAATGGCAGCAGCAACTATTTTACTGTTACAAACAACATTATGAAATTATAATTGAAAGTTCGCCTACTGATTTGATACTATCGACCCAATGTCCGGTCACAAAAAATGGTAGATGCAACTAAAAACACTAGTATTTACCACCATACAGGTCTTTACAACAATATATGGCCGGATTAGATATATTTAATATATTATTTAAAAAAAAAAAATGGTAGATGCAAAAAAAATTTTTTTTTTTAATTATTCAAAATTAATAATTATTAGTTGACACAACAAAATCAGTAGTTCGTTACAAGCTGTAATCTGCGAAGCTGTAATTTCTATATTATTTGGAAACGAAAATGGTAACGGCAACTATTTTACTCTTACAAAAATATTATAAGAAGTACAAAGGCCGATTGGACACTTGGGAAATTCGAAATCATAAAGAGAAAAGCCGACATACCGATTACCATCATTATGATTTGGAATACAAGATCTATTGTGAATGTTTTCTCCAACAACGTGTCTGAACTTAATATAACTCATATACCTATAACGTTATTACGGTGTAGGGTTTAATTAACCGAAAAAAAATTAACAGTATTTCCTTTGTTCTCTGGGAAAAGAGGAGGAAATCTACATTTTTTTTTTTTTGTCAAAACCACAAATTCTACAGCTCAGCATAAATATTGGACACATTTTAAAAAAATTCTCAAAAATATTTTATGTAACTTTCGATTTCTCACCCTCGCTTCAAGTCATGCGTGAATAAAAACCGTAATCCTTTTTTTTTTTTTTTGGAAAATTAGGCCACGGTTTTTTAGTTAAAAATTCAAAATCGAATTATTGGGCCTGAAATGACAGACGGAATAGAAAGGGTTGGCGGGAATCCTCCACCAACTGTGACACCAGCCATACAACACCATTTTTTGCCATTACAGAGTGTCCGTCTGCCAGTTGTTTTGTTGTAATTTACTTACGCGATTAATTTCAGGCAACGCACAATGATATCGGGTGGAAAGGGTTATTATTGTAACTCAATATCGACAAAATGTAAATAAACGCCAGGGCATAATGTTCAATAACGCTCTCTCACCCCACGTTTACTTCTCGTTCTGGGTCTTGTGTTCTGCCTGCTGGAAAATCGAAAGAAGAAGAAAAAAAACACCAACAATGTTTAGGTGTAAAAAAAACCACCACTCACGTTGTGTTATTTGGAGAGGGGGGGCAGAGACACGCTACAAAGTGTGTTGTGTGTTTAACAAATGTGTGCCACACATACTCCGCTGTGTGTATCTAATGTCGAATTTTAAAAAAAAACTTCTAAATTCTGCACATGATTTTCCTTTTTTTTTTGTTGTTTGTATTTATTGATGACGGCTTCTTCCATCAAATATTCCCGAGATTAATGTCGGTTCAGTCTGCGCTTTTTGTTTTCCTTTTTAAATATTTTACCACCCAATCTTTGACGGAGCACGCGTCAGTCTGAGTGACAGGATGTCTCCTGCATGGTACAGCCACCCGCCGAGGCGAGTGGTTGCATGTGTGATATGCAAATGTTGCAGGGTTAATATGCGCGGAACATGGAAAGGGGAGATTTTCCCATACCCAACACATGCACAGTAGAAGGCTTTTTTAGTACAGGGTGGAGGGATGGCATAAAACAAGGGACGCTCTATTACAGTTTTAGAAGGGTTCGACCTTGATTAGGTCGAGGTGGAAGTACAGGGTTTTCCAACAGGAGGTGTCATGTTAGCATTCAAAGAAAAATGCCATTTTTGGGGGATAAATGATGGGATGTTTATTTCCTAACTAGTAAGTTGTAATGCGCCTACGGTGCCCGTTAATTTGCTTGAGAAAGTATTTGTTACTTAATTTTAAAAATTGTTTTAAAAAATATTTTGAGAAAACTATTTTGTAAAAAAAAATTTCGAAAAAAAATAAAATTGGGAAAAAAAAATTTTTGTTAAAAAAAAAATTTTTGTTAAAAAAAAAAATTTTGTAAAAAAAAATTTTGTTAAAAAAAAAATTTTTTGTGAAAAAAAAAATTTTTTGTTGAAAACAAAATTTTGTTAAAAAAATTTGTAAAAAAAAAATTTTGGAAAAAAAAATGTTTGGTAAAAAACAAAATTTGGGGAAAACACAATTTCTGTACAAAAAAAAAAATTATTTTTTTTATTATTATTATTTATAGAATTATAGAATGCCTATAATTTCGAAAAAAAATAAAATTGGGAAAAAAAAAATTTTGTAAAAAAAAAAAAATTTTGTAAAAAAAAAAAAATTTTGTAAAAAAAAAAAATTTGTAAAAAAAAATTTTGGAAAAAAAAATTTTTGGTAAAAAACAAAATTTGGGGAAAACACAATTTCTGTACAAAAAAAAAATTATTTTTTTTATTATTATTATTTATAGAATTATAGAATGCCTATTTAAATTCCTACGTACAGAGTCAGTGAATCAGTGTCGAGGGTAAATATATATTAAGAAGATAAAGAGGAAGGAATGCCGTTCAGAATGAAAAACAATATCAGCCAAATGGCCACCAAGGCCAGGCTTACAGGACCATATTCATTTCGTGAAATTTTCCATAAAGTGTCTACCCTATGTCCTCGATAGCCTCACGAATTCTATCTTTGAGGTCGACTTGAATCTCGATGCTGGGCTGTTGGCGTAGACCAAGTCTCTAACGTGGTCCCAAAGGAAGAAGTTCCAAGGTCTCTGTGGCCTTGTAATGACGTCTGTGATATTCCCAAATCCAAAGAACGCCAAGGAATGAACCTACCTTGGCTTTTCTTCAATACTCTTTGGGCTACAGCCGGAATATTCTCAGTTGTTCTTGAGCGACGTGCACGTCACATCACTTGTCCCAACAGCTCGAATTGGAGTTTTTACAATGTTTAGTTTTGGAATTATGACGAACCAAGTTAAATCACCATTTGCCTTTTTATCAACAAAAAAAGTACAAAAACGGAAATAGCGACGGTTTTATCTTCTCCACCAACAACCCTCTGCTGTGGCCTCTAAGGCGAACGGCATTCTCTGCGGCCAGTTCAACTATTTGACACTAGGTCAGTTTGGGGTGCAATGACCAAAATGTATTGGAATTTGTTGTGCTTTGTTAAATCTGCAACGATCCAACCAATAAAGGACAATGACCGTTTGGAAAAAAAGGAAAGGAAAATGCAAAAGGCATTAAAAGTCATGTTTATTGTTTTGAGGACAACATTTTCGCACACACACATCTGAAAGTGAATCTAAGAAATTTCCCATAAGTATATGTGTCAGTTTTAAAAAAACACACAGCGCTACTCATTCAACCCTTGTTTTTTTTGCATCGGTGCCCCAGAAACCCAGCATACACACACTTGTGTGTTTAGGGGTAGAAACTACCCCTCATCACATGTGGAATTAATCTCTTTTTGCATGTGCACATTTTTTGTGTGTGTGTCTTTTTTAATGCTGCCTGCCTGGAACATGCTGATGCTTAATGAGCGAGCGTCTAAAAAACACAACGCTGCTGATGAAATGTAGCACATCCATTTTCCATGTGTGCGCCATTGTGCGTACGTCTGTGATGTGGCGTTTAATTGTACCTTACGAACGAAGGTGATACCCGGCTGAGAAGAGTGAAATATCAAAAGAAAGAAGAAGAAGAAGAAAAAACTGTAACATATGTAGGGGTACGGGTGGGGTGAGACGAATACTACTCATATGACAGAGCTCATATATTTGATTTTGGTGTGCGAGTGTGTGTGTGGAAAATTTCATGTTCTGTGACACACTGGAAACAATATCACAAATGATATATCGCCGGGAAACGCCGCGAGCGTTGGCAGTAATTTGAAGGCGTGCTTTTAGTCGAGAAAAAAAAACGCACACTGGTCTTAGTCACAACCGTACTTTAGAGGCCGCGTGTCTTCACAAGTGAGTAATTTCCATAGCCACTTGCACCACTGTTCCTGAAAACGATGAAGCTATCAGTCAGGTGGTATTGAAATGCATAGACAGGGAGTAACTACCCCTTTTCGGTTTCCATGGCTGAAAGAGATTTAATTGAAAAGTAAAAAAGTCTATGCCAGTACCATATTTTCTTTTTTGGTGAAAAAGGAACAGATTTTCTTCCCAATTTCGTTTAAAAGAAATCACATTTACTGTTACCACCTTCCACATGAGAATTTCTAAGAAATTCAGAGGACTTTCGTGTGTCTGATAAAAAAATAATTGAATTTCCATTTTATTTGGATTTCATAATTGAACAACAACGAAATTTCATATTGTTGCCATCTTCCGTTGGTGTAATAATGCAACTCTGTTCGAGTTGCCATATTATTACAAATGTAAGTGTTGCCCTACGGGAAAAAATAAATCACAATTGAAATGAAATGATAGACAATTTACGTTTGTTGAAAATTCAAAATATAAAAATAAAGAAATTAAGAAATATAGAAATATAAAAATATAAAAAATATAACAAAATAAAAATATAAAAGTATTAAAGTATACAAATATAAAAATATAACAAAATAAAAATATAAAAAATATAACCAAATAAAAATATTACAAAATAAAAATATAACAAAATAAAAATATAAAAATATAAAAAAAGAAAAATATAAAAATATAAAAAAATAAAAAGATAAAAATATAAAAAAATAAAAATATAAAAATTTTAAAATGTAAAAATATGAAAATATAAAATATAAAAATATAACAAAATAAAAATATAACAAAAAAAAATATATAAAAATATAACAAAATAAAAATATAACAAAATAAAAATATAAAAAATATAAAAATATTACAAAATAAAAATATAAAAATATAAAAAAATAAAAATATAAAAGTATAAAAAAATAAAAATATAAAAGTATAAAAAAATAAAAAGATAAAAGTATAAAAATATAAATGTATAAAAATATAAAAATTTGAAAATGTAAAAATATGAAAATATAAAAATATAACAAAATAAAAATATAAAAAATGTAACAAAATAAAAATATAAAAAATTTAACAAAATAAAAATATAAAAATATAACAAAATAAAAATATAAAAATATAACAAAATAAAAATATAAAAGTATAAAAATTTGAAAATGTAAAAATGTGAAAATATAAAAATATAATCATATAAATATAAAAAATATAACAAAATAAAAATATAAAAATATAACAAATTAAAAATATAAAATATAAAAAATATAACAAAATAAAAATATAAAAAATATAACAAAATAAAAATATAAAAAATATAAAAATATAACAAAATAAAAATATAACAAAATATAAATTAAAAATATAACAAAATAAAAATATAAAAAATATAAAAACATAAAATTATAAAAATATAACAAAATAAAAATATAAAAATATAAAAAATTATTATAAATATATAATATATATTTTAAAATGTAAAAATATGAAAACATAAAAATATAACAAAATAAAAATCTAAAAATATAAAAATATAACAAAATAAAAATATAACAAAATAAAAATATAAAAATTATAACAAAATAAAAATCTAAGAATATAAAAATATAACCAAATTAAAATTTTAAAAATAAAAAAAAATAAAAAAATAAAAATATAAAAGTATAAAAGTATAAAAATATAACAAAAAAAATATTAAAATATAACAAAATAAAAATAAAAAAAATATAAAAACATAAAAATATAACCATATAAAAATATAACAAAATAAAAATATAACAAAATAAAAATATAAAAAAATAAAAATATAAAAGTATAAAAATATAACAAAATAAAAATATAAAAGTATAAAAATTTTAAAATGTAAAAATATGACAATATAAAATATAAAAATATAACAAAATAAAAATATAAAAATAATATAAATATATATAATATATATACATATTAAAAAAATATAAATATATAAAAATATATTTTAATATTTTTATATTTTAAAACATTAAATACAAAAATATAACAAAATAAAAATATAAAAGTATGAAAATATTAAAATTTCAAAAAATAAAGAACTAAAAAATATAAAAATTAAAAAAACATCTCAAATCAGTGAGCTGTAAACGATGAATGATGCAATTTTGTGAATATTCAGGCGTTGGAACTTAGTCCAGGGTGAGGTTCCGAATCTAACAAAGTTTTTTGGGGACGAATTGATTACTTGTTGTTAATTTCTTTATCTAGTGAAATGTATATATTTTTCTGTGTAGTTTGAAGACTTGAATCTTTCTTGACAACTCTTCTTTTTTTTCTTCTAAATAATACATATTCACACAAACACACTTATGTTACAAATAACAAAAAAGTCATACATTAATTAGGCCAATTCTTGAATTTCATAATTTTGTGTGTGTTGTAGGTTCATCGCTGTAGCCTCTTGCATTCGCCTGCAATTGAAGATTGTTCGTTTGTACATTTCTTTCTTTGATAATTCAGCAGACTGCACTCACACACACACACACACACCCATACACATACACGCTAACACTAAAGCTTTCGTTCGCTTTCTTTGCATTCTTTTCGCAGAATTTGACATTATGAAAAATATAAAAATTGAGTGTAAATTGTGTTTGTTCGTTTCTTTCTAAATTAATTTCAATTAGCATTTGACGTCAGCATATCATTAATTTCTCCATACATTATATACACATACATAGACAGAGAAATGCATGTGAGTGTGTGTGTGTGTGTGCATGTACCTAATAATATTGTACTCTTTATTGTTAATATACATAAATGAACGTATTAGATGTACTGGACAATTTAACAGATGCCACATCGACACATGGGCCAACAATACAAAAAAAAAACTAAATCGGCAACATAGAGGGAGAGAGTCGGAAATTTAGGACAGCTAAAAAAAATCATAAAAAAGCGATGATATTTTTATAGACTTAATTTTTTCGAAAATTGTTTTTAGGGAAAATATCTTATTTTTTTTGGTTTGTATATAATTAAAATACACTGAGAGAGTCAGAAATTTAGAATAGGAAAAAAAATCATAAAAAACTTTTTATAGATTTAATTTTTCGAAAATTGTTTTTTGGGGAAAATATCCTATTTTCTTTGTTTTTATTTAATTAAAATACACTAAGAGTCAGACAGCAAAAAAAAAATCATAAAAAACTAACATTTTTTTATAGATTTAATTTTTCGAAAATTGTTGTTTGGGGAAAAATATCTTATTTTTTTTTTTTTTAATTAAAATACACTGAGAGTCAGACAGCAAAAAAAAATCATAAAAAACTAACATTTTTTTTATAGATTTAATTTTTCGAAAATTGTTTTTTGGGGAAAATATCTTATTTTCTTTGTTTTTATTTAATTAAAATACACTGAGAGATTGAGAAATTTAGGACAGCAAAAAAAATCATAAAAAAATAACATATTTTTATAGATTTAATTTTTTCGAAAATTGTTGTTTGGGGAAAATATTTTGTTGTTGTTTTTTTTTTTTATTATTTAAGTAAATTTATATATGTCGGGTCCAAGGGGTAAACCGGGTGACTCCGACCATACTTTTTACAGCGACAGACCGGCCAAAGCCTGTGGTGAAAATCAAATCCACAACCCCCACGTGACCAATTTTTTTCTAAATTTTCTTAACACTGGCAAACCAACTAAAATTTTTTTGCCTACTCTCGTTTTATATAGTGACAAAACACTGTGCCAGCCATTGTCAAAGCAAAATGTTGGCGACACAACAAAAAAGAAAAGGTTTCTTCCAAACGTATGGAAAACAATTAAAAGATCGATTTTGAAAAATGAGTTAATGAATGAAAAGCACCAGCAATAACAACAAATAATAAGCAACAACTTGCGCCAGCCGAACACAAACAAAAAAAACAAATAGAAAACAATCAAAATCAATGAAAAATGATCAAACAACAAGAGTCCACACACACACACCAACAGACTCAAAGTAACTTGAGAATAATAATGGACCCAACACACAACTCCTCTCCCCATACGCTCACTCTCTCCCACATGCAGGGCAACTTAAAAGAAATTTTATAAACACGCTACACTCTACTCGTACAAAAGCCAATCCAAACATCAGCTTGGGACGATGGGGGCAGCCGACGGACGATCGGCGACCACCATCACGATCAACATCAACAATTGATTATAACCAACACTTGACGTACAGCAACAACACGCTTTGCTTTGTTTTTTTTTTGTTTTACATTGTATCTTTTAATAAGTTTTTGTTGTTGTTTTTGTTGTGTTTTTTTCCTCGATTTTTTGTTTTGTTTTATGTGCGTGTGTGTGGACAAAATTAAGGCGAGAAATGTCAGCGGAATTTTAATTGCACTTAATTACCCTTAAAATACCCCCGTATTTGTATGAGAGTTGCTTGGTGTATGCTGAAGTTTTCAAGTGAATGAGTGCGTGTGTGTGTGTGTGAAGACTTACAATAAGTGCCACATACAAATGTTTTCATTATTTTCATTATTAGTGTCGTTGGTTGTTTTGGTTGTTAATTGATGATGAGGAGGTTAATAATGAGTAAAGCTAAAGACCATAATGATATAGACTTGAATAAAACAAAAACAAAAAACACACATACATACACAACTATGTAAAATACATACGCCACATACCGCCAGAGTAAAAGTTTATTTTTTTATAATTTAGTGCTGCGTTCCCGTAAATCAATTGCTTTATTATTAGGAATTCTCCAAATGTATGAGGGTGGTATGGGTGTGAGTAAGGAGTGTGTCCATTAGGGTGGAGTGAAATTCAAAAAAAAAAAGTTAACCTCGGAAAGAGATGTAGTCTGGGGTCCTAATGAGGGGAAAAATAAAGAAAACAATTTTAAAAAAATTTTAGGGGTCGCGCCACTCCCTCGAAACTTGGAAATTATCGCTATTTTGGCGTTGATTTTAGAAAAATCCTAAAAAGTTTTATGTCAATAAATGTTTGCAATAGCGTAAACAATGAAATAAGGGCATGAAAAAATTTAAAAAAAATTTTCTCATTGTTCAAAAATTTCAAAAAGTAAAATCAGTCAAATCGTCCCTTCTTCAGAAAATTGACTGAACAATGAAATCGCCACCAAAGCTACAAATATTAGTCGATTATCCTCATATTTGCCTCAAATACTTTTGTTTGGGCACTGAACAAGCTCAAGCTTTTAAATTTCGAATAAGTTAAGTCGTTAATTTTTAGGATTTTTCTAAAATCAACGCCAAAATAGCGATAATTTCCAAATTTCGATGCAGTGGCGCCCCTAAAATTTTTTTAAAATTTTTTTCTTTATTTTTCCCCTCATTAGGACCCCAGACTACATCTCTTTCCGAGGTTAACTTTTTCAAATTAAAAAAAAAAGCATGTTTTCACTCCACCCTAGTGTCCATAGAGAGACTCATGAGAGACTATGGACAACCGAAGCTCTCCTTTAAATTTAGAAGAGTTGTACATTTCGGATACACCATAGATGTATAACTTATCTACACCCAGTCCAAACTCGATAAGTTCATCTTATTACTTAATTATTCCCCCTAACATTCCATGAATGAACAGGAAGGGGGGGGGGGTGGTTTCTTCAATCACTGAGTTGTCCACTGACCGCAAAATAACTTTTTAAAGGCCGTTCCAAGCGGGTAATTTCTTTTGTTAGAGAGTACTCTCTTACTCGTCAGGGCGCCCGCATTTACGAGCTGGAAATATCCGCTGAGGGTCATCAGGATGCGATGGTCGTACGAGGGTAACGAACATGGGTTTACAGGGTTCTCCAACAAGAGGTGTTATTTTGAATCAGCCGGTATTTCGGTAGCTGTCACTTTTGACGCTTTTATATTTGACAAGTAGACTAAAAATGGAACGATAGACGCTTCAAAACAACGCATTGAAATTATTCAAATTCACTACAAAAATGCTGAAAATCTTGCAGTCTCAGTTCGCAAAACTAAAAAGTGTCCGAACCCTGTTACCTCTTGATGGTGATCACAATTGGCCACCGAGATCTGGTGATTTAACGCCTGGCGACTTCTTCCTTTGGTTGTGGAACATTTGATGAAAAGGATATGGTCCTGTAAGCGTGTTCGTGTTGGCAATTTGGCTGATGTTGTTTTTCTCAAATTAACGGCATACCTTCCTCTTTATTATGAAATAAACATCCGATCATTTATCTTAAAAAATTTAATTTTTCTTTGAATACCAAAATAACACCTCTTGTTGGAGAATCCTATACATATCAGGCCAAGGTCGTCCACAAGTGCAACTCATTACCTTTTGCATTACCAAGTAATGCATTATCAGGTTATGACAAATCATCACTCACTGTCTGAATTGGAAGCAAGAAATAATGTCTTAGTAATAGCGACTTTAAAAATAGTTAGTGGCAGCCTCATTACCTTTTACATTACCAGGTAATGACATCTCATTACCCTCTGCCTGAATTGGAAGCAAGAAATAATGTCTCACTAACAGAAAATTAAATCTAAAGTTAGTGGTAGTCTCATTACCGTTTGCATTACCAAGTAATGCATTACCAGGCTATGACAAATCATCACTCACTGCCTGAATTTGAAGCAAGAAATAATGTCTTAATAGCGACATAATAAATAGTTAGTGGCAGCCTCATTACCTTTTTCCATTACCAGGTAATGACATCTCATTACCCTCTGCCTGAATTGGAAGCAAGAAATAATGTCTTAGTAATAGCGACATAAAAAATAGTTAGTGGCAGCCTCATTACCTTTTTCCATTACCAGGTAATGACATCTCATTACCCTCTGCCTGCATTGGAAGCAAGAAATAATGTCTCACTAACAGAAAATTAAATATAAAGTTAGTGGTAGTCTCATTACCTTTTCCATTACCAAATAATGCATTACCAGGTAATGACATCTCATTACCCTCTGCATGAATTTGAAGCAAGAAATAATGTCTTAGTAATAGCGACATAAATAAATAGTTAGCGGTAGTCTCATTACCTTTTGCATTACCAAGTAATGTACTACCAGGTAATGACATCTCATTACCCTCTGCATGAATTGGAAGCAAGAAATAATGTCTTGCCAACAGCAAAATAAATATAAATTTAGTGGTCATCTTGCGTCATCTGGGCTCACATGTTCGAAGATTTCATACAATGTCTTCCATAGAAGAGGGCACCATGGAGAGCAAGAGAAGGAGATAACCGATCGCATTCTCTGTGATTGGCCGGCTTTTGTGATCTTTAATTTGTGCTAGACAAAACCTGTCTCTACAAAGTTGACGTGTGCAGAATCCAGTCCTTCATTTCGTCTAGGGGTGGGCTGAGACGCTGGCAAATGAACTCTATATTTTTTATGGAATTTCCTCTAAGCCTTTCCTAAATTACCGACGTATTTCCCTTTTGTCTGTCGCTGCCCAATACATCTCTTGGTCGTTCCTAATTCTCTTTGCTGGGTTGTCTCAAGTGGACACAATAAATAAATAATCGTATCGCATTTCTTCACACAAACAACGTACCCCCCTCCAGTATTCAATTGCTTTAATTACTTAGCTGAGAACAGATATCGTTGATGGAAACTATTTAATGATATATGCAACGAGACGACCGAGCCACCGTACCGCCTCCTAAAGCTTTGTTGCGCCGTGACACTAGAATAACATTTGAATTTCATCTCGACTAAAATGACATTGCAACGCTTGTAATTAATGTCCACATTAAATGTTTCCAATCATTAGCTCGAATGTCATTCAAAAAAAAAAAAAAATTCGCCGCACGGAAGCGTTCGGCCTCTCCAGAGCCGAACGCTTCCGTGCGGCGAATTTTTTTTGTTTGCTGGTCTAACCGAATCTGGTTGATTTCATATATTTTACCGTTTAGTAGACGACGAAGATCACCGTCCATGCCGACCACACGAATTATTCGCCAGCCTTAAAGTGAGTGAATTTGTTAAGTTAATTCTGTTGCATGAGTTTAGTGTGCCGTGAAGTGCGACGCGTCGCTGGTTTCTGTTTTTTTTTTCGGTGGGGCCAACGAGCAGCGCGACAATCGAGTGCGTGCAACATTTTCATTTAATTTGTGTGGGTTTGGTATGTGCTGATGGATTTTTGTTCAAACGAAATGCTCAACATGCAATTATAATTAAGACGAAACAAAAAATTGCATAATTTCAAAAACTGAAATTAAACAAAAAAAAAAACAACAACAAAAATACAAGTGTTTAACGATTAAACGGCAGCCAAGTTGTGGTGACATAGTTTTCTTGTGCTTGGCTAATTATCAAATTTTTAAAATTAAAATAAATTAAAGAATGAAAAAAAAAAAAATACCTGAAGAAAATAAATTCTCATTCTTTGTGACTTGAAGTCATGGCATGGCATAAAGCGCGTTAGCAGTGCAAAGATTGTTGCCCATAACGCAACGTAAAATAAAATAAAATAAAATAAAATAAAATAAAATAAAATAAAATAAAATAAAATAAAATAAAATAAAATAAAATAAAATAAAATAAAATAAAATAAAATAAAATAAAATAAAATAAAATAAAATAAAATAAAATAAAATAAAATAAAATAAAATAAAATAAAACAAAATAAAATAAAATAAAATAAAATAAAATAAAATAAAATAAAAAAAAATAAAAAAAAAACAAAATAAAATAAAATAAAATGTCAACGATGTCATTGGAGCCCCTGTCCATATATGGGAGTTATTTTCCATTTTTGGATCTACGCAACAACTCTGCTCTTAACTCCTCCAAGAATTTGGAACTGAAACTGGATGTAGTGTTTGACTACGAGATCTGATTTGATTGGACTACTTCTAGTAGGAGGGAGTTGCGCAAAAGTCATTGATAGTCAATAGTAGCCAGAGAGTTTTAGTTAGTCAAAGCTAAAAATTCCATTAATCCTTTCGAAACGAATGGAACAATGCTTGACAAATTTCCGTTTTCTAAATAAAACTCCCCCCCGAAAGGATTACGATGTGACTGTTTGACAAGGAACAAATCCGTGAAATTATAAATACCCTTTTCCCTTTAATTTACTAATTTAATTAATATGTTTATTACATAAAAATATGGCTTAACTACTAAATGTGTTGTGGTTTAATAACACACCCCACCCCTCTTCCCCCCTCTACCGTAAAATGAATTCTTCCGTTGGCATTTTCTTTTTGTCGGTCTTTGCCCGCTCCGCGTTATAAATGAAATGCATTTGGGATTCATTGTTGTTGTTGTTGCACTCGAACAGCAACATCAGGGCTCATCTAACACGCTAAACACATGTAGAATGGTTAATGCGAATAGAAAAAATGTGACAACAAAATATGATAAATTTTTATCACAAATTCTATAGTTTTTTTTTGTTGTTGTCATTCTTTTTGTGTGTGGTTCAGTTAAATATTTTTCCCCCCATTGTGTGGCAAATTGTCACACACACAGGAGGATGGGTGATGTCTGTTTTGCTCGGTGTAATGTTGTTGTGATTGCTGATTGGCGTGGTTGTTGTTGCTGTTGTATTTAAATAGTATAAATAGTTACATTATCACCAGCTCTTTATTACACCTCATGATACCCCCCCCCAAACACTTGGTAATGATATGATGATGATGATGACGACGACGATAATAATAATGATGATGCAACAACAACATTTTAGCATTTCGCATTAGTGAGCCACCACAAAAGTGTGACAATTGTTGGTGATTATTTTCAATGATAATGTTGCTGCTGACGATAAAACTGTAACTGATGAGGTTGCTGACAGTCACCACAGAGCCCCCGCTCTCCTCTGTCCCTAGGCGTCAGTGTGTAAGTGCATGAGAGTGTATGCGTGTTTGTGTGTTTGTTGCTGAGATTATTTGATTAGATGATCATTTATTTGTTGACTCGTTTAAAGCGTTTAAGCTAATGTTGTTTATATTCCTCCGCTGAATTGCCATCGCTGCTGCCGCCACCATCTCTTGGGATTTTTGTTTAATTTTTAGATATCATTTGGATTTTAATGTCAACCGTCCCGGCAACCAACCAGCCTGCATTATAATAATTTCACTGTGCTTTTGCCCCATTCTCTTTCATTATTCTCTCATGTGTGTGATAGATTATTTTGTGTTACTTTTTTGTGTCTACTTAGTGTGAAAATGTTTATGTTTACAATTAAATTGTATAATGATTTCAAACACTCTTCCCTCTTTCCAATATCTTAATTTCCCAACGCCAACACAGTGAATATTGGCCAAATAAGAAAAAGAACTTTGCCAAATTGACAACTTTTCAGAAGACCCTTGATATTTCTCACTCATTTTAACTTTTTATGGATTCCATTTCTCGTTTTCGGAAATTATTTTATTTTAATTTTTATTTAATTACTAGTAAGTTGTAATGCGCCTATGGCGCCCGATGAAATATGGAAAAAAAATTTTGTTGAAAAAAAAAAATTTTGTGCAAAAAAAAAATTTATTCTTGAAAAAAAAAATTTTGTAGAAAAAAAAATTTTGTAGAAAAAAAAATTTATTCTTGAAAAAAAAAATTTGGAAAAAAAAAATTTGTAAAAAAAAAATGTTGTAAAAAAAAAAATTTGGAAAAAAAAATTTTGGTAAAAAAAAAATTTGGGGAAAACACAATTTCTGTACAAAAAAAATATTATTTTTTTATTATTATTATTTATAGAAAATTATAGAATGCCTATTTAAATTTCTACGTACTGCGTGACAGAGTCAGTGAATCAGTGTATCAGTGAATCAGTGTCGAGGGTAAATATATATTAAGATTTTATTTTTTAAAAAAAAAACTTAGTGAAGTATGACAGTGTTGCCAGATACAAAAATGCGGGATTTTTAACGGCGTTGAACTCACTCGACTCTGGTTTCAGAAGACCCATTTTGGAAAATGTATTCTATTTTTCATTTAGTTGTCCTTTTTCTGTTTTTTTTTGGATTTTTCCCCTCCCCCTTTTTATGGACTTCCTTTTTCTTTTTGGAAAATTATTTTATTTTAATTTTGTTTTGGAAAAAAAACTATTCCGTAAACACAGAGTTTATTGTGTGGCGTGAAGTATGACAGTGTTGCCCGATACAAATTTGTAACGGCGTTGAACTCACTATGGTCGACTACGGTTTCTGGAGTTGTTTGGCCCTTAAAGAAGCAGCAGACTCTGTTGACCTAAAAACCCTGGGCTCCATAAAACCTGTAGTGTTTAGCAGCCTGACTGTTTGGAATTTAAGAAGTCGCTATGCTGAGAACTGTTAAATAACCGTCTCACCACACTTAATCGTATTCTCTGACTAAGTCAATTCCTAATCTTCCTGAACTACACTGCCGCAGATAGCTCAATGAGATGCCTGAGCTGTTCAACATTCAGCTTGTCTGGTTTGCCGATTCTGAGGGACATGCCACAGAACTGTACAGCTGGCAACCTACCGAAACCTGGGACTGCCTCACAGATATCAGACGATCTAAAGTCCTTGGGTTTCAATTCAGGTATTTCCAATATCTCAGCTTTTGAAGGATTCTCTAGAGAAATAAGTGCTAGCTGGAGGTCTGTTTGAGGTCGTTTCGCATCGTCTTAGGACAAAAACGTTCTCATAGACGCGATTTCTCAGGACACAGGACACTGTCCTTCTAGAAGGCAAGCAATAAGGTTGAAGGTTGCCACCTTTCTAAGGAACAAACAGCTGTCCAGTGGCTGTTTGTCCCTTAGAAAGCATGCGAACGTTGTCGTTCGACAGCGTGACTTCGGCTGTAAGTTTAAATTTACTCCAACCATAAACGCTTTAACCAATCAATTAAATGCGACCTCCGCAATTGCCTACACGTTGTCAACTATTATAATCTCTATCAACACTTTACATTTATTTCCATAATACAATGTTTTGTTTTATTTTCTTATAACATTTCAATATCATACAAAGTCTTTACGCGTCTGTAATTAAAAAAAAATAATTGAAAATTATGAAAATTCGTTATCTGTGTAATATGTAGACAGTAGAGTGAGTAACCCTTAATTTATTGTAATTACAAATAATTATATTGTCTTCAAGTTAATTAATTATTACTTATGGCAGACTGAGGTTTGTTGTTTTTTTTACGTCGTCTCAGTCAATCCAAATCATTAAGAGGTCAGCAGGGCAATTATAGTTCAATGGCGGCGGGGCAACTGGAGTCCACAATGGTGCAATAAGAGAGGGAGTTTAAAGAGAAATGTACAAAATAAAATAAATTAAAATTTATCAATGTTGCGCAAAACAGTAATCTGCATTCATATAATTTGGAGGAGTTTCGTTTTAGTTTTACCCAAAGAAAGAAATTGATTCAGCGGCGGCGTTACGCACCAACTGGCAACCCCACCAGCGGCCAAAGCAATCTGGCTCGAAAGGGTTGCCAATCTGTGGTATTAGTAAAAGAAGAAGATAACGAGAGAAGTCTAAAGGGGAAAATTGTTTTCCTTAGATCAATAAAAAAAATTCAGCGTACTAATGACAGGGACATTTCCACTAGGAACAATAGAAAACCAATATGGACGCAGTCGATTGAATTAAATATGGCCAGACAGGCGGCTAATTTTTTTTGGAATTTTAAAAATGAACCGAAGGATTTTGAAAGAACCGACGATTTCCGTAGCTGACGGAATTTGAAAAATTAATGTATTGTAAAATATATTTTTTTGGAATTTTAAACATTTGAAAAATTATTGGAATTTTAACCCATTGAGAACCTAAAATTTCCCCCGTTGACGGAATTTGAAAATTAAATTAATTTGTAAATTTTTTTTTTTTTGGAATTTTAACCATTTGAAAAATTAATTTAACCCTTAGGGAACCGAAGGATGTGAAAAAAATAATTAAACCCTTGAGAACCGACGATTTCCCTAGCTGACGGAATTTCAAAAATTAATGTATTGTAAAATATATTTTTTTTGGAATTTTAAACATTTGAAAAATTAAGTTAACCCTTAGAGAATTTTTTTTTTGGAATTTTAACCCATTGAGAACCTAAAATTTTCCCCGTTGACGGAATTTGAAAATTAAATTCATTTGTAATTTTTTTTTTGGAATTTTAACCATTTGAAAAATTAAGTTAATCCTTAGAGAACCGACAGAATTTTAAAAATTAATTTTACCATTAGAGAACCGACGATTTCCCCCTTTGACGGAATTTGAAAATTAAATTAATTTTAAAAAAATTTTTTAGAGAATTTTTTTTTTTTTTTTAATTTTAACCCATAGAGAACCTAAAATTTCCCCCGTTGACGGAATTTGAAAATTAAATTAATTTAAAATTTTTTTTTTGGAATTTTAACCAATTGAAACATTTATTTAACCCTTAGAGAACCGATGGATTTTGAAAAAATAATTTAACCCATAGAGAACCGACAATTTCCCCGGCCGACGGAATATGAAGAATTCATTTATTTTTTTATTTATTTTTTGTTGTTGAAATTTTAATCCATTGCGAAGCGACAATTTTCCCCGTTGAAGGAATTTGAAAAATTAATTTATTATACATTTTTTTGTAATTTTAACCATTAGAAATAATAAGTTAACCCTTAGAGAACCGAGGGATTTTATAAAATTAATTTATCCATTAGAGGACCGAAGATTTCCCCCGTTGACGGAATATGAAAAATTAATTAATTGTTAATTTTTTTTTGTTGGATTTTAACCCTTGGAGATCCAACGATTTCAACCAGCCGACGGAATTTGAAAAATTCATTTAACTCGTAGAGAAACGACGATTATCACAGTCCTCACAGTTTTAAAAAAGGATTAATTATTAAATATTTTTTTTTTGGAATTTTAACCTTGGAGCTGCGGCGATTTTCCCAGCCGACGGTGTTTTAAAAAGTCACTTAACCCTTAGAGTACCGATGAGTTTCTCAGCGGGCAGAATTTTAAAACTGTTTTAATTGTTAAATATTTTTTGAATTTTAACCCTTAGGGAACCGACTGAATTTATACAGATAATTTAACCCTCAGAGAACGGACGATTTTTCCAGCCGACGGAATTTATTTGAAAACTGGAGTTTTTGTTATACATACATATATTTTTTTTTGTGGAGTTTTAAACTCTTTATTAGTTAGTATGTGCGTCTGTCTCACAGTCAATCCAGGTTCGAAAGATGGTCAGACCACAAACGGTTGTTAAAAACTCGTACAGGCTGGCAACATTACGGGTAAAAACCCTGTGGAAACTGCTCTAGAAAGAAAGAAAGAAAAACCGGCCTTAAAACCGTAGGTCCCGATCAGTGGACACACAAATTATATCTCACCGATTCGAGAGAAGTTCCCCGCCATTTAAAGGGAAATATGTGAGTTTTTAAAAGACTGTAAGAAAAGTCACTTGCTGAGCAAGTAACTTCATAACAGCGATTAGTAATTCTGTAGAATTCAGTAAGCCCCATGAAAAAGATCTTCCATAGTAAAATAAACTTAAATAAACTTCCATCTGTCCGTTTATTTGTTTTGACTGATGGGAAACAGCAAAACCACTTATGGACATTTCCACCAGACAAAATCTTACTGCTGACTACACAAATGATTTTTTGTTTATTTTGTGAATTTATTGGTTTTTTTTTTTGAAAGATTATAAATTATAATCGCACGCACATAAAAATGTTTAGTAATTCCCCTGTGCTCGTAAAATATTGAAAAGACACCTGTTTGGCCAGCGACACACAACACACACACATTTATCAACCTCATTATTGATCTCATAGATAAATACGTTTTTTTTTTTTAATATTATTAATTTAATAATTTCGTTTTGACTATATTTAGTAATAAGACAAAAACAAAACTAACGAATGGTAATAAATAAAAAAAATAAATAAAAAAAAACTGAATTGTTGATATCGTCACATTTAAGCTGTGACTTGAGCCGTGTAATTATGCATCGCTCATTTTTTTTTTCGCATTAGACACGGCCTCTCTCCGCGCCATACCGCCGGCCCGAGCATAAACTCCACTTCTAATGATCGTTAAATTATTTAATTAATTGCAAAAGTTCAAAATCATGTCATTGCCGGTTTTCCATTTTAATATTTCAGTGTAATTAGAAACTTTGTTTTATGAGATTGTTTTCTTTAAGTTGTTTTTTTGTATTGATTTATATGCACTAATAAGTTGTAACCTAATTAGATGGCGAGACAGAGAGGGAGTGATAGAGAGGTCGAGAATAATAATATAAAAAAACAATTAGAATTGTTGATTGGTTTCGTACAATGTGTGTGTGACAGGGTTTTTATGACCTCATATGATTGACTTTGATTATTCGAAATCATTATTAGCCGGATTATTGTGTTAATGATTTAATTGTCTTGGTAACTTGGTAAAGTTGCCATTAATTCCATTTAAGTAGGGAATTATTCACATTGTATTGTTGGCAATTTTTAACCGAGCTCTATTAGCTGTCCGGTTATTATACAGGGTTATCCAACAAGAGGTATTATTTTGGTATCCAAAAAAAAAACACAATTTTTTTGGAGATAAATGATCGAATGTTTATTTCACAATAAAGAGGATGATTTGCCGTTACTAATGAAAAACAACATCAGACAAATGGCCAACACGATCACGCCATTTCGTGAAATTTTCCATGACCAACTGGCAAAGCGGCTGCCCTATGTCCTCGATAGCCTCACGAATTCTAACTTTGAGATCGTCTTGAGTCGACGCTGGGCTGTTGCCGTAGACCTTATCGTTCACGTGGCCCCAAAGAAAAAAGTCGCAAGGTGTTAAGATCACAAGAACTCGGTGGCCAATTGTAATCACCCCCTCTTCGACAGATAACACGGTGCGGAAAGACTTAATAAATTCTCATCCCAGAAGAATTGGGAAAACAAAATCCCAAGGAAATGTCTAATAGAAAAAATGAAATGATCATCTTTTATTTGCCTGGGAAGTTGGAAGTGACCTTGAAAGCTCGTAACTGATAATAAATATCTAAAATAAAATAATACTCTTAGTTTAATGGATTTGAAGCGGGGCTCAATCTAAGGAAAGAACTTGTCTTGACGGTTTACCCTGGGACCCAAAATTTAATTTAAAAATAAATTTACTTTGTATTGTAATTAGAGAGAGGTCGAAATCACGGTTTTTAATATTTTTAAAAATTTCTTGTTACTCCAGAGATCGGTGTTTTCTTTTTTTGAATTTTTTGTAAGGTTAAAAGTCGAACATTTTCCAAACGACTCATTTTTGCCGATTTGGGCTCATTTGAAACTGCTTGGAGATGGGTGGTTTTATTGAAGAAAATGTTTGAAGCGTAACGACATTTCTTTTCTTATTATTATCAGAAACTCCGGGTGATTCAAACTAACCGCTCTTGTTGGAGAACTCTGTATGGTAAAGTGGCTTCGAACACTTTAATTCCATGATATTTATAGTTGCTTCAACCATTTTTTTCAAAGGAAAATTTTAAATTAATTCAGTCGCTGGACTCATTGTTCAATTGCTTGGTCTGTTTAAAGTTTACTTCCCTCCGGACAATCAAAGATGATCGAAATATTGGAATTATTAAATAACAAAAAAAAAAATGCTTTTTAAAAAAAACACAAAGGTTTCGGCTCCGTTGTAACTTCCTATGGAATGAATTGTATGATTTTATGGAATTCAGCGGGGGTTCTTATAAAAATTGGTTTTGGCCGGCAAAGCTGTTGGTGTTAATACAGGGTGTTTTTTATTGAGGTATAGAACTTCGAATTGAAATAAAACACAAGAAAATCGTTTTAATGTCCATCCATTTGGCTTTATTGGAAGGATAATTTTATGCCATTAATGTTTAAATATGATTTCGGGCATGTGGCCGCCGCGGCTGGCTCGAATAAAGCCAATGCTACAGGTCCAATTTTCAACCACTTGTTGGAACCACTCACTCATCCACATTCATGCCATCCAATTCGGGAATAAAATAGTCGGTTATCATGGCTCTATACCGGTCTCCATTAACGGAAACTGACTCTCCAGCATTATTTCGGAAGAAGTATGGCCCAATGACTCCACCAGCCCATAGAGCACACCAAACAGTCAGTTTTTGTGGATGTAATGGCATAAAATGGACGGAGCTTGCGGTGAACTTCGCGAACAGAACCATTACTTTCGAAATAAATTTGCACGATTTGCAAGCGTTGTTCTTTTGTCAACCTGTTCATGATGAAATGGCAAACCAAACTAAATATTTATCACTTGACAGCTGACAAAATGGCCGCCAGTTAAAAAAGTGATGCCAACTTAAAGTTCTATACCCCAATAAAAAAACACCCTTTAAGAAGATCCTTTGATTTAATAGGAAAAATAAGTTGATTTTCACATTTACAGAGAAATTTTCTGTTTAAAAAACTGTTGTGTAGCCCAGAAAATACTCAATATCTACGGAGAGAAATTGTCTGTTTAGAAAAATACCCAATTTCTAACCCACAGCAGTGAATTCAATTGAAGTCTGTTATTAATTGAATTCGGTGAACATTTCTTACTTAAAATTATATTTTACATAATTTTATATAAAAAAAAAATTGTTTTAAAAAAATCTATAATTAAACACTTACCTTTCATTAAGTTCCTTCCGTTTCGGTTTGTTGTTTTTTCTTTTTTGTTTGTTTATTTTCTTTATTGTTTATTTTCCTTTTGTAAATGCCGCTGTAAAATTTATTTTTTAAATTTAAAAATTTCCCAAAGTTTGCCGATAATCCTCGGTTAGTTTTAAGTTTTTTTTTTTTTTTTTTGTTTAACACAATTTTCTATAATTTGAGATTTTTTTCTTCTTTTTTTTTAGTTTTGTGAAACTTTTTAATTTTTTTTGGTTTGTTAGAATTTCATTCTACACCGCTTTCTTTTGAATTTCATTGAGAAGAATTTTCTATGCTGTACCCCTCAGTTGCTCAATTTTCTTTTCGTTTCTTTTTCAAATGTTTGCTTGCATTAATTTTATTTAATTTTCATCTTTTCAAGTATCATCTGTGGTGTGCGAGTGTGTGTGTTTTTTTTCACACTTTACAACACTGTTTTGCTGGCTTCGTGTTTTGTTGTGGTTTTTATTCCTTTGCTCCTCTTCAACATCTGTTAAACGAATCATAAACAACATTAACCGTTATGTACAAAATGATGTCTCTCGTTGTTATTGCTGTTGTTGTTGTTGTTCTACGAGGGTATAGGTATTTGTATTTAGTTGTTGGCTTTCCCTTAGTATTGGTTAACAAATATTGTTGTTGCTGCTGTATGTACAAGAAAATGTTTAGCGAAAAAAAAGGCAACAACAGAAACAAAAAAACGTAGCAATCGGAACAACAACAAGAAGACCACGGAATATATTTTTATATAAAAATATACGCGCGCATCACAACAGTGCTCACTACGCGCGTACTGACTGCATTGTGATTGGTTGAAAATGATGTTGACTCTTGATGTTGCTGCTGCTGCTGCTGTTTGGGGCTCTGGCTTGACTCGGTGTGCCTGTGTGTGTGACTCTCGCTGTATAAAAGAGTGTGTGTGCGTGTGTGTGTGGGACTGGTGTTGTTGGCTGGTTGTTCGTCTTTGTCGGTCGCGCTCGCTGTTGTTGTAAATAATTTTTATGCGAAATGTATAAAAACGAAAACTTGCCGACCGGGAGAGAGAGAGAGGATTTGTGTGTGTGTGTGTTTGTTGCCCCCCCACATTATTAATGTGCTGTTCGTTGGGTGGTGGTGTGCGCGAGTACTAAATAAATAGTTTGTTAATTATAATGAGTGTTTTGTGTTTTAATTGATTTTTAATAACATTTAATTTTTTGCTGTTGTTTTTTTTTATATTATTTATTTCGGTTTACTTTGGCTCTTTTAATTGTTCTCTTTTTGTTGTTAAAGAGTAGAGTTTAGGTCTTTTTTTTTCTGTTTCAACTAAGTTTGACACTTTTTTTTTTTATTATTTATTTCGGTTTTCTTTGGCTCTTTTAATTGTTCTCCTTTTCTTGTTACAGAGTAGAGTTTAGGTCTTTTTTGTTTTGTGGATTTTTTTTTCTGTTTCAACATAATCCAGTGAAATTAATTATAAACCATGTCACACAAAAGTAATTTATCAATCAAATGTTAAGACATTTCTTTCAACAAAACTCTCCAAATGCGAACACTTACACCTATACATGTACTCGATGGCAATTGGTACACACACATATTTTCACATTCAGTCACATGGGCAATGTTACCGTTTTCTTTTGTGTGGGCAGGAGGGGGTGCTGTTGGCTCAGTGGCGCTGAAGATCATTTATTGACCACAGCAATTGGAATTTGGTTTTTTTTTTTTTGGAGCACGACAAACGAACGACAATTTAATATAAAAAATTAATTTTTTTATAAAAAATAGATTTATATATTTTTTGATTCAATACATTCAAAAATATATCATGACCGAAAAGATTACAATTAATGAAATAATAAATTATTAAAAATTACACTCTGCGACAAATGGTAAGGGTCAGTGATCGGTTTGGAATGAAACCACCGGGGAAAGTTATATTGGTAAAAAAAAAGTCATACGTGTTCCAGCGTTTCTCATCTAGTCTCATCTAGGAATCGAGATATATCGATTTGAAGTTAGTAAGTATCGTATAGGGGAATTTGTCACGTTTTAGGCTCTTTTGTTTGACATAACTCGAGAACCACTCGTCCGATTTAGCTGAAACAAATTTAGAAAAATTAAGAATTACAATTCCTCTAATCTGTTCTTAAACCGTTTTCTAACTTAAGCAACAGTTTCGCAATTATAAATAAATGTATGAAAAAAAAAAAGTATTTTTGCCTAAAAATTAAAATTTTTTTTTTTTAATTCATAAAAAATCCAAAACGGTAAAAAGTGTCAAGTCCTATTACTTTCACGTAAAGTCACATAACCTATGACCAAAATGACCAAAATCATGAAAATCGATGCACGCGTGACAAATTCCCCTATACGATACTTACTAACTTCAAATCGATATATCTCGATTCCTAGATGAGACCCAACGAAACGCTGGGACACGTATGACCTTTTTTTGACCGATATAACTTTCCCCGGTGGTTTCATCCCAAACCGATTGTGGCTGTCGCACAGTGTTATCAGACTTTTATAAAAAAAATTGAAACTGGATAATCAAAGTCGAAGAAGAAAGCAATATTGGAATTAATGAAATAAAAAATTATTAAAAATTTCCGAAATACTGATGTTAAAGAAATAATAAATAATTAAAAAAAATTCAGAGTTTTATAAAAAGAATAAAAATGGATAATCAAAGTCGAAGAAGACCGCAATATTGATATTAAATCAAATAAAAAAATTATAAAACATTTTTCCGATTTTTTTAAATTTTTGAAAATTAAATGTTGGGTTTAAATTGTATTTCCCTCTATAAAATTGAAGTGGAAGATGATCGAAATGTTGAAATTAAATCAAATAATAAATTATAAAACATCTTTCAAATTTTTTTAAATTAAATGTTTGTTTTGAATTGTATTTCACTCTGTAAAATTGAAGTCGACGAAGACCGAATAAATTGAAATTAATGAAAGAATAAATTATTAAACAGTTTTCAGATTTTTTTAAATTTTTTAAAACTTTTTAAAATTGAATGCTTTGTTTAAATTGTATTTCCCTCTGTAAAATTGAACTCGACAAAGACCGCAATGTTGAAATTAATGAAAGAATAAATTAAAAAACATTTTTCAAACTTTTTTAAATTTTTTTAAAATTGATTGTTTTGTTAAAATTGTATTTCCCTCTGTAAAATTGAAGTGGAAGATGATCGAAATATTGAAATTAATTAAAGAATAAATTATTAAACATTTTTCAGATTTTTTTAAATTAAATATTTGGTTTAAATTGTATTTCACTCTGTAAAATTGAAGTCGACGAACACCGAAATATTGAAATTAATGAAAGAATAAATTATTAAACAGTTTTCAGATTTTTTTTTTAAAATTTGTATTTAAATTGTATTTCCCTCTGTAAAATTGAAGTCGACAAAGACCGAAATATTGAAATTAATGAAAGAATAAATTATTAAACATTTTTCAAACTTTTTTAAATTTTTTTTAAAATTGATTGTTTTGTTTAAATTGTATTTCCCTTTGTAAAATTAAAGTCGACGAAGACCGAAATATTGAAATTAATGAAATAAGAAAATTTTAAAATTCCTTCAGAGTTTTAGAAAAAAATTTAAAAATAAATGTTTTGCTTAGATTGTATTTCTCTCTGGATAATTGAAGTGGAAGATGATCGAAATATTGAAATTAATGAATGAATAAATTATTAAACATGTTTCAGGTTTTTTTAAATTTTTGAAAATTAAATGTTTGGTTTGAATTGTATTTCTCTCTGTAAAATTGAAGTGGAAGATGATCGAAATATTGAAATTAAATCAAATAATAAATTATAAAATATTTTTCAAACTTTTTTAACATTTTTCAGAATTTTTAAAATTAAATATTTTGTTTACATTTTAATTCCCCCTGTATAATTTTCGTTATCGCGCCATGTTGAACAAATTTTTGTCACACAGCCGAAGCTACACTCGATGTTTTGCGTCCCTGTTTTTGAAAATCGCATTATCAGCCGCAGAGCTGATGTCGTCAGGCTACTGCATGGCCAGCCAGCCATTTGAATGAAATTATTTGCCATTATTAACCGGAAGGATTGTACTTTCAATTAAAAAAAAAGAAATTTGAGAAAATATCCAGTAGTTTTTTTTTATAGAATTTTCAAAAAAAAAACTTATTTGGCGGACCCTGTATTTTTTTTACCGAAATTGATCACTTCAAAAGGTCTTTTTCTTTATTTTTGTAACAATTTCAAAGTTTTCCACTTTATAATAGTTGCTTCCACCATTTGTAAAATTCAATATACTCTCTCTCCTTGCGGACACCTGTCATAAACGGACACTGTTTCAGTACACTTTGTTACAAGTTCTATTCAATATGTTGCATATTGTGATTTGTTCTAATTGGCCGTCAATGGAAATAAATTCAAATTCAATTTCAATCCGCTTCAGCCCTCTTGTGTGCTTCTCTCATAAGCGGACACCTCTCATAGGCCGACACAATACTCGGTCCCTTGGGTGTCCGCTAATGAGAGAAGTACTCTGTACCACTTTTTTTTTAAAGGTAAAGTTCTTGAAATAATTCTATCGAAAAACTCATATTGGTTTAATTCTTCTACAACGATCGAAGAAGCGGACCCTTTAAAAATAAAAACTGTGAAACGAAATTGGTCCAATTGGAAGATTCCGCAAGGGCCCTTCATTAAATTGTAAATAAAATCAAACACAAACTGTTAACGGAAAAAATCGAAAAAACGAAATTGGTAGATTCTGCAAGGAAATGAATAAAATCAAAATTACTCTATTGATTTTAATTATCAATGCCTTATTTTCTTTGTAAGATATGATTTCTAATAACAGCAGAAAATGGACACTTCTTGGCGTTTTCGATTTTTTAAGATTTTTTTTTTCAACAAAGAAAAAATCTATTTATATTTAAACGAGCATAAGTATTTTTATTGTTTTCTTAAGTTTTTTTTTGAAGATTTTCCATATAATTTTAGTTACTTCAACCATATGGATGTACCATATTTTTACAACCTTTTTTCCAATATCTGATACAAATTGTTAATGTTCAACAAAGGATTTGGTTTTTCATATTCTTCTTGTTTTTTTTTTTCTTAAAGAAAAGTTCTTTTGAGTTGTTTAAATTTTTGAGCGTTTTCTTGCAAAGACCATTTCGGAACCTTAACGACTTTAGTAATCTTGTAAGTTTTTTTTTTCAAAAATATTTTTAGTTGCGAATTTCCAATTTGTAACACTTTATAGAATTCAGGCTTGTGCGGGCATTTTCTTTTTTTTTGATTTCATTAATTTTCTTTTTTTTTTGTATTTGTAGCCGATTTTGGAGTTTTTTTTTAAAACCCATGATTCTTTTTATTTGGTAATTGATTGGTATGTCTTAGTATTTTGAATTTTATTTTTTAATACATGTCGTGTCGGATTCGATTTTTCTTCTTCCAAATATTCCGCAATTAAATAGTTTTGGTTTTTTTTTATTCGTCTAAAGTTTTTGAAAGTTACACAATTTATAGAATTCTTCACAAGATTAAATTTTATTTAGATTCGTTGAAATTCTCCAATAAAAAATGTATTTTTTGCGTAGTTTTGTTTTTCACTCATTAGGATTATTTCTCGATTGGGTTGATTTGTTCGGTATAAAACTTGTGAGCTTTTGAAAGTTAAAAGAAAAAATAACTAAAATTTAAAATTTTAGTGATGTTTTTGGTCTTTCGTTTTGATTTGTTTAAATGGATTTTATAAAAACCATTAAAATTTCACTATTTAGAGATTTTTTTGGTCTTTCGTTTTGTTATAATGTCCTCCGCCTTTTTCAAGTTAAAGTTTCTGTTCAAAGTTTAAATTGTTTTCATAAAAACAATTAAAATTTCACTATTTAGAGATGTCTTTGTTCTCCACTTTCATATAAAGTTTTCCGGACTTTCAGGTTTTAAACGGAAGAGTTTTAAATGTTTTTGCTTTTTTAACAAAAAAAAATATTGAACTTCCACAATTTGCAAGGAGAATTTTGTGCGCCTTTTGAGAGAAGTACACAGGAGGATGGGAGTGGATTGGTACTGAAAAAAGGGTCCGCTTACGAGAGGTGTACACAAGGAGAGGGTACACTGTATTGAGTTTTTCAATAATCTTTGCTTATAGTTATGAGAGTATGGAAGTGAAAGTTCGGTTTCACAATTTAAAAAAAAAATAAAACAGTTTCTTTTAGTAGCGATATTTTTTTTGCAACTTGTTTTGTTGGCGTTTTTTGTTTTTGGAAAAGAATAGTTTAAAAAAGTATGAGTTTCAGAGAAAATTGAGAGTTCAATGCAAAATTGCTAAACTCTTTTATCTGTTAGAGATGAGGAACTTTACTGGCGCCATCTGTACACTGAGACTTTAACCAGTAATAAATTTTAAATGTGACCTTTTTTGTTGTCTTCGTTATTACTTTTCAAAGGCTATTGCCCTCCGAAGGTGGCCACTAGGTGGAAGTTGGGGTGGAGAAACTCCGAAAAACTTTTGAATTTCAACGCCAAAATTTATGAAACAAAATTCAAAACCGATTAATCCCAGCAATTCCTCAAAATGTGGCTAGTTTTCTTGAATTGTTTTTCAAAAAAAAAAAATTTTGTCGATGCAAGAAAAAAAAACAATCTTTAAATATGGTTGAGGCAACAAAAAATAAAAAAATAAATAAAATTAAAAATTTTGGTAGATGCAAAAAAAATAATCTTTAAATTTGGTTGAGGCAACAAAAAAATGGATTTCAATTCAATTAAAAATTTTGTTAGATGCAAGAAAAAAAACAAATCTTAAAATTTGGTTGAGGCAACAAAAAAAAAATGATTTTAATTCAATTAAAAATTTTGGTAGATGCAAATAAAAAAAAATCTTAAAATTTGGTTGAGGCAATAAAAACTCAAAAAAAAATGATTTTAATTAATTATTATTTGAAGTGTTGAACTCATACAATTACACAAGATGGCCAACTATGGAAAAGCTGGGGAAACCCCGAGAAAGCTTTCAAGCCAAACACAAAAATGTATTAACAAATTAAACTCATAGCCCCTGAATGGAATCTATTTTTTTCAATAATTGTCTAGTTTTCTTTAGTATTTTTTAAGGAAATTCATAAAATAGAACAAACAAAAAATTTGGTCGAGGCAACAAAAAATAAAAAACAGAAAATTTGACAAAAGAGGTAACAAAAAATCAAAAAAATCTGATCTGAATTCAGTTCCTTATTATTATGAGTATTCAACTCCACAATTTTTTCTTTAGCATAAAACAAATTGTGGTAGATGCAACAAAAAATAAAAAATCATACAAGTTGGTAGAGGCACAAACAACAAATCAAAAAATGTGATTTGAGTTGACTTCATTATTATTTTAAGTGTCAACTAAGAAACGGTTGAAGAACCCCGCGAAACCCACCAAAATCCATAAAAATACACTCAAAACCCCTGAATGGAACCCATTTTTTTTTCAATAATTGTCTAGTTTTCTTTAGTAGTTTTTTGAAGGAAATTTCTAAAATAACACAAACAAAATTTTGGTCGAGGCAACAAAAACATTAATTTAAATTCAGTTCATTATTATTTTAAGTGTTAAATTCACCCATTTAAACCAAATTTGCCAACTGAGACAAGGGTGGGGGGAAAACCCCGCGAAAGCTTTGAAGACCAACACCAAATCTTTTAAAATCAAGCTAAAAACCGGTGGAACGAAACAATTCTGCATTGATATTTGGTTTGGAAAATTGCAAAATGCAGAAATTAAGAGAATTTTTGGTAGAGGCAACCAAACAAATCGGAAAATGTAATTCAAGTTCAGTTTATTATTGTAGAATTTTCTACACAAAATATGTTTTTTTTTTAAAAAAAGAAGAAGAAGCTGTCACTGTTCACTGTTTTCATTGATCGTCGATTTTTAGTTTTTTTTTTTTTTTAATGAAAATATTATTTTTTTTTTCAATTACACGTTGCCAGTTTTTGATGTTTATTTCGGTTATTTTTTAATAATTTAAACAAAAAATCTTTTTAATTTCCTCACACAGACACACACACACACACTTTTTCCAAAATCCCACCAACCGCACAACAACAACAACATTTGCTTTTACAATTTTCGCGTGTTTCTTTTTTTTGTTGCACTTTTTGGTTTGTGATGCAAAACATGTCAAATATTTCTTTTAATACTCCATACTTTTTGTTTTGATTTTGGAACAATCTCTTGCTGTCGTTTTTTTTTGTTTTTTGTTTTTACACTCACACACTTTTATAATGATTATTAATAATGACAACAAATTATTACAAAAAAGAAACAACGTCAAACGAACGAATTTAAATGTATGGACGTGCTCGATTTTGCATAGCGTTACGTTACTGACAAAACGTTGTCCACAGACTGAATGGAACATGAACGGCCAGCAAACATCGTTGCCACACAGTCAGAGTCATTGTCGGTCGGCAGTAGCCTCTGTCTCTAACTCACACACACACACACACACACATCCATGCGAACGAAGAACATACACAGAGCAACATTCACCCAGTGAGACCCCCGAAATGCAAAAATTTGTATGCACAGACACACACACGCACATCAGCAAAACATACAAAAATTGTTTCGTTCTCATTTAAAGCTCATTATGATGTTTGTTGGTAATAAATGCATAAATAACTAAAGAGCGGGTTAGTTGCACACGCACGCACTGACTTACACCCAACCACTTGTCTCTAAAGAGCATGAAATAGTCACAGAGAGATAGAGAGCGAGAGAATACCAAATGGCTGGAGAACACAGAGAGTGGTATCCACACACACACTATATAAATGAGCTCCAATTAATTTTGCACCGGAAGCAAAGAGAGTTAGATGAATAGTAGTAGGAGGAGGGGGGGAGGCACACACACACACACATACAAATGTACTCACGGCACACCAGATTCTCTAATGAATGCATTATTTAATTAACAATGCATAGGTATGATGGCAGTGGGCAATGCGATATGTGAAATGCAAGCATGAATGGGATGGAAGGGGGGGAATAGTGATGTGGATGATGGTGGATGGTGGTGATGGCGATGGCTGTGATGTTTGTTGGCTGTTGATGGGCAGTGATGATGTTGGTTGTTGTTGTTGCTGTCGGGGCATTCTCAGCTATGATAGACAGAGAAGGAATGCATAGTTTTCGTAGAAATATAAGTGAAATATTAACACTGCACACAGCTGCAGCGAAAGAGAGTAATATACAACAAAGTTGGAAGAACGACCGCAAATGGAACAACAACAGCAGCAACAACAGCAATAATAACAATAATCCAGCTAATGATGACAACAGCAACAATCACAATAATATTAAAATTTTCAAATAACATGAATGAAGAAGATGCAGCAGCGCCAGCAGCATTTTGGAAGAGTCAACAGCGACAGGGATTTTTTCCCATAAGAACAACAACCATTTCGGCAAGACATCTTCTTCGAGATGAATAATTTCCTTAACATGCCCGAAAGAGATGGCTTTTCAGCAAGAAACTTTCTTAGAGACAACTAATTTCCAGAAAGAAATGAAAGGGGGGGCACATTTTGACCAAATCAGCGAAATGTGACGTATATAATAGGATTATCCTCATATTTGCCTCAAATATTTTTGTTTGGGCACTGAACAAGCTCAAACTTTTAAATTTCGAATAAGTTAAGTCGTTAATTTTTAGGATTTTTCTAAAATCAACGCCAAAATAGCGATAATTTCCAAATTTCGAGGGAGTGGCGCGACCCCTAAAAATTTTTTAAAATTTGTTTCTTTATTTTTCCCCTCATTAGGACCCCAGACTACATCTCTTTCTGAGGTTAACTTTTTCAAATTAAAAAAAAAACATGTTTTCACTCCACCCTAGTATATAATTTGTATACTCTTTGCTTGGGATCTAGTGATCCGGATGGCCAATGCATTGCCCACCATAGACTGTATATGACGATGCCGGAGCCAGTTCGATGCTCACAAAGTAATGGAAACTGTCACCAAAAGAATCGACATGTCTGAGCGTGTACCGTGGGCGAATATTTTCAAAAAAAAAACATTTATTATTCATTAGCCGTATACCTTTTTTTCTACAAATAATAAAACATTTTTATAGGAAATGATTTTGAAAAAGAAACTCGATCTCGAAAGAGTCTGTAGAGAACAGACGACTGAAGAGAACACTATGCAAAAAAAAAAAAATCCAAAAGCGTTTGCAAAGAAATTTTTTTGGAAAATTTGTGTTTTTTTTTTTGTTTTTGAAAAAGAAACTCGATCTCGAAAGACGCTGTAAATACAAAAGTGTTTGTAATGAATTTTTATTGAAAATGTGTGTGGTTTTTTGTTATTGAAAGACTCTACAAAGAAAAAAAATCCAAAAGTATTTGTAATGAATTTTTTGAAAAAGAAACTCGATCTTGAAAGACTCTGTAAATACAAAAGTGTTTGTAATGAATTCTTATCGAAAATGTGTTTTTTTTTTTTAAAAAGAAACTTAATCTCGAAAGACTCTGTAGAACAAATTGTTTTTCTTTAACCCATAGCCAGTGTTGCCATATGGCACAGAAAGAAATGGATTTCCTAAAGTTAAAAATATCAACGGATTCGAATTCAGGACCCGTTTTTTACAAAATTTAACTTTTTATAGGAAAAAATGTATTGGTCATTAATTGCTTTAATGAATAACCATTACACAATTCGAGTGTACTGTGGTTCCTGAGTACAAAAATTACCTTTTTTTTTTAATTAAATTCTTTTGGCATAAATTGTCATAACTTGAAAATGAAATAACCAAAAAGTGTTCGCAATGACTAACCACCACACAATTCTGCTGTGTAACAATTTTTTTTATTTTTATAAATTTTATTTAAATCTTTTGACATAAATTGTCATAACATGAAAATGATAAAAACTCAAAAATTGTTTGTAATAAAAAAAAAACAATACACAATTTTAATGTACTGTACAAAAATGGCCGACATTTTTTCTATGTAGTTTTTTTTTTTATTATTTTTTTTAATTTAATTATTTTGACCTAAATTGTCATAACTTGAAAATGAAAAATATCCAACACAGTTTGTAATGAATCACCACTACAAAACCATAAACACTTCTGATGTACAGTGTAAACAAAATGGCCCACGAGTTCAAAAATGTTCCCAACTTTTTCTATGGAAATTTTTTTTAAAAAAAAAAAAAATTTAATTAAATTTTCATCTCATAAGTTGTCATAACTTTAAATAAACTTTGAAATAAATTTTTTTTAAAAAAAAGACTCCTCGGTAATTTGTTAGCCTGCTAGACCATCAGCATGGGGTTGTGGGTTCGATTCCCACCAAAGGCTTTGGTCGGTCGCTGCATGGTCTGTATCAACCAAAATTAGAATATACATTTATTTTGTATTGTAATGACAGTGACTCTTCCATAAGTCGAATTTGCATAAGTTCAATTTTCTTTAAGTCGAAGCACTTCCAGTGGCACTTAAGGAGACAACTGTCCTTCGCATAATTCCATAATCCAAAGTCTCCGTAAGTCGAACAACATATCAACTTCCCAGGAATGATTCTTAGCAGTGTATCAATTCTTATTAAAAAAATGCATCTTCAAGGTTAAAACTGTTTTTTTTTTCATTTTCTTAGGCTCATATCTGGCAAACCGTTTGGAATTTTGATTTACTCTCTGAGGCAAAGTCGTAGATCTTCTCATAAAGAACAAAAATTGTGAAAATATAAAATACAGATTTTTTTTTTTAAAAAATCTTCCCCAGTTCAGTTCCCTAGGTGGCAAACCGTTCACAATTCAAGGAAACAATGAACTACAAAAATCTACCTAAGATTTCAATAAACAACTTTCTAGAACATATCAACTTCCCCGGAATGATTCTTAGCAGTGTATCAACTCTTATTTGCTTTCTAGAATGGCATTAGCCAATTTGTGCAGCGTATGCGGAATATTTATTTAAAAGCCTAGCACTCATACGTACGGGTGGTTAATTAAATTGAATTGATGTATTTTTTTTTTCATTTTCTTAGGCCCATATCTGGAAAACCGTTTGGAATTTTGATTTACTCTCTGAGGCAAAGTTGTAGCTCTTCTCATAAAGAAGAAAAATTGTAAAAATATAAAATATAGATTTTTTTTTTAAAATTGTTCCAGTTCAGTTCCCTAGGTAACAAACGGTTCACAATTCAAGGAAACATTTAACTACAAAAATGTACCTAAGTACGTAAGATTTCAGTAAACAACTTTCTAGAACATATCACCGTTTGGAATTTTGATTTACACAAATAGATTTTTTGTTTTTTTTTTTAAAAAATCTTTCCCCAGTTAAGGTCCATAGGTAGCAAACAACTACAAAAATTTACCTAAGATTTCAGTAAACAACTTTCTGTATCAATTCTTATTTGCTTTCTAGAATGGCTTTAGCCAACTTATGGAGCGTATGAGTAATAATAGTTAGACCACATACAGGTGGTTAATCAATTGAATTGATGGATTTTTTAAAAAAAAAAAATAGCTAGAACCAGGTAAAAACGAATGTCAATTTTAAAATATTTGTTCCGAATTGAACATGAATATTTTGCCATGTCTGTTGTCTGTCCACTCGATACAAACTCAAAGGTGAGACTTAAGAATTATTTCGATAAGTGTAATTTAAAAACGACCCCTTCACCAGCCAGCCAGCCCAGCCAGCTCTAGTATAAATTATAGGATATAATGTACAACTAATGCCCCCACACCATTGCAGTCGACACCCCAGCCTTTACAACAACAACAACGACAACAACATTAATAGCCACCCAACACCTCACCACCAACACTTATCCTTACTATAATTAATAAATGCAACACCATAATGACGTCATTAACCAACCAACCGTACATGGACACAACACAAAAACAAAACAATCGAAACCTTTGACGGCGAAGAGAACACAGCGTAATACTCTTTTTAATTGAAAGAGAGCACACACAATATGCAAACTGTGAACGTGCAAGGGGTAAGGGGCGGTTGGGGAAGGCGTCATCAAGTGCCTTACTAAACAAATTATGTTTCGTCGTCATTAAGAGAACCTAACGAAATCTGCTCTAACTCCCCCTCTTTACTTTACTTTGCTGTACTGTAAAGTACATGTGAGCTATGTTCACCAACCCAGAGAGTGAGAGTGAGAGAGAGTGCGATGGTAAGTGCAGAGCTCTCCAATAAGAATTGCATTTGTTCAACTTACTTGAAGCGCATGCTTAACTATAAAGTGTGTGGTTGCTGTTGTTGTGACGGTTGCCGTTGCTGGTTGTTCGGCAGGTTGGTGTTCTTGTGCTGCTGTGGTTTTTTTGCCATAATGTTTGGCGCGCATTTAAAAAAGTCAACTACGACGACATTACATAAATATTAAGAAAGGCAAAAATAAAAAATTATAACAATTGTCATGTGGTTATTGTTGCTCGGCGGTTTCGCTTAAAAACGTAAATTGTTGTCGCGCTCTCATACCAGTGTTGTTGCTGCCTGGCAGGGGTAGGGGGTGTTGACAATTGTTAGGATTTTGCGGCTTTTATTATTCGCCTTCGTGCTGCCTTGGCGATGGTATTTGGTTGGCTGCTCAACTGCAACAATTCATTATAAGAATTTTAGCTGTTCTTGTTGTCGAATTGCCGCCGTTGCTGTCAGACGCTAACCGTCGTGTCACTGTAATTATTGTTGCTTTGGCTGCTGTCGCAGCAGCTGCAACAACAGCCAACAACAAATCATTTGATTGTATTGCGTTGCGTGACTTTTGATCAATTATTGTTTGCTTGCCATTATTGTTGTAATTATTATTTTTCATATGTGTCCATGTATGGGTGTATTTTGTTGCAATTGTTTGGTTTTTGGTTGAGCTCTCTCCCTCTCTCTCTCTCGTTGCATGTATGTATTTTAATTACATACGATGGTAGTCGTAAGGACGCCGCGAATGTACACACGCGTTATATAATATTTCTCTGTCGAGGTTTGTAGGTATGGCTGTGTGTGTGTGTGTGTGTATGTGTGCATGCGTTAGGTGCCCGCATTTAATGACATGTGCGTGTGAGTGTGTGTGGCATTTGTGTTGCAGTTGATTATTAAAAAATAAAAATTAATTAAATAAATTAACAAACAGCGAATGTAGTCGTGCACATGGACACAAAAAAAAACAAGAAAAAATTTTAATTAAAACAGAAAACCAAATATCAAAAAGTGCAACTAAAGAATACGTTTACTGAAAAGAATTCAGAGCTCTGGCCTTTCGATTGTAATTGTAATTTAAATTCATAATTTGAATGGAGACCTGAAGGGTATCTTACTAAAAATGTTCGGATCGCCGACCTATTTGGCATTTTCATAAATTTCACATTTTTTTCAAAAAACTGATTATTTTCTCAGGCTCATATCTTGCAAACCGTTTGGAATTTTTGATTTTTGTTCACTGAGGCACAGTTGTAGCTATTCTCACAATAAACAACAACAAATCTTTAACGCCTTTAAAAAATTAGATTTTTTTCTTCAACATTGCCTGCCTCTGTTCAGGTCCATAGGTAGCAAACGGTTCAAAAATCCAGGAAACAACTAACTACATAAATGTACCTAAGATCTGAATAAACAAGTTTCTAGAACATATAAACTTCCTAGGAATGATTCTTAAAAGAGTATCAATTCATCTTCAAGGTGAACTTGAAAAAAGATCTGCTGTTCAGGTCCATAGACAGCAAACCCTTCACAATTCAAGGAAACAAGCAACGTCAAAAATGTACCTAAGATCTGAATAAACAACTTTTTAGAATATATGAACTTCCTAGGAATGATTCTTAAAAGTGTATCAATTCGTATTTGCTTTCTAGAATTGCGTTAGACATTTTTTGGAGCGTATGCGGAATATTAATTGAAAAAAATTCGCTAATGGTATTCTAGAAAGCAAATGTGACCAGAGCCACATCTTTGCCTCAGAGAGTAAATCAAAATTCTAAACGGTTTACAAGATACGAGCCTGAGAAAATTAACACTTTTTTGCAAAACACTTTTTGACATTGTGCAACCAGCAGTTATTGTGTCTCACTTATTTACAGTTGCAAGCATAATTTTTGTGTTGTCCACCCAACATTGCCAACGCCTTTTCGGTTAATGGAAAAATCACCAGTCAGAAAAAAATAAAAAAAATAAAAATTTCCTTCAACAAGTCGAAAAATATAAAAACTAGTTAACTTTGGAAATATTTCAAAAATATATACAGTTGTCAAATTTGTATGTTTAGTACCTTAAAAAATTTCGTACAATTTGAATAAAAAATTTTTTTTTATCGAATTCCCAAATGTTTGCCAGCACAAATGTTACAGACTTTTGGCCGATGAATTTGGTTTCGGGACCACTGTGCGACGCTACAAATATTCTCGCCTTTTGTGTCCACTGTTCCTTTTTATTAACTTCTGGTTATTTTTTTCTCAATATTTTCTCCGGCCGAATGTAGAAGATTTTTCCGTTTAGCTAGCATCCGGTCTGAGATCTCTTGTTGTGGGAAATGCTTCAGAGAGGTCACGTTCAACAAAAACTTGTAAACTTTGGAAATATTTCTGAAATATATACGGTGATCCAATTTTTAGAGTTAGTACCTTAAAAAAATCCCTACTACTTGAATAAAAAACAATTTTTTACAGAATTTAAATAAGTTTTTCGGATCAAAACTTACAGACTTTTGGCCGATGAAATTGGATGATAGAACGCTGCCAATATTCGCCCCATATATCTAAGGATGTGGACTTTTGTTAAGAAATATATGTACAAATACAAAAACAATTGTCACACATATTTCTTATCAAAGGTTTATAAAGTGGTTATAAATGAATACGGTCAGTGGGCGACCCTTTCTTGTGAGTCGGACATAGCACGCTAGGATTCTTATCATCAGGCCGGCTTTCTTTCATGGCTGTGGTGTAGTCTGGCTGATGCCTGAACGTTATCAGCTATTATCCTGTGGCATTTCTATTGACAACTGTGGTATGGTTTTGCATTGCTTCATTCAGATTGTCCTTGGGCCTTGGGCCACGGTGGACAAGGTGGAGACATATTGCTTCTAAATCCTCAACAGAGTCGATGTGTCTCTCAACAGATTCCCATGTTAATCTTTACAGGAATTTATGACCGAGTTTTTCTTTTGTTGAGAAATTCCCCATTGAAAATTGAAAACGTCCCCAACCCTTAGCATTTTGTTCAAGTTTCAATTTCGACCATAGCGTATGAGTAATATTTTGTCCACATAAATTACGCATATGCTACGAAGGCAACAAAGAAATGCGATAATAATATTACAAAAATTATATCTGGGATATCCGATTTTCGTTGTAGTAAAATTATATAGAAACGTCACGATTTTCCTTCGGTTGCTGTCTCAAGAGATTTCTATCAAACCCCTGCAATGAATGTCTTGAAACGACATTCAAGACATTCAGTTCAAAAGCGAATCATTCTATGCTTGCAAAACAACTGAATAGGGCAAGTGCCTTTCAGTATTTTGGTATTTCGTTTAATTTCTTTAAAAATTACCAAAACTGAACTTTAGATTTGAGGAAGATAAATAATTTCCTGGTCCATGCCGGACACCTGCCGTCTCGCCGGTTATCTGGGGGAAAACAATTTGTCACAAATTACCATAAAATCAATTAGTTGTATGCCGCTCACCGGCCGCAGTTGCCATAAAAGATTGCCAGCCAAAAATTAACCCAAATTTCTAAATGGAAATACGTGCATATATCAAGAGCATTATCATTATTTTCCAGGGTAACAATGCAGCAAAGATGACGGCGGCGACGACAACGAAGACTTTCTTTTTAAAGACCAAAAATAGTCATAAACATTAAGGCCGACTCTTAAAAAGCTCGACATGCCACATAAATACCTACTGGGATATGTGAGAGAGAGAGAGAGAGCATACGTTGCTCATGGCTCATGGAGACAAAACGCAACCGACTGACCGAACGTTGTACACGAAAAGTAGTTCATTATATATTCAATAGCATTTGGTTATTTTTTGCTAATACACTTTCTTGGTTCAATTTCCCGCAAAAGAAGACAGCCAGACGGACGGACAAATAGATTAACAACAACAGAGAAAATACACCGAAACAAATAAAAACTAAACAACCGAGCAGAGCAGAGCTGAGCAGAGTTGAGCTGGAGGGGGGGTAGCTGGAGCCACCAAATAGCTTTGTGCTGCCAACATTCAGAGACTTGCACTCCCCCAACGCAAGTTTACCGCGCTCTCCAGCCAACGACGGCCAGCATCACACAGCAGCTTCAGATATTTTGCTAGCTGCCACAAGTGTTAAGTGCGGCCGATTGTGTGTGTGTGTGTCTGTGTGTGTGTGTGTTGCAGACGAATGTTCGAATGTTATGGCTTGTGAGGAGGATAACCTCATTGACCAAAGTAACAAACATGGAACATCAAATGTGAATTAGTGCAACACTCAAGTCCACTTCGTCTTCATCGTCTTTGGCTCTGGTGCTCGGTGGCATCGGGGCTCGTCTCATCTAGTTTTTTGGCCATAGTTGCATTACATATATGAGTACATTCCTGTTGCTTTTGTTGCCATCAGGCCAAACTCCTGCTGCTGCTGCTTCTCTGCATATTTTACTCTATTGACTTTTCTGGACGATCTGCTGTTTTTTTTCGTTGTTCTTCTTGTTGTTGTTGTTTTTGTTATATTCGTTTAGTTGATATGCTTCTCACTAATGCTTTAGTTAAGGTTGGCTTGATGTGGATGACGATGCTGCTGCTGAGACTGACGAGGACGACCACAGACGCTGTTGCATGCATAATTTCTTGGCTTTAATTTGTAGTCCTCCGTTCTTACTCTGACCCCCTCGTGTCCCACCCCTCATACAAAAAAGCTACACAATTATAATTTTAAGTTATTGCAGGCCACATGCCTGCTGGTTTTCTATTTTTTTTGTTGCTCGTTACAATGCGAGTATGCTGTGGCCAATATCTCCATATTGCTGTCGTAGGTTGTGTTATTAGTGTTGCTAATGTTTTGTGGATTTATTTGCTGGCCGATCGAGTGGGAGGGCTGCTGCCCGGTTGTCTTGAGGGTCAGGGGATTTGGAAAGTGTTTTTACGTGTTTAGTTTGAAGTTGTTTCGGTTTCTGTCCATAATCGATATGATTTCTAATGTGTGATATTCGGCATATTCTCGAGAGAAAGAATGTGTGAGGAGATTTCTTTTTATTATCCCAAAAAAAAAAAAAACAGAACTATGAGGCCGAAATAAAGTCCTAATTCAAATGCATTGGAAGAACATAGAAAGTAGATTTAAGGGCTGTCCTGATATTGTAAATTTAGGCGACTTCTCTACAGAGAATATAACCTCATAAGTCAGGTAAAGCATTTCTAAAAAATAGTGATGGACAATATTTTTGAGACAAATAAAAACCCCCCCAAAAAAATTAAATGTTAGCTACATTTTTAATAAAAACCGCCCCAATTTTATGATATTTTTTTATTATAAAAAAATCCCCAATTTTGTATGAGATTTTTTTTTAAAAATAAAAAAACACAATGAAATATTAATTAAAATGATAAAAAAAACACCCCAATTTTATGAGATTTTTTTATTATAAAAAATTACCCAATTTTGTATGATATTTTTTTTAAAAAATAAAAAAAAAACATTGTTAAATATTAATTAAAATGATAAAAAAAAACCGCCCCAATTTTATGAGATTTTTTTATTATAAAAAATTCACCAATTTTCTATGAGATTTTTTTTTTAAAAAATAAAAATAAAAAAAAAAATTAAATATTATTTAAAATTATAAAAAAAAACACCCCAATTTTATGAGATTTGTGTATTATAAAAAATTACCCAATTTTGAGATTTTTTTATTATTAGGAAATTTTGTTTTACAAATCAAAAATAAAAAAAAAATTAAATATTAATTAAAATTATAAAAAAAACCCAATTTTATGAAATTTTTTTTTAAAAAATAAAAAAACACATAAAATTAAAATGATAAAAAAAAACACCCCAATTTTATGAGATTTTTTTATTATAAAAAAATCCCCAATTTTGTATGAAATTTTGTTTTAAAAAATAAAAAATATAAATTAAAATTATAAAAAACACATAAAATTAAATATTAATTAAAATGATAAAAAAAAACACCCCAATTTTATGAGGTTTTTTTATAATAAAAAATTACCGAATTTTGTATGACATTTTTTTTTTAAAAATAAAAAAAAACAAAATGAAATATTAATTAAAATTATAAAAAAAGCCCAAATTTTATGAGATTTTTTTATTATAAAAAATTACCCAATTTTGTATGAAATTTTTTTTTAAAAAATATAAAAAAAACAGAATGAAATATTAATTAAATTATAAAAGAAACACCCCAAGTTTATAAAAAATTTTATTATGAAAAATTCCCCAATTTTGTATGATATTTTTTTTTTAAAAATAAAAAAAAAAACAAAATAAAATATTTAAAATTATAAAAAAAAACACCCCAATTTTATGAGATTTTTTTATTATAAAAAATTACCCAATTTTGTATGAAATTTTGTTTTAAAAAAATGAAATATAAATTAAAATTATAAAAAAACACGCCAATTTTATAAGATTTTTTTTTTATTATAAAAAAATCCCCAATTTTGTATGATATTTTTTTTTAAAAATAAAAAAAACACATTAAGTGAAATAAAATGAACAAAAGAAGAATTCCCAAAAAAAAATCTCATAAAAAATTGGGTTGTTTTGCATAATTTAGTTTGATTTTATTTTTGTTTTCATTTTTTTATGCCTTTTCATTTGTAAAATATTTGAAAAATCCCCCCAAACGACCAACACTAAAATTACCCAAAAAATTCGCAAAAATCCCCCAATAAAAAGCCCAATATGAAAATTTACCCAAAAAAAAAAAACGAAAACCCAAACGATTTAGGGGAAATTATCCAATGCAAAATCCCCCAAAGAACACAACATTATAAACAAAATCGATATATAATTGTCTTCTGTTACGAAAATAATCCCAAAAATAAAAGATTTGGGGAATTTTTTCATTGTCTGAAAATAAAATGTTACCTAAAAATTTAAAAAAATTTGGGGAATTTTTTCATTGTAAAACTGAGGATTTTTTTTTAAATTTTTAGGTAACAATGAAAAAATTACCCAAATTTTTTTTTAATTTTTAGATAATATTTTATTTTCAGACAATGAAAAAATTCCCCAAATCTTTTATTTTTGGGATTACTTTTATAACAGAAGACAATTACATATCGATTTTTTGGGAAATTGATCATTTTGTTTTTGGGACATTTTTCATTTGAGGGCTTTGGCTTTTTTTTGGTCCACCCTTTACGATGTAAGCCTTGAGCTGTAGGGTTTCATGTGTGAGCTATCAGATATTCATATTTACTCCAACTATTGGCAGACTTTTCCCCTTTAGCGATAGCTATTTAAATGGACCTTGGTGGCCTGTTTCGGTAAGCCAACTCTTTCCATGAAAGATGCTTGGGAGTAATACTCCCTGATACTTTTTATTCCGAAAGCTCGAAATTATCATGTGACCATTTAATGATCTTCAAACATCAGAAAGAAACCCATTAAATCCACTTTTCAACTTAGCAATAATGAAACTTGGTTTTTCAGCGATTACACTTTCCAAACACGCAATTGCCGCAGACCTGCCTTGAAATAAGGATATCACACCTTTGTGGCTGTCGGTGGCCCAGTCCGTCGCTCTGTTGGCCTATCTCTCTGAGTGCTTATCGCAAATGTATTATTAATTGCAACATGAATGTCTTTTGAACATTTAATATCGATTTTCTACATGTTGCAAATCAAATTAAATCAATACCTCATCCGCACAGAGTCCAGTTGCTCGAGCAACAGACACACACACAGCAGACAGGCAAAGGCCAGTTGTGGTGCTGCCGATGCTGGCAAAAATTATAATTGCTTATAATTAAAGTCGTTACTATTAATAATATTGAAATGCTAATATATCAAACTGGATTTTAAGCACACAATATCAAAAAAAAAAAATTGGAAGAGGAAAATCGCAGAAATAAAAAAACTGGCTTTGACTGGATCCACCAGGGGAGTATCTGTAAATGAGGAATAATCATTTTGTTTTTTTTCATCTGTCATACAAGGAAATTATCTATACTCGACAAGAAGTTTCCAGCTAATTGTCTAAGCTTTTCGATTTAAGGTGGCAGAATTGTGCTGGCTGGTAGCGGCCTGCCAACCAGGATGAAGCCGATGATCAGCCGAATCATCAGCTGCACCGGTGTATGTGTATGTCTGAGACTTTCAGTGTCCAAACATATGTTATTATTACTTTATAATGACATGAAAGCTATTTTTTGTTTTAGCAACTCCAGTTGTTGTCTCGTTCTCCTACTGTCGAACCGCATATGAATACCCCCAGTGTGGACCAACCATCGCTAATGGTGACTTTTTAACATCTTACGATGACCACTTCTAATGGCAACCGGGTTTTTCCATACACCAAAGCAGCGGAAGACATTTCACATGCTAAAATAGAAGAAAACAGACTCGGCAAAAGAAAATAGATATTCATTAGGCCAGGCCATTCGGTTGGCCGTTATGATCGGGCTGCGTGTGTGGTTGTCTTTGTGAAAAGCAGCCAAAGGAAGGAAGAGTTTGTGGGGTGGGGTGAGGGGAGAAAAAAAGTAATGATTAAAAAGTCTACAAATGTTTGGCTGCATAACATCCATTTGACCAGCCACTGACATTTAATATAACATCCAAAAAGAAGACAAACAGAAAATTAGTGAACGAGGAGGGTATGAAATGAAGGGAGCACACAGAGTAGTCGCTATCAATAGAATCTATTGGAGAATTTAAATTCAAGCAAAAATAATATTAATTTGGTTTTCAAATTTTTAATTTTTTTTAATTTTTATAAAATCTGGTTAAATTCAAGCACAAATTATATTATATTTTTTTTCCAATTTGAAATTTATTAAATTGCCAGCTTGTCCCGCAAATGACAAATACGCTGGGGCCAACCTCGCCATTATATAAAAATCTTAATATATATTTACCCTCGACACTGATTCACTGACTCTGTCACGCAGTACGTAGGAATTTAAATAGGCATTCTATAATTTTCTATAAATAATAATAATAAAAAAAATAATATTTTTTTTTTGTACAGAAATTGTCTTTTCCCCAAATTTTTTTTTTCCATTTTTTTTTTCCAAAAATTTTTTTTTTTACAAAATTTTTTTTTCAACACATATTTTTTTTTTTACAAAAATTTTTTTTTTTCAACAAAATTTTTTTTTCCACAAAATTTTTTTTTCAGCAAAATTTTTTTTTTCAACAAAAGTTTTTTTTTCCACCAAATTTTTTTTTTTCAACAAAATTTTTTTTCCACATTTCAACGGGCGCAATAGGCGCGTTACAACTTACTAGTATACGATAAACAAATAAAAAAAAATTACATAAAAATGAATCCATTCATTCCCGGAAATTGTTTCAAACCTTTTTGGAATGACATTTTTTTCTGAACCTTTTTGGAATGCAATTATTTTTCTTACGTTTCCGATGCGGGAATATTTTTTAGAATTTCGCCCTAAAAGAAAGGACCATGTTTTCAAAAGATGATGAGAAAAAAACAAAGAATAATTCCCGTTTTGGGACTAACAAATTGTAATTTTTGCACTAAATGTATCCTGCACTGGAGGTGTGAAAATCAGGGGGAGTGGAGTTCAAAAAGTACATTTAAAAAATGGGTTACCCTTCCACCTTTCCAAATCAGTTTACTGAAGTTTAGAAAAAAAAAATTGCAAAAATGATAACTTGTTTTGTGTGGTCTACAAACAAAATGTTCTTCCCAAAGTCTAAAAATGTCCCCCCTAAAATCTAAAGATACGACAAGTACTAAACTTTGGAAAAAAAGAAAATATACAAATAAAATGTCGCTCCTAAAAATTCAAAATATAAAAAGTACTCCAATTAAAAAAAAAAAAAAAAATCGCAAAAATTAAAAAAATCCTTTTGGCTGGATCTACAAATAAAATATCCCCCCACACCAAAAAAACGTTGAAAAATAAAAACAAACATACAACTAGAATTTCGCAACTAAAATCTAAAAGTACAAAATGTCTCCACTTAAGGAAAAAAAAATCGCAAAAATAATAAATGCCCTTGGCAAATAAAATGTTCCCTCTAGAATCTAAAAATCACCCCCCCCCCCCCTTCCCTTCTAACAAAAAAAAAATACCTTTGAAAAATAAAAAAAATAAAAATATTCACGTAAAACTTAATAATACAAAATGTACTCAACTGTGGAAATACTTGTAAAATATATCCAATTGTCCAATTTTTACAGTTAAACCCTTCAAATAATCATTCACTCCTTGCCCGCAATCAGTTTTTTACAGAACCCAAAAATGTTTATTGGATCCCAAGTTATAGACTTTTTGACCGAAGGAAATGGATTGTGGAACAATGTGCGCCATCGTCATAATGGCAATTTTTTCTGGGGGGGAATTTTTCATAAATTCGCTGTCGCCATAGCAGCGTTTTTTTTAGGGGGGGGGGGGATTTTCCATAAATTACTTGGGGATTTTCCCCAATTTTTTAAGGAAATTTTCAAGGTTTTTTTTTGGGAATTTTTCATCTACTTTGGAGAATTTTGCATTTGGTTTCCCGCCCCCACCTGAAGGCGAAATATACTCAACTTTGGAAATATTTCTAAAATATAAACAATTGTCCAATTTGTAGTGTTGATACCATAAAATAATGGACCAGTCCTTGCCTACAATCAATTTTTTTTAGATCTAACAAAAATTTACTAGATCAAAAGTTACAGACTTTTGACGGCTCTATGAAAAATACTCCAAATGAAAATGACCCAAAAAAAAAAATGTAAAATTTCCCAAAAAATTATTATTAAAAAATTATTGGTAAAATACAAAATTGGGGAGTTTTTCATAAAATTTATTTTTCGTTTTGGGGACATTTTTCATTTGGAGTATTTTTCATAGAGCCACTTTTCTCTGTGCGCCAACGTCGTTGCATCCGGAATTTTTCATAAATTGTTTGAGGGAGTTTTTCATTTGGTAAATTCTTAAATATTTGTTCAGAGAGCTTCCTAAGTCTACATCAATTTGTAAAATTCTTTGCATTGTCATTATTAAAAGAAGGTCTTAGTTTAGATGAACTCACCTTTCGAAATAACTCTCGGAAAACCTTACCTTCGATTAGTCCCAGAATTATGCTGTGTTACTCCTTAAGAACTCCTGCGACTCAGTCAAGATGAACGGCCAACCGGACGCCTCTGAGTATGTGGGGAAAATTGAAATGAGTTCAAAAAAACACAACAACAGCAAAGAATCGAAATATTGTTGTTGCATCAAGAAGCGAACAGCGCAGGCAATGTTAATTTCTTGGCAGCATTTTCAACCAAATTTAGTGCAATTGCTTTGGACGTTATACAATGCTACCAACACTAACACCACCAACACCACCACCAGCAATAGCAGCAACATTTACGGCTGCAATATCGCAAGACTATTAATGTTGTTGATGTATTTAATGTTTTGTTGCATGCTGGGTTTTGGGGGCCCATAACGCCGTGTCTACATTGCATCTTAAGTAGATACTTTTGTTTAAGGCCATAACACTGCAGCAGCTCCAGTTTTGTTGCCCCCATAAGAAGATTCAGCGTTTGGTTGTTGTTGCGCTGTTACTGATGCTGATGCTGATGAAGCCTGGAGGGCGCGTGCTGAATTTAATCAGTTTCAGTTTATATTGCATGTTGCGTACAATGACACTCTTCGCCTAAGATCGCTTCACTCCAACTGACTGGGGGTTTTTCTTTTTCGTTGTTTTTTTGTTTGTTTATAGACTTGTGGAAAATAATACAAAATTGTAGTCGTTGTGGCAGAAGCAGCAACAGAACAACAACAAATTTTAAGAAATTAGAACATGAAGTGTATGGGCCGGTCGCCTGGCATGTACATCGTTGCCGATCGAGAGACAGAAAGAGCAAGCAAGAGTTTAGATTTCATTTATAGCTTAAGGTTAAATGACAAAATATTATATTTAACGGTTTAGCAAGGCAGAATTAAGAATTATGGAGAGACCTACACTGGATGGGAAGGTGGGTAGGTAGACATAATAATCATGGGCCACCATTAGCATTTGCAATAGAATTGAAGAGACCTGCCAATTTCTTATGGGTTTCCCATATGTGAGAGTCCATTAAATCGTTGAGACCTGTCTTTATATTCCCGACCCTCTGGCAGGAATTGATACAGACAATAATGGGCGAACTAAAGTCTAAGACCCTTTCTAAAAGAGAACGTTGCTTCCCAGTGAAAACACTCCTTGAGAGCGAACATAACCTAATTCACTAATCCGAATAAACGGAAATCAAGTATTAATTGCAAAAATTAAAACTTAATTGACATCCAGCAAGTGAAGCTGCTCAATAAATATGTTAATTGAAAAAATATATACATAATTGTCGTGGGATTAGCAATAAGATGAATTCTATTAATACCATACATAATAAACCTGAATTTTCTAAAAAAAAAATAAAAAAATTCAGACAATGATAACCCAGCTTCTATTAAAAAATTTATTATCTCAATTAAAACTTCATTAACTGCTCAATTAATATACAGTCGAACTTCTCTATTACGAACTTCCGTACAACGAAGTTCTCTATATAACGAATTTATTTCCAGAACACTGCAGTTTCGTTAAATTTTCAGTATGTTTTGATCTCCTTATAACGAGTTTCCTTATAGCGAATATTTCTTTACTACGAATTTTTTCTACGCCCGTAACTCGAATGCTCATGCGTTTTTGATCTCCGTATAACGAGTTTTACATAAACACATTTTTCACTCTCACCATACACACACATATTTTCATTTTTTATTTGTTTTTGTGTGTGAGATTAAAATTTCTACTCTCTGTAAGTGAGAGAAATGTAGGCTCGCATAGTAGACTACACGGAAAAATGGAAAAATCAAACGCAGACACAAATTACCAATTATTTTAAATAAAATTCAACATACATAAAAATAAAATTTTTTTAAAATAATTCTATATTACGAATTTTCTATATAACGAATTTTTTTTTGGTCCCCTTGAGATTCGCTATATTGAAGTTCGACTGTATTATTTAAATAAATTGATATTTGAATTCATTTAATGCATTTTTTAATGGAATTGTAACCAAAATTTCGTAACCTGAATTAAAACTTAATTAATTTCCAATCGGTCTCAAATAATTAATTTTTTCATATTATTTTTTTTTTAAATTAAAAACAATTGTTTAATTCAATTATTATTTTAATATATTCAATTATTTTTTGATTGATATAAACAAAACAACATTTTTCTGTTAAATTTTTAAAATAAAACAAATTCTTAATTAAATAATTTTTTTAAATTATACAATTAATTTTTTAATTGATATAAACAAAACAATTTTTTTTACCTGAGACGTAACAACAACATTCTTCTGTTAAATTTTTAAAATAAAAGAAATTATTTAATTAAATTATTTTTTTAAATTATACAATTAATTTTTTAATTGATAAAAAAAAAATTTTTTTTTACCTGAGACGTTATTTTTTTTTTTCAAAAAAAAAGTAAACGGAGTTTTATTTAAAAAATGTGTTACCTCAATTAAGAATTAATTAATTTCCTATTAATATATTAATTAGTTAATTATCAAGTTTAGAAAATGCTCAATTAATATATTAATTAAGTAAATGCATGTTTTAATTTATTTAATTATTTTGTTTTGATTATAAGTTAGCTCGATTAAAACACAATTAATTATTTAATATATTCACATATTTTTTTAAAATTAAACTGTAAAATCTTTTCAGCCTGTAAAGACGCCCAATTAATAATTAAATTTGTAATTTTAATACAATTAATTAATTAATTACATTTTTATTTTAATACATTCAATTAACATTTTTAATTTATATAACCAAAAACATTTTTTTTGTCTGGGCCACAATTTTCCACAATTCGAATACTCCGAATCCAAAAAAACCGAGCTGGAAATTAAAAATTTGATTTACCTCAATTAAAAATTAATTAATTGTTAAGATCAATTAAATAAATAAAATATTATTTTAATAAATTGAATTATTTTTTTTACAAAAAAGAAAATTTTGTTCCACCGTCCGAATATTCCAAATAAAAGGAAACCGAATTTCAAAAAATTTGTTACCTTAAATAAAAATGAATTAATTTTTGGACGGAACATGTGCTAAATTATTATATTAATTAATTAAATTCATATTTGGATTTTTTATAAATTAATTTTTTAAATATAATTTACCTCAATTAAAACTTAATTAATTCCTAGTTAGTCTTAATTAATTATTGTATTCATTCAATCAAATTTTGAATTCAAATAAACAAAAAAAAAAATTTATTTTCAAGACAAATTTTTTTTTTTATAATTTCTTAGTCTTAATTAATTGGTGATTTTATTCATTTAATTAATTTTTTTAATTGATATAAATATATATTGAAAAGATGTTCAATTAATGTATTAAGTAATTTTTTTTAAAATAATTTTTGAAATATGAGTTGCCTTAATTAAAACTTAATTAATTCCCAGTCAGTTTTAATTAATAATATCATTCAATTAATTTTTTAATTCTAATAAAAAAAATTAATATTTAAAATTTTAAATTTTTAATTCAAATAAACAAAAAAAAAGTTTATTTTCAAGGCAAATATTTTTTTTTTTTATAATTTCTTAGTCTTAATTAATTGGTGATTTTATTCATTCAATTAATTTTTTAATTGATATATACTGAAAATATGTTCGATTGATCTATTAATTAATTAAATTTTTTTTTTAATTTTTTAATATAATTTTTGAAATATGAGTGAAAAATTAGACCGTAATTAATTCCCAGTCAGTTTTAATTTAATAATATCATTCAATTAATTTTTTAATTGCAATAAAAAAAAAATTTTTGTTTATTTTTTATGAAAATATTTTTTTTTTATAATTTCTCCGTCTTAATTAATTAATTATTTTATTCATTCAATTAATTTTTTTTAATTGAAATATTTTTTTTTTCATAATTTCTGTAACGTTTTTAGGATTAGTCCAAAAATGGTTAAACAAAATTCTGGGAAATAAAGAAGGTCAAACTTATTTCGGCTTTGAGATCTGTCCTACAACTGTTTCTCCTTGACTTTTGCAAAGATTCTAAGGTTTCTGGCATTGTATTTGGTCACTTGTTGATTGTATCTCTCTTCACCTCTCAACTCCTGCGATGCACCACCATCGCTGACCGTAGAGTGCTGCGAATACGTTATGCCTCGAATATCTATTTTTTTTTTTTTTTTTGTAACAAGATTTATAACAATTACCGTAGAATATTAAGTTAAACTGGTTTTTTTTTGCAGAATATTAATTTAATGTAAATAACATGAGTATCCATCTTCCATGTTGGCAACGATACGGGGATGACACGAACGCTGCCTTGCTGGCATCTCAGAATTTTACAGAATTGTTGCAAGCGAACTTAATGCTTATGATAATTAATATTTGAGATAATTGTCATGCTATAGTCAATGAAGAAAATGATAAATTAAAAGATCCAGTTCGAACATGATGACATTCGTTAGCGGTAGTTTTCCGATACGGAGTTGGGAATCTGTGGACAGCGTGGAGTGGAGATCTTCTCTTAAGGCAAATGTCAAACACAACCGTAACGTTTGTAGGTCGTAGAAAAGGCGTTGAATGCCCTCTAGTGGAAAAAAAATCCACATCAAACGACCTGTCCTCTTGATGGGGTTTGTCTGGGAGGAATGGGAAAGTGTGGAAATTTAACCTTTCAGTTTGTAAGAAGGGGCACACTTGGAAGGCCAGCGGGAGACTCACTAATCGAGGGGTTACGACCAACGGGAGACTCACTAATCGAAGGCTTAAGAAAACCTCGAAGGTGGTTTCCAAAAAAAATCTTTTTTTTTTTGTAACAAGATTTATAACAATTACCGTAGAATATTAAGTTAAACTGGTTTTTTTTTTGCAGAATATTAATTTAATGTAAATAACATGAGTATCCATCTTCCATGTTGGCAACGATACGGGGATGACACGAACGCTGCCTTGCTGGCATCTCAGAATTTTACAGAATTGTTGCAAGCGAACTTAATGCTTATGATAATTAATATTTGAGATAATTGTCATGCTATAGTCAATGAAGAAAATGATAAATTAAAAGATCCAGTTCGAACATGATGACATTCGTTAGCGGTAGTTTTCCGATACGGAGTTGGGAATCTGTGGACAGCGTGGAGTGGAGATCTTCTCTTAAGGCAAATGTCAAACACAACCGTAACGTTTGTAGGTCGTAGAAAAGGCGTTGAATGCCCTCTAGTGGAAAAAAAATCCACATCAAACGACCTGTCCTCTTGATGGGGTTTGTCTGGGAGGAATGGGAAAGTGTGGAAATTTAACCTTTCAGTTTGTGAGAAGGGGCACACTTGGAAGGCCAGCGGGAGACTCACTAATCGAGGGGTTACGACCAACGGGAGACTCACTAATCGAAGGCTTAAGAAAACCTCGAAGGTGGTTTCCAAAAAAAATCTTAATATATATTTACCCTCGACACTGATTCACGCAGTACGTAGGAATTTAAATAGGCATTCTACAATTCTATAAATAATAATAATAAAAAAAATAATATTTTTTTTGTACAGAAATTGTGTTTTCCCCAAATTTTTTTTTTCCCCAAATTTTTTTTTTACCAAAATTTTTTTTTTCCAAAATTTTTTTTTTACAAAATTTTTTTTTTCCAAAATTTTTTTTTACAAATTTTTTTTTTTAAAAAATTTTTTTTTCAACAAAATTTTTTTTTTCCACAAAATTTTTTTTTCCACAAACTTTTTTTTCGACAATGTTTTTTTTTCCACAAATTTTTTTTTTTCAACAAAATTTTTTTTCCAATTTTTTTTTTTTTTTCAACAAAATTTTTTTTTTCCAAAATTTTTTTTTTACCAAAATTTTTGTTTTCCAAAATTTTTTTTTTACAAATTTTTTTTTTTACAAAATTTTTTTTTCAACAAAATTTTTTTTTTCCACAAAATTTTTTTTTTCAACAAAAAATTTTTTTTTTCAACAAAAATTTTTTTTTCAACAATATTTTTTTTTTCAACAAAATTTTTTTTTCCACAAATATTTTTTTTTCAACAAAAATTTTTTTCCACAAATATTTTTTTTCCAAATTTATTTTTTTTCGAAATTTTTTTTTACAACAAAATTTTTTTTTTCAACAAAAATTTTTTTTTTCAGCAAAAATTTTTTTTTCAACAAAATTTTTTTTTTCAACAAAAATTTTTTTTTTCAACAAAATTTTTTTTTTCAGCAAAAATTTTTTTTCCACAAATTTTATTTTTTTTCCAAATTTTTTTTTACAAAATAGTTTTCTCAAAATATTTTTTACAAAATTTTTAAAATTAAGTAACAAATACTTTCTCAAGCAAATTAACGGGCGCCATAGGCACATTACAACTTACTAGTTATTTATATTTTTAAATACTCGGTAGTTCATTTATTTCTTTTAATTTTTTTTTGATATATTTATTACAATAAAAAAAATTATAATAAACTAAAATCTAAAGGGCACTAGCAACAAAGACTATGGGCCTGAAAAGACCTTCCAAAACAGTCAGTAGTTATTAATTCTGCAGCCTTAGGAAAATTTCACAAATTCTCTATTTCGCAGCAACTGCAGGGAGATCCTTGGGAAGCCCAGAGCGGACCGATGGCTCTACAAATAAAGGACGTCTGTGTTGTTACTCAATTCCTTAGATGAAGCAAAGTTACCGCACAGTGTATGTGATGCAGTAAGTCCTTCGCCTCATCGCAAATATTCCTTGCGTCTCATTCGACGAACTCTCTCAAGTTCGGCCATCAATTCATGGCGATCACCCAATTAATAATAAACTATCCAACAAATATTTCCACAACATGTTCTGATAATATTCCTCAATTGTCTGAATGTGTTTTTTGGCCCCAGAGCGAGAATGGATTCCAATGAATCCGAGATGCTGGCATTATCTTATCCCCGGTCCATAGATAATGTGTATGGGAATAGACCAAGAGGCCATGGCAAATTTGATTGATTTGATGTCGCATGTTTGGAGCAGTTTCGAAATAGCACCCGGTAGAACTCCTTGTCATATTAATCTTATTTAATTAAAGCTCAGCGAACAAAACGCGCGCCGCCGATGCGACAGCGACATAAATGAGAGCAAAGAAAATCAATTTGGTTAAGACAAACGCTCAGGCATACACGGAGACGTGGAAGGCATTTTGAACATAACAGTTAAACATGAAATCATTGGAAATACATGTTGCAACATTGCCAGTTGTCGTTGCAGCCAGCCGCTGCAGCAACTGCAACTCATTTAAAACAAGATGAGCTTAAGAGACGCCTTGGCCAAGATTTACGAGTGGCACTAAACACCGAATGCACGTAAAATAAAGAGTTTCCAATTTGCAACACACGCATCTCCCCCCAAGACCAGACCATGAACATGCAACACCACACCACACAGAAGGCCAAGCCAGCACCACCAACAGCACCAGGCCAAGGAGCTAGCTCAGCCAGCCAAGTGCTCAAGCAGTCCGGCCAAGAGGCCATTGTGAGGGGAGGGGGGGCGACATGGCTGCAGATTGCTGTTGCAACGTTGTTGTGTAGACCAAATTAAATGTTCATTCGCAATGGTATGGTAATGATAATGATAATTGCTAATGACCAAAAACGTAATGAAGCAAAAATTGAGCGCCAACTGTGCCTAGGCGCTCCAAAGGATTTGCTGACTGTTTGCCCGACTGCCAGCAACACGACACACAGCAACTACATGTCTTATCACAAAGTTGTTGTGCCGGCCAGGGGGAGGCGAAGAAGTAGTGGCAAATAAATGAAGCAACTTCAAAATTGTGGTCCGGCAATGCAACGTAATGTTCTACAAGAGAGCGAGAGAGTGGAGGTAGTGGTGGTGGCGGAGGGTAACATTGTCGTCATATGAACATTTTAGATAATTTGTACACAAACACGACATAACAATTTAAAGAAATGAACCAAAAGTAACAACAACGACAGCATCTCAGCAGCAGCAACGAAATTACTGAACTGAAACCAATGGCAAACATTTCGAAGGTGATGAGGAGTTGAGGAGATAAACGGCCGGGGGGGTGGCACTGAGTATGTGCAACCTCAACCGTTCTGTTGCTGAGTAAGTATGCGGACATACAAAGTTCTCCATAAGATATGTGGTTATTATGAATCTGGCCGTTGTAGGTACTTGCGATTACTTGGATGTCCCACCGAATCTTTGAAGTTGGCAGCGATGGGAGAAATACAACCAGACCTCAAGGGATTTAAAACGAAAATCCAGTGGGATCCTTCTGAAGAGGTTTTTGCAACAAACAGGACTGCCATCAAGATGAAATCAGAAAGTTGGTGGGATTTAAAAGGAAATTACTCCTCAAGATCTTACAGAGTGGACTGGCAGATTAGTCCTGTGCGAGGGAACATCTCTAGAGTCAGTCGACCTAATCTTCACACATCACAGCAAATACTAGGAAAAAACCCACGCAAAAGGATTCATACCATATTTTCATGCGATTAAATATAAAGTCGCCTGCGATAGATCCGACAAGAGGAAAGTTATTTGAAAAAGAATGACTCTGAGAGTAAACAGCTGGTATCACGGGAAGCTATATCTATAGAGTCCAGTCGACCTAGTTTCTACGATGTCCCAAATACTGGAGAAAAAAAAACCCCGACGAGCGACAAAAGGATTCATACCATATTTTCATCGATTATGTAAACTCCCGGGGAATTTACTTTTTTTCATATGAATATCTTCAATTTTAAACAGACCGGTAGTCAAACAAAAAACCTGATTCCGATTAATCTACAATGTCTGTCCCTTATCATTATTCTTGCGATCTGTTTAGAAAAAGAGGATATTTTTCTCGAAAAAAAAAAATTCCCCGCGAATTATCTCCCTGGGAGTTTTTATAATCGGGCTGATAAAGTCGCCTTCTACAGATCCGACCAGAGGAAAATTATTTGAAAAAAAAAAACGTCTCTAAGTTACTCGGAGATGCTGAGAGGAAACAGCTGACATCATGGGAACTTCAACTCTAACTTCCCGGTAACCAGAATAATCTAGTCGCTATGGACGAGCGAGGACGCTGAACCTACTTAATCGACCCAGATTCCATCAGAGAATCCTCATTGCTGCCATCACTGACCTCATACACAGAAAAAAAATATTTTTTCGATTCAATGAAAATATTCAAAAAATTCATTGAAAATCCTGTGATAAAACAATTTGTCAACTTAAATAAAATATTCGTATACTGTTTATCAAAAATATCTTTGATGAAGAAAGTTTCATATATAGAAAAAAAATTCTATGTCGTTCATTAAAAATATTTTTGAAATTAACAATAAATTTTTCCATCAACAATTATAATTTTTTTTTTTTTGTTAGCATATTTATGAAAATTTTTATTAAATATTGAAACGAAATTTAATAAAATAGATCGACAAATATTATAATTTTACAATACACAGAAAAAAATAATTTTTCGATTCAATAATATTCACGAATTCAAACAATAAATTCATTGAAAATCCTGTGATAAAACAATTTGTCAACTTAAATAAAATATTCGTATGCTGTTTATCAAAAATATCCTTGATGAAGAATGTGTCATATATAGAAACAAATTTGTATGTCGTTCATTAAAAATATTTTTGAAATTAACAATAAATTGTTTCATCAACAATTATCAAATTTCGTTTTTTTTAGCATATTTATGAATTTTTTTTTTTTTTTTTTTTTTTTTTTTTTTTTTTTTATTTTAATTACAATACAAAGTAAATTTATATTCTAATTTTGGGTCCAAGGATAAACCGAGTGACAAAGACTATTTGGCTTGATTTTTTTGCAGCGACAGACCAAAGCCTCTGGTGGGAATCGAACCCACAACCCCCACGCTGATAGGCAAGCACGCTACCAACTCGCCTACCGGGGCGCTTTGAAAATTTTTATTAAATACTAGTAAGTTGTAATGCGCCTATGGCGCCCGTTGAAATATGGAAAAAAAAATTTTGTTGGAAAAAAAAATTTTGTGGAAAAAAAAAATTTTGATCCTTGAAAAAAAAAATTTTGTTGAAAAAAAAATTTTTTGTGAAAAAAAAAAAAATTGTGGAAAAAAAAATTTGTTGAAAAAAAAAAAAATACAAAATTTTTGTAAAAAAAAAAATTAAAAATTTTTGTAAAAAAAAAATTTTGTAAAAAAAAAAATTTTGTAAAAAAAAATTTTGGAAAAAAAAATGTTTGTTAAAAAAAAATTTGGGGAAAACACAATTTCTGTACAAAAAAAAATATTATTTTTTTTATTATTATTATTTATAGAAAATTATAGAATGCCTATTTAAATTCCTACGTACTGCGTGACAGAGTCAGTGAATCAGTGTCGAGGGTAAATATATATTAAGATTGAAACGAAATTTAATAAAATAGATCGAAAAATTTTATAATTTTTTAAATTTTGTTTAATATTTGTTAAATTTCTTATCATATTTACGAAAAAAAATGTATGTAATATTAAAAGAAACCAAAATACAAATCATAAAAAATTTTATATTTAAATTCAAATTTCTTTCAACATTTGATAACATTTTTCGTCAATATGCTAAAAATGTATCAAATATTAAAACGAAATTTTATAAATGGGATCAACAAAACGTACGTTGCCCAGACAACGACTTCGGTAGAACTTGTAACGGTGAAGAGTGGGAGTAGACAACCGAACACCTTCTCTGCCATTGCCCGGCTGTTGTTGACTTCAGACGGAAGATGTCGGGTCTACAATTTCTAGCAGACAAGAGACAGACAAGACCTGTCTCTTGACGTGGTTGACGTGGAGAGAATGCACTTCTTCATTTCGGCGACGGGTTGGCTGAAAAAAGGCGATTGAAACCAATAAAGTTACGACATATTTTGGGCGACAAATGCACGGTATTACAGTAAACCTTCTGATAAAGCTAGATCCTTCTGAGATCATTGGTAAAAATTGGAAGCGACCTCCTCGTACCACTACAAAGGGACTCCGACAGGGCGACAACTTCTCCTCCAACTTTTTAACATTGTGAGGGAGAAAATATCGTAAAAAAAAACTGAAGTTAATAAAACTGGGGCAGTGAACACCAAAGAGCTCAACTGGAGGACATTGAAATATAGGACGTAGGAAAAATTGAGTGTGACCAGTAACACTGTGCAACAACAACACAAATATTTGGAAAACTAAAAGGCGCTCAGTTTTCGAAAACTAGAAAACAACATTTTTAAGGATAATTTTTTTTTAGATTTTTTTTTTTTTTGGAAATTTTCTCATAAAAAAAAATTTCCGTTTTTGTTGGATGTACCTCCACATTTTGGACTGTACTTTGGAAAACATAAGTCCGCTGGAAGAATATAATTATATCAAATTAAAGGTAACTATGTGAGCTAAAAATAAGACTAACATGATTATTGATATACAAATAATTGTCAAACACCAGTGGCCAAAAAGTAAAAAAAAAAAAATATTTTTGATTAAAAAAATATTTTTAATTAAAAAAAATTTTTTTTTTGTTTGGCATAAAAATTTAAAAAAAAAATAATACGGAGAAATAGAAACATATAGAATCTGTTCTATTTTCGTATAGCCAACACCGAAAGGAAATAAAACAAGCTGGATTTGAAGAAAATCCATGAATAAAGGTGGATGTTATGACGTTTTTGCTGAAAGTATCAGGATTTATAACAAAAAAAATATTTTGTTTTGCATTTTTTTTGCCCACTGTTCCATAATCGTTATTTTCATATAAAAATCATGTGAAGAATATTTTTAGCACACACAATTACCTGTAATTTTTTATATAGCAATGTCTGATCGGACGTCTTGTGGTCAAAATATGGGACACTCGAAGGCAATAGTAAGGAAACATTTTTCTAAAAAAAAAAATCCATTTATTCAGAGAATATTTTTTCCAAATACTTTTTTCTAAATAATATTATAAACAACCATTGAGGAAAAATTGCGATTGCAAAGTCTAATTGAAGTTTTTTTTTTTGTTAAAGAAACGAGTAAGGACAGGAACATGCTTCTGATAGTAAACGGGACGGGTTCAGACTCTGAACCCAATCAACCCGTTTGCATAGGACAGCAAACTCTGTCCTGTACGCTCATTCAAACATCAGCCACCTCCTCCAGAAATTTTCAACTATTTCCATTGCCTGAAAGCTACACCGGAGAACTGCACGGCCGAATTTCACCACTCTCAAATGTAATCGGTGCAACACCAGTAATTAGTGGCAATACGACCAAATAGATAAACAACCACAGCGCTGCAGTAATAACCAACACAGTAAAGATGAAGGTGGTGGTAATGAAAAGATGATGATGCTGACGCAGTCAAAGGGTTTAGACGTACAGATTTTTACAAGAACTGCAACGGACACTTCTCAGTGGACAAAAAGGCTGGGTGAGAGGGGGGGAGAGAGATCCAACACCACACCAAACCAAAAGGAAAAAAAAAATTTTAAATGAAAACTTGAAGCTCATTAATATAAATCGTTATTATGAATACACTTAGGCATACATAAGTACACACATACACATCTATGTATACATACATATATGTACATATATACATGTACATGTATGTATTTATTTATATACAAAAGAGCACACCTAAATGTAGGCATTCCACGAGAAATCACATTAATGAATTCTTCCAAACGAGGTACAGATCGCCCCATACGCTCCATAGCCACACAATGTCCACTGTTCCGAATACCAACGCCGGACAATAAACGAGTTCACCCATACCCAGCAACATGCAGCACCACCACACCTAACAGGGAGCAGGAGAGCGAAGCGGAGCGGTGCGGTGCAAGCGAGCATTAGGACAACAAGAGTTAGCAGAAGTCGGGCAGTGTGAGAGCGGTGCTGACCATGTCCATGCGGCAGTTTGAGTGTGTACCACTCACTGAATGTTGCACGTTTAGATGTTGACCATGCAACAAAATGTTGCATGTAGTTATAGCCACCAAATGCAAAGTAATAATAATTATTGATGAGGTGGTTGTTCGTGTTGTTGTTGTGGTTTTGCTGCTGTTGTTCTTGTTGTTGTTGTCGGTGTCGTTTCTACAACAATTGCATATGTTCGCCTTTTTGTTCACTTATGTTGAAATTAATGATTATGAGTTCAATTCGCCAAAGCCAAAGGAGGTGTGAGTTGTACACACACACACAGACAAAGAGCAAGACGGCTGGGGAATAGGAGGTGAAAAGATTTAACTGATTTTGCAAAGCGGCAAAAGGGGTCTGGTGACAATTCCTCATGTTCCATTAAAAAAACAATTAAATTATAAATTTAGGATCTAATAAAATTAATAATTTGAACAAATTATCCCATGTTTTTAACTCTATATTTTTGTGTGTTTGGAAAATATAAATGTTTTATTAGAAAAAAAAATTGTATTTTGTAAAAAAAAATAATATTTTTCTAAAAAAAAAATATATTAAAAGACAAAAAACAAAATTCTTACAACAAGATGGTAATTTTTTAAGAAAAAATATAATTTTTTTTTTTGGCAAAAACATTTGGCATTTTTAGAAAAATTAAATTTTTTTTGTCTCAATATTTTTTTTATTAGATACAAAATTTGTTGTTTGTTAAAAATATATTTTTATATTAAAAGAAATAGGGTAATTTTTTATGAGCATTTAGAAAAAATAAAATTTTTTTTTGCAAAAAAATTTAATTTTTTTTTTAACTCAATATTTTTTTTTTAACTCAATATTTTTATATTAAAAGAAATAGGGTAATTTTTTATGAGCATTTAGAAAAAATATAATTTTTTTTTGCAAAAAAATTTAATTTTTTTTTTAACTCAATATTTTTTTATTAACTAAATTTATTTATTTTAATTAATTAAAAAATATTATTTTTTTAAAATAAAAAAAAAATTTTAAAAAAACAAAAACAATATTTTTATAAAAAAAACGAAATATATTAACTGAAAATTCTTACTAAAATAGGGTACTTTTTTTAAGAAAAATATAAAAATATAATTTTTTTTTTGGCCAAAAAATATTTTTTTTTAAAATGTATTTTTTTTGACTCCATATCTTTTTTTATTAAAATAAAAATTTGTTGGTTTTTAAATAAATATATTTTTTTTAAACAAATATAAATGAAAAAAAAAATATTATTTTTTTTAGAGAAACATTAATTTTAGTTAATTAAAAAACATTATTTTTTTTTAAAAATAAAAAAAAATATTTTTTTTAAAAATAAAAAAAAATATTTTTTTTAAAAATAAAAAAAAATATTTTTTTTAACTAAAAAAAGTATTATTTTTTTTTTATTAAAATAAAAATTTTGTTGTTTTTTTAAATAAATATTTTTTTTAAAAACAAATATAAATGATTTTTCAGAAAAAAAATATAATTTTTTTTTAGAAAAATATAATTTTTTTTTGAGATAAACATTAGTTTTAATTAATTAAAAAACATTATTTTTTTTAAAAAATAAAAAAAAATAATTTTTTTTAAAAATAAAAAAGTATTATTTTTTTTAAAAATTAAAAAAAATATTTTTTTTAAAAATAAAAAAGTATTATTTTTTTTTTAAATAAAAAAATAATATATTTTAAAAAACAATATTTGTTTATTAATATTAATTAACTAAAATTAATATTTTCCTAAAAAAAAAATTCTATTTTCTAAAAAAAAATAATATTTTCCTAAAAAAAAAATTCTATTTTCTAAAAAAAAAATTATATTTTTTTTCTAAAAAAACATTTATATTTTCCAAACACATTCGAATTCTCAAGATTTCCTCTAATGAGTATTTCTCTGTTGATCCGAGTCATTTATGAACCACTTAATGGCCTCTGGCAGATCAATCAATCATCATTGCCGATGTAAACTACAAATTCCTAGTATTACCTTTGGATTTCCTTCATAAAAATGAAAAATTCGGAATTAAAAACAATTAAAATTTCAAATCTAATCTACGTTGCTTGGCTTCTTTTCGTATTTTTTTTCTCTTTTTGGTGGTTATGGGAGATACATTTTTATTATTATGAATATGCATAAATTAGAAATGTATCAACTAATTACGCACCGAAACGAGTTTAATTGCCAGTCGGAGACCACTAGGCACTGCCGACTACTACTACTACTACTACTTACCCCAATGGTTTGGCCAAGTCTGCCCGACTTGAATTAGTGTCATATTTTAATAGGTTTTTATCTTGGGCGTTAATAGACTCTTAAATTGTCACTGTGAATGGAGTGGCAGAGACACTCAAACAACGAAATTGTGCGTTCATTCATTGCTCCGCAAAAAAAGTCAACTCCATTTGGCGTGATAGAACCAAGGCTAGCCAGCTTTGCTGTGGCCTTAAATTAATGTGTGTTTTTCCTTCCTGCAAAAATGTGATCACCCTTTAACGGGCACATGTAGGAAATGTTACGTTATGTTTAACATAAATGTAGTTGATTTTATGCGATTACGTTGCGTTAGTGTGCGTACGTACGTACGTACGGACGTGAATGTAATGAACGATGCAGTTCGCCTGATAGTGATAAAATGCATGTTTGATTGAATTTTTATGATATCGACATTGTTGGGGTTTATTTTTGTTTTTTTGCAACATGTTGCTGACATATCGATGGATGATCATAAAAATAGTCACTTAGGCAGTAGTTAAAGTTTATGTCTGACGTCTGGTCCTAAGTTCACAATTTAGCTTAAAAGGCTTTCAGAGAAATTTATGCCTGCTTATGGTTTTCGGAAAAATGTTGACTTTGCCAGCAACATTTCTATATCTATAGCGAGAGCGTAGGTGTTTTGTGGTTTCATCAATGCATTTTGTAATTAATCTTAAAATCAGGAGAACCCAACAAGCCGAATTGCTGGCCTAGGTGTATGTCAACGACATGGGACGGTCATGACCGATCCTCCGTTTCAACCTAACCTAGCCTAAATTAGTCTTCCGGATTAATATTACACTAACATCAAATAAAAGTCTGTGTATTTTATATATGGAGAAACTTTTCAGTGCCCGATAAAGACAATTTTTTCTTTTATTGACCTTTTTCATATGCAAAAACAGCACAACAAAAAATAACCCAAAAAATCTTTTTTATTATTAAAAATACATTTTAAGAATTTTTTTATATAAATTTTAGACAATATTTATTTTTTCCTTTATAGACCATTTTTCATGTACAAAAAAAAACAAATTCCACAATGAAAAATTGCCCAATTCTCGTTAATAGCCGATTTTTATTGGGGGGTTTTCATTAACTATTTGGGGGGATTTTTCAGAATTTTTGGGGAAATTTTCAAGTTGGCCTTTTTAGGAATTCTCCAAGAATTCTTTGTTTGGAACCAACAAAAAATAAAGGACATGTTTTGGAGGGATTTTTCATTTGAGGGAATTTCCCATACAGAAAAATGCGGTTGACAGAAGGCGCTACTGTGAAGTCAACCGAGGCAGACACACGAAGGAAATTCAGGAGAAAATGAAGCAAAGTGAGTTCTCAAAAAAAAAAAAAATGGTCGTCCAAAAAATCCCATAAAAAAATTGTGTCTTTTTTATTATGAAAAAATACCCCAAATAATTTTTTTTTTTTTTTTTTTACAAATTTTAGACAATATTTATTTTTTTCTTATAGAAAATTTTTCATGTGCCAAAAAAAAAATGTCCACAATGAAAAATTGCCAAATTTTTGTTAATAGCCGATTTTTATTGGGGGGGTTTTCATAAAATATTTGGGGAGATTTTTCAGAATTTTAGGGGAAATTTTCATGTTGGCCTTTTTAGGAGGGATTTTCCATTTGAGGGAATTTTTCATACAGAAAAATGGAGTTTACAGAAGGCGCTACTGTGAAGTCAACCGAAGCAAAGTGAGTTCTCAAAAAAAAAAAATTGGTCGGCAGGAAAAAAACTGGGTCTTTTTATTATGAAAAAATACTCCAAATAAATTTTAAGAATTTTTTTTTTATACAAATTTTACACAATATTTATTTTTTCCTTTATAGACCATTCTTCATACAAGAGAAAATGAAGCAAAGTGAGTTCTAAAAAAAAAAAAAAAAAATTGGTCGACAGAAAAAAAAACTCGGTCATTTTTATTATGAAAAAAATACCCCACATAAATTTTAAGAACTTTTTCATAAATTTTAGACAATATTTAAAATTCCCAAATGTTGTTCTGGTTTTAGGAATTATCCAAGAATTCTTTGTTTGGAACCAAAAAAAAAATAAAAATTTGGTTTTCCAACCAAAAATCATATAAATGCGTTCTGTTTTATTATGAAAAAAATACCCCAAATAAATTTTACAAATTTTTTTGTCATAAATTTTAGACAACATTTCATTTTTCGTCCAACAAAAACCTTTTTCAAAACAAACAAACAAAAAATTGTTCCATAGTCAATTTTTCATGATGGATTTCATAGTAGAATTTGGAACCAAAATAAAATAAAAATTTTGTTTTCCAACCAAAAGTCATATAAAAAATGGGTTCTGTTTTATTATGAAAAAAATACCCCAAATAAATTTTAAGAATTTTTTTTGTCATAAATTTTAGACAACATTTCATTTGTCGTCCATAAAAACCTTTTTCAGTTTTGTAGTTATAAATAAATTTATGAAAAATTAAATATATATTTTTTATTCACAAAAAAAAAATCAATTTTTTTTTTCCAAAAAATCTTGAAAATTCCAAAACGGAAAAAAGTTTCAATTCTTATTAGTTTTTCGTAAATTCTGATTAAAATTAAATTTTGAGAATTTTTTCATACATTTTAGACAACATTTAATTTTTCGTCCATAAAAACCTTTTTCAAAACAAACAAACAAAAAATGTTCCATAGTAAATTTTTCATGATGGATATAAATAATTTTATGAAAAATTAAAAAAAAAATCAATTTTTTTTTTCAAAAAAATCTTGAAAATTCCAAAACGTAAATTCTTTTACGTTTTCGTAAACTCTGATTAAAATTAAATTTTGAGAATTTTTTCATAAATTTTAGACAAAATTCCCCTTCAGTTCCTTATTAAGTAAATAAATCAAGGGTTTTCACAATTAATTTGTCCTCTACCAACTTCCCAGTTATACCTTTGTACCAACCCACATTGTTATGACACATGGATTTCTCTCCACAACCACAACTTCTTTCTCATCTACTTTTCATAACGAACGGCTGGACAAAGACATACAAGTAGATGACGATGCTGAAGAAGAAGACGAAGAATGCAAACAAACAACACAAGCATCTAGCGAAAATTATGAATTATGTTTTTTCGAAATTAGTTTGCCATCTCTAAACATTAACCACACATTTTCCAAGTATCGAACATGGCAACAACAAACCCACATGCACCGCCATGTGGCAATCTATCGTCCGCTCGTCCATGGCAATTTACAAATACAATCTATGGCCGAAACACAGTTAAATGACGCCGGTGAAGAGCCACCTTAATCAAGACTACTGCCATGGCAAAGTGTCTGATTTTCATGTTAAGAAATTTGTATTTAAGTCTCCGTTTCGGTTACTGTCTCTGACGCAGCCTCTGTAGCACGGTTGCCCGTTTGTTTTGTTTTGTTTTTTGTGTGTTTGTCTGTCGTCTCCATCATTGGCTGTGGCAAGACCAAAAGAGAGCCAGCTCGGCATCCTTGTGCACGTACAAGTCAATTGCCCGCTGGTGCTGGTGCTGTTGCTTGGTGCTGAATTCAGTTTAATTTTAATTTCTTTTATGCTTAACTATCATCACTGTGTTGAATCTCTGAGTGTGTGTGTGTGTGTGTTTGAGCCGTTCACATGTTAAAATCGGTGACAGCACTGCATGGAATCGCATCAACGCGCTCTATAATACATGAAATTAAGCAGCAAAATGGAGCAAAATCAAATGTGTGGCATAGACAATTGTTTAATATATTTTAGATGCACGGCATGGCGTACCCTATGCCCGGCATAACACTTGCTACAAGAAAAATGGAGCCAAACGCCAGTGTCTACCTTTTTGACTTGTTCATAGGTTCCCCAGAATTTCTGGCCAGCTTTTCTGTATCTAGAAATCCGTAGCCGGAAAAAATCCATTTCTAGTCGAGATGTGCCCAAGCAAAATTCACAAATCTAATTCGATTGAATCAGAGACCCATCTAATTTTTTTTTCAGATTTTTCCCAATGTGCAAAAGAAAAGTGACAAAAAATAATTCAATTGAATCAGAGACGCATCTCTCATTTTTTTCCAGATTTTTTCCCAAATTCACCAACCTAATTCGATTGAATCAGAGACCCATCTCTCATTTTTTTCAAGATTTTCCCAATGTGCACAAGATAATTCACAAATCTAATTCCATTGAATCAGAGACCCATCTCCTTTTTTTCCAGATTTTTCCCAATGTGCGAAACAAAATTCACCTACCTAATTCAATTGAATCAGAGATCTCTCATTTTTTTCAAGATTTTCCCAATGTGCACCAGAAAATTCACAAATCTAATTCCATTGAATCAGAGACCCATCTCCTTTTTTTCCAGATTTTTCCCAATGTGCGAAACAAAATTAACCAACCTAATTCGATTGAATCAGAGACGCATCTCTCATTTTTTTTCCAGATTTTTCCCAATGTGCACCAGAAAATTCACCAACCTAATTCAATTGAATTGATTCGATAATGTTGATTACAATATGAGATGGGCAGACAGGCAAGTTTGAAGCGATTCTGAAATGTTCAGTATAATTTGCATTTCTCCACATAGCTTACATCTCAGTCGTTCCTTATCACCGATATCGTTTCGATCTGTTTTACTGATAATATGTGAGTTTTTTTTTTTTTGTTTAAAAAAAATCGATAGATTTTCATGAGCTGTTTGCCACGTTTTGTCGGTGTCTGTAATTAACCGCTTGTAGTCCAGGAAATACAAATGATGTTATGGGGGGTGGGGATAGAGGGGGGTAAGGTAATGCGGCCACAACAATGTTGCATAAAATTAGTTGTTGTTCTTAAAACGAGTGGGTAATTATTGCGGTTGGAAATGTACTCTATGTACTCCTCAATCAATACTTCAATATGTTTCAAATTGTTACTGTTTTTGCTGTTGCTGTTGTTGTTGCATCTCATTGAAAGCCAATAATTAGTAACGATTGATTTTTTTTATGTATTTTGTTTACAATGTCGTTAAACAGGTCCACAAATGCGGGCTAAATTAATAAACTAAACGGTCATAGTTTGACGTCTGTAGAAAGTCCGAAAAGAGCAATGAGGGGGGATAATTGTGGAAAGCGATTCTCTTTTGTTCCACAAAAAAAGGGAGAGATTTCGAGTGTGGAAAAATTATTATTATTAATTACTATTAATTATTATTAGTTATTATTAATTATTATTAATTATTATTAACTATAATTAATTATCAATTCAATATGTAAGTATTCGTTTTTAGAATTGGGAATGAGCCTAAATCGGAAACTGACCAACACACAAAATTGGTTTTTTGAAAAAGCTTTTTCTAAAAAAAAAACATGGTTTATGTTCTGTATAATTTACACCTGCATATTTTATTTAATTTTCACATATTTTTTTGACATTTCCGGATCAGAAATTGACTAGAAAAAAATTAAGTGGGGTTTTCAATAATTTTTTTTTAATACGTAGTCGGTTTTCCATGAAACCGGATATCCGGGTTTAAAATTAAGTGGGTTTTTAATAATTTTTTTTTATTACGTAGTTGATCTATCCTTAAAACCGGATATAGGGATTTTCAATAATTTTCTTCCCGGTTTCCCATAAAACCGGATATCCGGTTCAGTATAATAGTGAAAATCTATTTGACTATTGAATATTGCGAATATAAGAATCAGACACTAATAACAACAGAAATAATTTTTTTGTAAAAAAATTTTTTTTTTGAAAAATCTGTTTTTTAAAATCCGTTTTTTTCAGAACCGGTTTTACGGTTCAATAAAATGTTGACTTATTTTTCGACCGTATATGAAATGTCTGATTAAAAAGCCCGATATCCGGGTTTTTAATAATTTTCTTTATTGCTTACCCGGTTTCCCATAAAACCGGATATCCGGTTCAGTATAATAGTGAACATTTATTTGACTATTGAATATTGCGAATATACGAATCAGTCACTAATAACAAAAATCATTTTTATTTTTCTAAAAAAATATTTTTTTTTTAAAACTGTTTTTTTCAAATATCTGTTTTTTTTTAAATTCCGTTTTTTCAAAACCGGTTTTACGGTTCAGTAAAATGTTGACTTATTTTTCGACCGTATATCAAATGTCTGATTAAAAAGCTTGATATCCGGGTTTTTAATAATTTTCTTTATTGCGTACCCGGTTTCCCATAAAACCGGATATCCGGTTCAGCATAATAGTGAAAATCTATTTCTCTCTATTCTCTATAAAAATCAGACACTAATAACAAAAATCAATTTGATTTTTTTTAAAAAAATATTTTTTTTTTGAAAAATCCGTTTTTTCAGAACCGGTTTTACGGTTCAATAAAATGTTGACTTATTTTTCGACCGTATATGAAATGTTTGATTAAAAAGCCCGATACCCGGGTTTTCAATAATTTTCTTTATTGCGTACCCGGTTTCCCATAAAACCGGATATCCGGTTCAGTATAATAGTGAACATTTATTTGACTATTGAATATTGCAGATATACGAATGAGTCACTAATAACAACAAGAATCATTTTTTTTTAAAAAATATTTGTGTTTAAATAATCGGTTTTTGAAAACCGGTTTTACGGTTCCATAAAATGTATACTTATTTTTCGACCGCATTAAAATGTATTTTTTTTAACAAAAAAAATATTTTTTTTTAAAAAACCGGTTTTACGGTTCCATAAAATGTTTACTTATTTTTCGATAAAAATGTTTAAAAAAAAAATTTTTTTTTTTGAAAAATCGGTTTTTTGAAAACCTGTTTTACGGTTCCTTAAAATGTTTACTTATTTTTCGACCATATATGAGGTGTCTGATTAAAATGTATTTTTTTTAACGAAAAAAAAACACCGCTTTGACTTCCCCCCCCCTTCTGCTAAAGAGTGTTTTTTTTTTGGGCGCACATACAGTGTACTCTCTCATAAGCGGACACCTAGGGGACTGAGATTTTTGTTCGCTTATGAGAGAAGAAGACAAGAGGACAAAAGCGGATTGGTATTGAAAAAGGGTGCGTTTATAAGAGGTGTCCGCAAGGAGAGAGTACATTGTAATTATGTTCAGCGATGAGGCCCATTTTTGGCATACAGGTTGCTTAATAAGCCAAATTCCCGCATATGAAGTGAGAACAGTAGACCACTGGCGCAGCAGACTCCATCCGCGGTGGCCTCATGCCACCTTTGGACTTGTTCACAAATACTATGGAATTATTTATAAATATTTAATTTATTATTTTAAACTAGTAAGTTGTAATGCGCCTATGGCGCCCGTTAATTTGCTTGAGAAAGTATTTGTTACTTAATTTTAAAAATTTTGTAAAAAAGATTTTGAGAAAACTATTTTGTAAAAAAAAATTTCGAAAAAAAATAAAATTTGTGGACAAAAATTCATGCTGAAAAAAAAAATTTTGTTGAAAAAAAAAATTTTGTTGAAAAAAAAATTTTTGTGGAAAACAAAAAAATTTCTTGAAAAAAAAATTTTTGTGGAAAAAAAAAATTTTTTTAAAAAAAAAAATTTCTTGAAAAAAAAAATTTGGAAAAAAAAAAATTTTCTTGAAAAAAAAAAATTTGGAAAAAAAAATTTGTAAGAAAAAAAATTTTGGTAAAAAAAAAATTTGGGGAAAACACAATTTCTGCACAAAAAAAATATTATTTTTTTTATTATTATTATTTATAGAATTATTATAGAATGCCTATTTAAATTCCTACGTACTGCGTGACAGAGTCAGTGAATCAGTGAATCAGGGAATCAGTGTATCAGTGAATCAGTGTCGAGGGTAAATATATATTAAGATTATTGAATATTTTGAAATGAATTTGGAACATTTTCTGGCCCAAAAAAAAAAAAGAATTAAAATTGAAAAAGGTCTTCGTGAGTAACCAACACTTTAACAGTTATTTAGTCTTTTTCATTAATGGCCAAATGGCAAAACTTTAATTGAATCTATTTTTAGACGCACATATGTAAGCACACACACACATATAGACACACAGACAGACATACATACGAGCGTGTATGTGCATGTCTGTCCTTGGACGCAGATAGACGCAGATATACTTCCTCGTAATACAATTTCATTTATTACGAAAATTTGCATTTACGCTTGACACGCAAATACATGTAATTTCAAACAACAAGAGCAACAACAACAACAACAACTACGGGACAGCATAGCAAATTCAAATGCACTACAGCATTTTCTTAGCAACAAAGTCTGGAAGACACAAACCGCCTCCTTCTCCCGTTCGTTTGACTGTCTTGAAGGATGGCCAAGGCAATGGTTGGCGGTGGTCGTTGTTGTAATAGAACCCACAGAAGTAAATGCGGCGACCACAGTGAAACATTCGGATAACACACACATACACACACACACGTGGCACATGGACAGACGGACGGGGCGGCGAAGGTACGGCCAGAGTTCGAGACCGACTTGGGTACAAACATATGGCAAAAAGTCCAATTAAATTACTTTTTGAATATCAAAAACGGCAAATGCATAGAGAGAATTACATTTGCTTGCCACAACATCGAATGGGTGGAGAAGGAAGCCCACCACCGAAATGAAGGAGGAATCAAAGAAAACTTAAATGAAACGTATGCACAGACCTGGTGAATACACTCACATGCATACACATTGGTATTGGTATTGGTGTGTGTATGGCAAACAGGGAAAACCTAGGTAAGATTTGAACGGAAAATTGTAAACGCCAAAAGCGTCACATAAGAGAGTTTAGGAAAATTAACAAAACGACCGCACACTTCTTGCAACTAACAAATATTGTGGCACCCTCCTCCCCCCCCTGCTTCCCAACGTCGCCGCTTTATGATGCACTCGCCGACTCACCTCCCCCACCACCACCACGTTAAACAGATAGAGTGCATTAGCTGGTCTGTGGCAGAAGGCAAATTTATATACACTTCGTGCCTAAAACTGGTGGAGAAGCGGCAAAATGTGACGACATTCACATTGTTGTTGGTTTTTTGGTATATTTCGGATATCTGTATCTTAATATCCTTTTCAGATTTTCAGCACTCGCAACACACATGCGTCCCAAAAACCACCAGCACACACACATGGGCAACTATTTAAATATTGCTCCGAAAAACGTCCGCACTACTTGAGTGTGACATGGACATTTGTTCGCTGTACCTCTCTGGGCCACCACCTTCTTGATGTCGACGCTGATGATTTGGCTTTGGCTGTCTGGCCAGGCTTTTCCTTCGATCACCTTGGCAGTGCAGTCACAAGAAGACGTCACGGCAGTTGTTGGCCCAAGTGGCCCACAGTGCTGGTGGTGCAATGATGACGATGGCAAATGGGAGTCATTGTGTGTGTGTGAGAGAGAGTGTGTGTGTGTGTGTGCCGGTGTAGTGTAAGTGTAATTAAAATCCCTTGAATAATATGTAAATTTAATGAGATTACGAATGAATTCAACGAATAAGATTAGTTGGAATTCAACAAAAGCTGCGACCAAACAAAACAGCGACAGACAGCCAGCCAGGCAGTCACACTAATAAACATACGCTCACCATACGACTAAGACCGTAAATGAGCTCAGCCCCTCCCCCTTCCTTCTGTCTGTTTGAATCGTTGTCACAAGCTTGCATGTATTTGGGGGAACCCAGCGAGTAATTGTAGGGGGACAACAGATGTGTTTGTAAGTGAGGTAGGAAGTAAGTGAGTAAAGTTAGTAAGTAAGTAAGTAAGGTAGTAAGGTAGTAAGTAAGTAAGGTAGTAAGTAAGTAAGTAAAGTTAGAAAGTATGTAAGTAAGTAAGGCAGTAAGTAAGTAAGTAAGGTAGTAAGTAAGTAAGTAAGGTAGTAAGGTAGTAAGTAAGGTAGTAAGTAAGTAAGTAAGGTAGTAAGTAAGGTAGTAAGTAAGTAAGTAAGGTAGTATGTAAGGTAGTAAGTAAGTAAGTAAAGTTAGTAAGTAAGTAAGGTAGTAAGTAAGTAAGTAAAGTTAGTAAGTAAGTAAGTAAGGTAGTAAGTAAGTAAGTAAGGTAGTAAGTAAGTAAGTAAAGTTAGTAAGTAAGTAAGTAAGTAAGTAAGGTAGTAAGTAAGTAAGTAAGGTAGTAAGTAAGTAAGTAAAGTTAGTAAGTAAGTAAGTAAGGTAGTAAGTAAGTAAGTAAGTAAGTAAGGTAGTAAGTAAGTAAGTAAAGTTAGTAAGTAAGTAAGTAAGGTAGTAAGTAAGTAAGTAAGGTAGTAAGTAAGTATGTAAGTAAGTAAGTAAGGTAGTAAGTAAGTAAGTAAGGTAGTAAGTAAGGTAGTAAGTAAGTAAGTAAGGTAGTAAGTAAGTAAGTAAGGTAGTAAGTAAGTAAGTAAGGTAGTAAGTAAGTAAGTAAGGTAGTAAGTAAGTATGTAAGTAAGTAAGTAAGGTAGTAAGTAAGTAAGTAAGGTAGTAAGTAAGGTAGTAAGTAAGTAAGGTAGTAAGTAAGGTAGTAAGTAAGGTAGTAAGTAAGTAATTAAGGTAGTAAGTAAGTAAGTAAAGTTAGTAAGTAAGTAAGTAAAGTTAGAACGTATGTAAGTAAGTAAGGTAGTAAGTAAGTAAGTAAGGTAGTAAGTAAGTAAGTAAGGTAGTAAGTAAGTAAGTAAGGTAGTAAGTAAGTAAGTAAGGTAGTAAGTAAGTAAGTAAGGTAGTAAGTAAGTAAGGTAGTAAATAAGTAAGTAAGGTAGTAAGTAAGTAAGTAAGGTAGTAAGTAAGTAAGTAAGGTAGTAAGTAAGTAAGTAAGGTAGTAAGTAAGTATGTAAGTAAGTAAGTAAGGTAGTAAGTAAGTAAGTAAGGTAGTAAGTAAGTAAGTAAGGTAGTAAGTAAGTATGTAAGTAAGTAAGTAAGGTAGTAAGTAAGTAAGTAAGGTAGTAAGTAAGTAAGTAAGGTAGTAAGTAAGTAAGTAAGGTAGTAAGTAAGTAAGTAAGGTAGTAAGTAAGTAAGTAAGGTAGTAAGTAAGTAAGTAAGGTAGTAAGTAAGTAAGGTAGTAAATAAGTAAGTACGAAACTAAGTAGGTAAGTAAGCAAGTAAGTAAAGGGTGTTTTTTTATTTATTTATTTATTTATTATTAATTACAATACAAAGTAAATTTATATTCTAATTTTTGGGTCCAAGGGTAAACCGGGTGACACAGACCATATGTTTAGATTTTTTCAGCGACAGACCAAAGCCTCTGGTGGGAATCGAACCCACAACCCCCACGCTGATAGGCAAGCACGCTACCAACTCGCCTACCGGGGCGCTTAGGGTGTTTTTTTATTGAGGTATAGAACTTCGAATTGAACTAAAACACAAGAAAATCGTTTTAATGTCCATCAATTTGGCTTTATTGGAAGGATAATTTTATGCCATTAATGTTTTAAATATGATTTCGGGCATGTGGCCGCCGCGGCTGGCTCGAATAAAGCCAATTCTACAGGTCCAATTTTCAACCACTTGTTGGAACCACTCACTCATCCACATGCATGCCATCCAATTCGGGAACAAAATAGTCGGTTATCATGGCTCTATACCGGTCTCCATTAACGGTAACTGACTCTCCAGCATTATTTCGGAAGAAGTATGGCCCAATGACTCCACCAGCCCATAGAGCACACCAAACAGTCAGTTGTTGTGGATGTAATGGCATAAAATGGACGGAGCTTGCGGTGAACTTCGCGAACTGAACCATTACCATTACGAAATAAATTTGCACGATTTGCAAGCGTTGTTCTTTTGTCAACCTGTTCATGATGAAATCGCAAACCCAACTAAATATTAATCACTTGACAGCTGACAAAATGGCCGCCAGTTAAAAAAGTGATGCCAACTTAAAGTTCTATACCCCAATGAAAAACACCCTTTTTTAAAATATAAAATTACACCGTCTTACAAAAAATAGATTTTTTTCTGTCCTATGAACGAAATTTACTTTTTCGGGAAGGGGATACAAAATAAAAATACACGTGTATCGGCGATTTTCATGTTAAGTTTGAAGTATGTGAAAGCCTTTGGACCGATTTTTAACCCTTTTTCAGTGATCCAATCGAGCTGATTTGCAGGCAGACTCGTGGAAATGTCTGTATCACGTCAAATTTTTTAAAAAATAGATTTGTATCAATTCTCAGATTTTCCTAAAATTTTTTTTTTTAAATGGTTATCGTTTTTGTTAAGGTTTCAGTTCAAAAAACATTTTTTTTTTTCGTAACACTTAAGTAGTTTAAAAATTTGGAGTCTCTTCAAGTTATGCTAAGAAAAGTGAAAAAAATATGTTTTTTTTTTTTCAAAAATACTAAAAATTGGGGAAAATCTGGGAATTGATAAAAATGGTTTTTAAAAAATTAAAAAAAAAATTTAAAAAAATCAGCTCGATTGGATCACTGAAAAAGGATTAAAAATCGGTCCAAAGGCTTTCACACCAGCCAATACGAGCTTCATACTTCAAACTTAAAAAAAAAAAAAAAAATTCTGACGTGTTCATGAAAATCGCCGATACACGTGTATTTTTATTTTTTATCCCCTTTCCGAAAAAGTAAATTTGGTTCATAGGACAGAATGTGTGTAACATGGTGTTATGAAAGCACTAAACTAACTCAACTCTTCCCAAACTGTTTGCTGGGTAACCACTCAAGACGAAAATTGAAAAACGCATTTACACATTGAATGTTGAATTCACAGCCAAATTCGAAGATGCCGGCAATGAGGATGATGATGATGAGGAGGAGGTTGACGTTGTTAATGATGAGGCAGAGCATGTTCGACAATACCAAGCAAAAACTAAACGGAGAATACAAAGGAACAAGTACGACGGCATACGTCCATATCGATGTATGTACGAGTACAGAATCATATGAGGGAAAATATGCCCAATTCAGAGTAGACTGGCAGACAGTGTTGGTACATATACATATGTACGTCTATGTTGGTAAATATCTCATTTGGTGTAGTGTGTACGACAAGTCAAGTATGATACTTTGTAAGGCCAGAAACGAAAGCAGCAAAGCGTAAATGGGCAAATGTGGCGGCCAAAGACGATGTGGACGGTGATGGGTGTTCAATGATGAGGCGAATGTTGATGCTGATTTTTGCATATAATTTTCACAACGTTACATGTGGTTGGTTCTCTGTTTGGTGTGGACTTAAAAGTTTCTAAATATGCTTTGAGACAATATCAATGTATCTAACCTTTCATACGGTCGGTTTGCCCCCAGTCACCGGATGTCTGTGTAATAAGGTGTTGCAGTGTGGCAGTGTGATGTTTTTATGTCTGCCACCACCACCACCACCACGACCGCCCGTGATAACCATGTAAAGGATGAGGTGGGATCTGTTGGTTCATGTTCCCATTTTGATGTTGGTATGTTGGTTTTGGTCGCCTCAACATATAATTGTACTTAAACATTTACCAAGGCCTTGCCTTGTTAACAATTTCCTTGGAAGGTTGCAGCGATTGACTTGAAATAATCTTTGATATTTGTGGTTTTCAGGCGGCTGTGCCCTCTGTGTCCGTGTGTGTGTGTTATTTCGGTGGGGCCACCCAAACTTTCCAGTGTTGCGGACAAATGTTGTGGAACTTTGGTGGAAGTTTGGAAAAGAATTTCAAAAATGTGGAAATTCTTTTAAAGAAAGTGTTAAGTACACTACTTGGACTGCTTGGAGTTTTAGGTGGCAAACTTGCTTGTTCGACAAAGAAAAAAACAAAACATTTAAATGGTCAGTAAAATGGAAAGGACCACGTGGGGAACTTAGGTGAAATGGGGAACTAAGATGACTACAAGGGCAATAATATTTTGCTTTAAAAGATTTTCCTGAGGGTTTACTCTCCTACTCCTAAAGTCGCCGGTATTAAGGCCAGTGTATTTCACCGGCATCAGTATAATTCTCATTCAGTCTACGTTGTCAATTGTACATAAAGCTTTGTCGCACTTAAAAATGTATTTCAATTAGAGTCCCAACACTGAGTACATGTGTTCAATTCCCTTTTTTTTTGTGGAATCACCTACCAAAATTGTAACTGGGTAGACTAACCCAGGCTCGACATACATATGAATGATGGGACCACCTCTCGCCATAAAAGCATGAATACACCAACTGAAAGCCAAAGCAATTCAAAATCAAGTCCATTGATTTGATATGACATATTTTATGGTCTTATGATGTTGAAAACTACAACATAACAGCGATAAATGTACACTGAGAGTAACGCGGCCATTGAAGCGGCTTTTCCATGAACATTCACTCCGCTCGCCACCGCTCGTCGAGAGTAGTCAACATTTTAAAAAGTTATATCGTAAAGTATTTTTTAATTGATCAACCGACCGACCATCTTCTCAACTTCTGGTAACCTCCCTTCCATTGCCGGCTGACGAAAGATCTTCACAAACCATCCACGTGAATGAAATGTATCTGTGACGTTTGGTTAGTGAGTGTGGAGGTGCCTGTTGCCTGTGTATTGGTGGTGGTAACATTTAATGATGTGGCAAGAAATTATGCTTCAAGTAGAGTTATGTCGTATTTTTTTTTTGTTGCTGCTGCTCACCCCGTTGAGCTTTCTTCCTTTATTTTTTTGTTTTGTTTTGATTTTTCTTGTGCCTTCTTCTTCTAAACTGGATTTGTGTTAATTATAGTGTTGAAGAGATATTGAAAATTTACACATTAAAAAGATAAATAAAACCAAAGCAAAACAACCAAACTGGATTCCTATTTGGCAAACTTTCCTCCTCGCGCCTGAACAGTCGTTCAGATGTTGTCCCTCTCGCAGTTTATTGGCAAAGTTCCGAGTTGGTCGTATCTTCCGAAGAATTATGCATTTACTTATGATGGCAAATTGTTATGTCTATCACACCCATTTGCAGAATGTTTGGCCGAGATTGGCCATATTTCCATGTTAATGTCGGTGATTTGGAAATTAGTTTGCTATGCGATTGTTTTACAATCACAAGCTATTAGAGGATTCATTGTAATTTATTCCATAAAAAAAATTGAAGGGTTTTAAACTGGCCTAGAATATGAGTCACACACACTTCCAAGTATTTTAATTAAGGTTATTCATGGTAACATCAACGAAGCCAATAGGAAGATATTGTCTGGGCAACAAGGGCACATGTTGAAGTCTTAACAAGGGATCAGCTCAATGAGCTACTGAACACAGTCAAGGGCATTCCACAGTAATCGAAGTCTGCGCCAGACTCATCAGAAATATCAAAAATCTAAGTAAATAGTCCCAACGGAATGCTAAACCGCCGGACACCTCACCGAACTGCTGAAACAAGCGTAGGGCTGCCCAACTCAATAGCCAACCGGATTATGAAAGTGAAAGACAATAGTCAAGGAACTACTGAACAAAGACCTGGGATGTCAATCTTGGAGAGGAACCTTAACCCGAAATCTGCTACAGACTTATTAAAAAGGAAGGTTAAGAAAATCTGTGCCAAAAGGTTCGGTTAGATCTGGTTTGGATGGGGTACGCCAGATTAGGTTAGCTGCGGCCAGGTTAAGCTATGAAATGTTAGGTTAGCTTATGTCACCTTAGGTCAGGTTAATGTAGGATATGCTAGGTTATGTCAGGTTAAGATAAATTAAGGCAGATCAGGTTAAGCGAGGCCAGGTTAGGTCATATTAATCTAGACTAGGTTATATTAATCTAGGTTAGGTTAGATTAATCTAGGTTAGTATAATCTATGTTAGGTTAGCATAATATAGATTCGATTATATTAACCTAGGTTATATTAACCTAGGTTATATTAACCTAGGTTACATTAACCTAGGTTATATTAAACTAGGTTATATTAAACTAGGTTATATTAAACTAGGTTATATTAAACTAGGTTATATTAAACTAGGTTATATTAAACTAGGTTATATTAAACTAGGTTATATTAAACTAGGTTATATTAAACTAGGTTATATTAAACTAGGTTATATTAAACTAGGTTATATTAAACTAGGTTATATTAAACTAGGTTATATTAAACTAGGTTATATTGAACTAGGTTATATTAAACTAGGTTATATTGAACTAGGTTATATTGAACTAGGTTATATTGAACTAGGTTATATTGAACTAGGTTATATTAAACTAGGTTATATTAAACTAGGTTATATTAAACTAGGTTATATTAAACTAGGTTATATTAAACTAGGTTATATTAAACTAGGTTATATTAAACTAGGTTATATTAAACTAGGTTATATTAAACTAGGTTATATTAAACTAGGTTATATAATAACCTAACCAAGAATAATATAACCTAAATTATAACCTAGATTAGATTAATATCACTTAGGCTATATCACTTTAGGTTATAACAACCTAGGATATATTAGTCTAGGTTATATTACTTTAGGTTGTATTAATCTACGTTAAATTAATCTAGGATGAATCTACGTTAAATTAGTCTAGGTTTAATCTAGGTTATATTTTTCTAGATTATATTGCTCTAGTTTAAATTAAGCTAGGTTATATTGATCTAAGTTAACTTAGTCTAGGTTATATTACTCAAGGTTATATTACTCTAGGTTATATTAGTCAATGTTCTATTACTCTAGGTTTAATAAATGTAGGTTAAATTGATCTAGGTAAAATTAATCTAGGTGAAATTAATCTCGGTTAGATTAATCTGGATTAGGCTGGGTCAGTTTAATCTAAGTTACTAGGTCAGATTAATCTATGTTAGGTTAGGTAGGATTATGTAAGGTTATGCCAGGTTAACTAAGGTTGGGCTAGGTTTATAGCCAAACATGATAACGAGGACTCTAGTAAAACACGTACTCCCTCTCATTGAATTCTCCTGAGCACCCCCAAAAACCTCCGGAGCCAGCCAATACCAAAATCGGCCATATACCTAAAAAAAAATTAAAATTTGAAAAACAAATTTCACAGCCTGTTCGACAGGGCAGAGTAAATGCAGACAATTCCCACATCTTTTGTATTACTAATCCAAACTTTTAGTCTCATTTCATGCCTTTCAAGCAGGCAACTGAGGAGAGGTGAGATTTTGTGGACTCCTCCTCATCGTCATCGCTTTGGCATCTGAAGAAATCATTGGTGGCAACCTCAAGTTTCGTCAACGTCAATTCTCTAGCAGGGTGACTTTGAATCTCAGATAGGGTGTCTTCGACTCTCAGACAGGGAGACAATGACTCTTAAGCAGGGTGACATTGTACAATTTCTTCAACATTGGGAACAAGGAGGAGGAGTTAAGAAAACAGGCCCTGTGAACACCACAAGTCACATTCTCCTCTCAGCTATGGACAACACTGACATCGTCGAAAGGATAGATCGAGACTGGTAAATGGAGCTTTTCAAGAAACGGGAAGGAATCGACAAAGTTAATGAACGAGGACAGTTTAAGGCTGTTACACAAACGTCGCGAAGATAAAAAGACGAAAAAGTTGAGGTCGGTATTGGTACGTTAGTATTTCCCTTAACAGTTTATAAAGCCACCCCCGTCTGTTTCCGCTTGATTCTTATCAATTTGTAGAGCACAACAGATTTGATGGTCTTCCTTAAATCTGTATGTATATTAGATATCGGAAAAATATCATCAATTAAGATTGGAATCTTCATTTTCTGTTAAGCCACTCACAGGGCAGTTTTCAGTCGAAAACTTGATTTGAGATGTGAAGATCTCTGCTCTCCTTTCATTTTCAGTTACATGTGCATATTCAATAAAAAAAAAAACACATACCTTTTATTGCCACCAGAACCAACCACAGAAGACAAAGTGTAGATGCCCTCCTTATAATTAACAGTACAAATGTGGATGCAACAATGTGTATAATCTGATATTCTTATCTGTACGGTTTTTATTTCTTTAAAACTCCCAAGCACACGAATATATAAATTATTTTTAATGTTTTATAATTTATTGAGATTTTCATTAATCAAAATGAGGCAGCAGCCGCAGCACAACATACGCAGGATGGTCCACACACTTGAGCGTACATTTTATGCATATACACAATAATTTATTTAATTATAAGTTTGGAAAGCAGCAACAGCAACGAAAATGATCAAATGGAAATACAACGAAAAAAACAATCGCTTATAAAACAAGCGATTCACAAGTCTGCACTTTGTCCAGGCGCTGGCCGCGCGAGAGCAGAAAGGCGAGTGCAGGAAGGCAGACTTCTTAGGATGGATGTGTGTGGCTGTGAATGCGAGACCATCAAGTCCGGATCGCTTAGCCGGGTCAACATTTAACTGGAATTTATTCGTAAACAGTCAGCCAACAGCCGCAGCCACGCCGAAGAGTCAGGGCAAGAAAATCACAACTGAAATCAAATCGAGTCCCAAAGTCAACTGATTTATGAAGTATAATTACAATACAATGAAAATGTTGCCCATGCGGTGAGCAAGGAGTGCGGGGTTTGTTTTTTTAATAATGAAAAAAAAACTACTTATAATGAAGATTACAAAAAAAAAGGCTTTGAAAAGCGAGTTATAATCCCTTAAATTGTGTTCCAAAAGAAATGAAACACAAAAATATGCAGAATAATAAGAACAGAGTTAGTCGGTATGGGCGATACTCTACTGAGACAGGGAGGAATCAAAAATACAAAGCATGTTTTTTTTGTCTTCTCAAAATGACATTAAGGAGCTCCGGCGGAGGGACCAAATGGAACTGGATAAGCCCAGCAAAAGACCGAAATGCTTGGAAATCATTTATTAAGCCGGCCTAGGCCAACAAAAGGTTGTAGAGCCAACTTAAACATAAACCAAAAAGACATTAAGGAACAAATGAAGATCTTCTCTCAAATTAGTGAGTTAACTTGCAAGCTGTCGTTCCCGAATTCTATATGTGCCCACAGATATCTATGTGAAATGAGTCAGCTGGCACCTGTAGATGAAACAACCATACAAATTCCAGACAGGCTACCATCAAATTTTTGGTATCTGTGTTTCAGAACCCAAAATCAGCTTCAGATCTCTATGCGATATGATATGAGCAGTAGGGTGGAGTGAAAACTTGTTTTTTTTTTTAATTTGAAAAAGTTAACCTCGGAAAGAGATGTAGTCTGGGGTCCTAATGAGGGGAAAAATAAAGAAAAAAAATTTAAAAAATTTTTAGGGGTCGCGCCACTCCCTCGAAATTTGGAAATTATCGCTATTTTGGCGTTGATTTTAGAAAAATCCTAAAAATTAACGACTTAACTTATTCGAAATTTAAAAGTTTGAGCTTGTTCAGTGCCCAAACAAAAGTATTTGAGGCAAATATGAGGATAATCGACTAATATTTGTAGCTTTGGTGGCGATTTCATTGTTCAGTCAATTTTCTGAAGAAGGGACGATTTGACTTATTTTACTTTTTGAAATTTTTGAACAATGAGAAAAATTTTTTTAAATTTTTTCATGCCCTTATTTCGTTGTTTACGCTATTGCAAACATTTATTGACATAAAACTTTTTAAGATTTTTCTAAAATCAACGCCAAAATAGCGATAATTTCCAAATTTCAAGGGAGTGGCGCGACCCCTAAAAATTTTTTAAAATTTTTTTCTTTATTTTTCCCCTCATTAGGACCCCAGACTACATCTCTTTCCGAGGTTAACTTTTTTTTTTTGAATTTCACTCCACCCTAATGAGCAGGTACTGGAACAGGTAACCAGGGAACTGTAGAACAGACGAGCTAGTGAACCTCGCTTCTACCTTACAGCTTTAAGTCTGGCTGCCATTCAATTACTGGATTCTGTTTTCTTCAAACCCAGAATCAGCTCTAGACTGCCACAGATCTCTGAGCGAGATGACGCAGCAGTTCATCATTTGTTGATTTTATTTGGGAGCCGCAACACCGGAATACAACAGGGCACTGTAGTGCCGACGAGCTAGTGAGCCTCGGGAATACAATAGAGATTGAAGTCAAGCGGGCATCAAATTACAGGATTCTGTTTTCCTGAGGCAGATCTCTTAACAAGATGGCTTTCCTGAACCCAACCTAAGAGACAGAGTTTATCACTATCTTCTTGTTTATTCAGATCCATAAAACAATTTCTCCGCATTTGCCCTAGAACCATTACTAGAATATTATTTATTCAGGCACGTAGGCGATTTGGACGATAATGGTATTGGCCAACTCTGTACCTTACTAGGACTCTCAGGAGGTTTCCTTATTCCGTTGGCTTTAATTTTTGGCATTTTTAGTACCGCTGTCAGGTCTATACTGACCACGTGTAGCGTACCAATAGCTGCAACAAAAAAAAAAAACGAAGAAAAATACAAAAAACAAATTAAACGCATTATAAAACAAATCAAGACAAACACGAAACATACGTCCACACAAATACTCGACTCCGGCTTCGAAAGACAGCCGAGCAACAGCAACAACAAAACGAACTGGCAACAGCGAAAAATGCGCTTTAAATAAGTTGCGATTTTAATCGAGTTTAATCAAAGAAATTTCAACCAGCCACGCCTACATGCAATTATCTTTAATAAATGCATTCAGCAAAGCAGCAGCAGCGTCCTCCACTTCCACCTCAGTTTGCAGACGGACACAAAGCGTCCTCACCTTAACCGTATCGTCTGCAACTGCTTAAGTCTCCGTCGACGTCGCCGTCGCCGTTCTCGACGATATAAAACACATTATAAATATTTTCTGTTTTCTGTAAATAAATAAGTTTTAATACAATGCCGGAATGTCCATATGTCTTTAGCTGGGCATAGTCTGAGGCCTACTAAAGCCACAGCAACAACAACAACAACAACAACAACAAATGATTATTAATGCATTAAGGGCATAGAGGCCTAATTATAAAGAAAGAACGAAGAGCCCCGCACACATCACATCATTTCAGGCCCGACCAAAGGAACACAACACAAGAGTTATGGCCACATACTTACAGATATTTATTTTCTTCTTGTTGTTGTTGTTTTTGTTCTTTTGTACCCATGTACATATGTGGTGTCTGGTGCTAAGTTCCACTTCCTTTGTCTGGCGGGGGGGGAAATGGAAACGGCAAAAGGAGTCCCTAAACAGGTTAATCGTTTAGTTGCGACGCCATATACTTTGCGTTCACAAAGGATTAAGCATTGGCTGCCAACAACAGCAACAACAACAACACATACCACCAATAATCAGCTTTGACTGTTTGTTTGTGTAAATTCTCAGTTGAGATCTACTTGTGGCACTTCCGAGGGCGGCGGAAGCATGTTGCGTTTGTTCATGGATTGGAAACTAGAAGAGGGTCCCAAAAAAAAAACGTCCCCAAATGTGGCCGCTGAAATACGTGAAATGGTGTCCATGAATACAAATATGCGTTTATCTTTTAGATATAATCTAACTTGCTAAAAGAAAATCGTTGGGCCCAAAAAACGGGCCCCTTAATAAACATGGCTATACGAATAATCAAATGAAAGACAATTTTGTCACGAATCCAATTATATTTACATTTTGAAGATGTGACCACAATTGTAGAAATACATGGGGCCCAAAAAACGTCCCCTTAATAAACATGGCTATACAAATATTCAAATGAAGGACATTTTGGTCACGAATCCCATTATGTTTACCTTTTGAAGATGTGATCACAATTGTAGAAATACATGGGGCCCAAAAAACGTCCCCTTAATAAACATGGCTTTACGAATAATCAAATGAAAGACATTTCGGTCACGAATCCAATTATATTTTCCATTTCAAGATGTGACCACAATTGTAGAAATACATGGGGCCCAAAAAACGTCCCCTTAATAAACATGGACATACGAATATTCAAATGAAAGACATTTCGGTCACGAATCCAATTATATTTTCCTAAGACCACAAATACCTATTTGTTTTTAGTTTTTGGTTTAAATGAACACTCAAAAATCAAGGGGCCCAAAAATCGTAACCTTTCTGAACATTCTGATATGTGTACTTAAATGGAAAAATTATCTCCACGAATCTATATATCTTTTTATTTCAAAGATATAAATGAAATTGTGGTTTTAATACACTGGGCCCAAAAATCGGCCCCTTAAAAATATGGGCAAATGAATAATCAAATAGTACGAAATACATTTAAGTCTAGAAATGGGCATTAATTTTAATTTTTGTTTAAAAATAACACTCAGAACCATGGGACCGCTGGGGACCAAAAAACGTACCCTAATTATCATACTCATTTTAAAAGAAAATCTCTCAAAAGCCGGGCAATGACAGAGCAGGCGTTCTGGTGTCTCCTTCATTTCTTAGTCTTTGTAACTTCTCAAGAAGTCGTTGTATGGAATACGAAGTCTTCGAGAGTGTGTGCTCTGAGGCCAGTGTCCAGTGATGACTACTAAGAGGTTTTTCCGATGGATTCTTGTCAAATTAAACGCGTTCCGCGTCCTCACAGATGTGTACAAAAAATTCCCCGTCGGTTCTTTTATAAAATGTCAAGGAAAATAAGTAGATATGAAAAAAACTCTCCAATATAATCTGCTCATAAAATGGAATGTCTTTTAGGGAATTAGAATAGTACTCTCCACAATAAACTTCTCTTAAAGGAACTTTTCCCTTTACCCTCATTGCAAGTTCCCCTGTAGTTCCACATAAATTCGTTTTCAGCCCACAACATTTTACACATTTTCCGTCTTAATTTTCATATTCTTTTGATAGTTTCTGTTTTGCTTCTTCTTCTCGGCTGTCCTTCTTCAAAGCAGGCAAAAGAAGAAAAAAAAACCGCAAAACAAAAAAATACTCATAAATCAATAATTGATTTATGAATGCACGCCACAGCATTTGCAAATTTTAATTGGTTTAGACTTATGTAGATACAAATGTATCAGTCTGTCCGTCCGGGCCTCTGACTACTCGCTGCTTAACCGGCCCAGCTGAAAGAAGGCCGGGTTAAGAACTTGATACCCAATGCTGTATGCGGTATCAATGAGTTTAGGCTTCAAAGCTTTTGTTTTACCTTTTTTTTTTTTCATTTTCTTCGTTGGTCTCTTTTGTTTTTGTATAAAAACCATAATTAGGTAACGTTTTTTTTTTTTTTTTGTAGAGTTGACCAACATGTGTTGGTATGTCTGGCAGATTGTTGTTGCTGTTGTCTGACTGACTCATATGCAGATAGCTCGCAAGAGATGAATTTTGTCGGCCAGTTAGACTTATAGATCTCAAGTTTGCTTTTCTGTTTTTTGCAGTTGTCGTTGGCCGGAATCTTCTTCGGTGCGATTGTTTAGAATCATAAATCAACAAATGCTGATTGCAATTCATTCTGAAGGCATATATAATTAATAATAATTTATTGAAAACATTATTGCAATTAAAGTTAATTAATATGTAGACGATAGGTAGGGGCGTCTTACAAATGAAAGGAAATCGGAGAACTCTGAGGTGAAACCGAGAAGGATTTTGATTTGAACGACGGAGCTGGTACTGAGACTTAAGTATATTGTGGAGCACAACACGGTCCACCGAGAAAAAAAATCCCCTTTTAAAGGACACACCAGTTGCAACGAAATCTACAACACCTTCCCACATTGTAACGACTCTTTCCCATACACGTACTTACTTTTTTCTTTCCTCTCACACAATTTGAATAATTTTCAAATGTTGTTTGTTACCAAGCCCCATGCATTCTTAATCAGATTTTCTGCATGATTTACACCTTCTTCTTTTTTTGTCGCTCTTGAAATTTCCAGGAATTTCATAATCATTACATGTTTAATGAGATGCCATTTTCGCAACAACAACAAAAAAAACAGAATCGGGAACACACTCTTAAACGGGGGGGATTTCTGTTCTCCGTTTTCGATACACACACAGCTTCAGAGGTGATATCTTATGGACTTTTATGAAAACACTTAAGAAATGTAATTATTATCGTAGGCAACATCTTATAAATAACAACGACTGTGGTGGGGATGCCATACGCAAGAGTTCAGACTTGTAGCATGGCTGGGATAATACACTGCAAGAAAATGTTGTGAAATAAAAAATTCATTAAAAATCGAAAACGACCATTATCAGTAGTTTATATTAAAAACGCATATCTTACAATTAAAATGATGTATATATCATTAAAATCGGTGGCGGATTTTTGCTTTTATTCACAATTTAGTAAAGGCCCCTTCTCACATTTTCTCCCACTACTATTTTAAGTTAACCCATTTCCAATCGCCCATGAAGTTTTCGTGTTCTTGTTTTCAAAACACAATGCAGTAACAACTGGATTAACTATCAACAACATCGCCACCTATCAACTCTCTAACTCTTTTGCAAGTCTCTCTCTCTCTATCTCTCGCTTACTCCCACTCTCTTATCTAACTGATCTGTCATTCAGTTGTTACTTCAAAATCGTACAATTTAGACGCAATTCCTTTGGTGCTGTTTTCATTTTCTAATATCTCCACAGATATTCCATAAATCGAGTCAGATTTTTCGATAAATGTGTTCTATATAACATTAGAATCCCAGTGATTATAAAAATTCTATAAGAAAACCCATGAAACTGTGCAAAAAACTCATTACAAGACTCAGTGTGTGTTTGTGCGTATGTTGGAAGAGGAAGCACAGTCGAGAAATTGTGTATGTACTCAAGGAAGTGAAAAAAAAACAGCAGAAACAAAAACAACAATGCCTGGAGTATTGAATGCTAATGGTTTTAAGAAGAGGAAGACGAGTGCAAGAAGAAAAACAAATGACGAAATTGTTTTGAGTTATTGTCTTGCTGTTATTGTTCTTGTGCGATATGTGTTCTGAGAGTTGTGCTGTTTTGTTAGAGGGAGTGCGCGGTCGCGAGTGATTGAATAGAAATTGGACACATTAACACATGGGGATCTACGGAGAGATGAGGAGTTGGTTTAGAATACGAAAATAATGGCAAACGAATCTTCAAAACATAAGGTAAGTTCATTTTCAGTGTTTTCTTTTGCTGCGCGTTCCTTGCTGGGACGGCAGGTAATGATATTTTTAGTGTCTTTGAAATCGAAATGTTTGTTGTGCAATGATTTGTTACCTTTTAATCAGTTTGTGAGCTTTTTTGGGACAGTTTTTATGAAAACTAGTTTGTATTTAACTTTTTTGGGAACATAGTGAAAAAGTATAAGCATAGCGGTTAAGTAATCATTAGTAATCAATCAAATCAGTAATTAGATTATATTTTTTTAAGGCTGAGTTAATGATTACTATGACGATTATGATCAGCTTCATGCGATTACAAATAATCTAAAAATAATTGGGATTACTCGCGATTGCCAAAAATAATCAAAGAGTCTAAAGTAATCAACTATTTTTTTTTTTTTTTTTGATTACACGTTTTTTTTTTCATCGGATGTACTTTTACTATTTTGCCCATAATTTCGTATATAATCGTCCGATCAAACAACAATATCCACTAAATAAAAAGTAATTATGTGAGCCAAAAATATGATAAACATGATGTTTTTAACCAAATAATTGTTTAAGAGTGTTGGAGATTGTGGTATAACTTTAAACAAATACTTTTCAAAGGCCAGCAGAAATTGTGTTACTTCTACAAAAAGGTCCATAACTTTCACGATTATCCATAGATTTTGTTTTAACATGGCTTCTTTTCTTCAATAGGGCGCTAGTTCTTCGAAAATAAAATATAACAAAAAGTTTAGAATTTTTTAAATATTTTTGGACCACTAAAAATTGGTTTTTAAATAAAATTTTTTGCCCACCATTAGTTTCTATGAAAATCAAATAAAACAAGTAGCTTAGAATTTTTAAACATTTTTTGGACCACTAAAAATTGTTTTTTAAATATAATTTTTATAATTAATAATTTTATATTCACAACACTTTTAGCCCATAACTTCCACTTTCTTCAAATATGGCTTATTTTCTTTGAAAATTAAATAAAACAAGTAGCTTAGAATTTTTATAATTTTTTTGCTCCAACAAAAATTTGTTTTTATTTTAAAAAATATTTTTTTTTTTAATTTTTTTCTAAAAATCATATTCACAACTTCCCAATTTATCCACAAATTTTCTTTAAATATGGCTTCTTTTCTTTAATAGGCCGCTAACTCTTGGAAAATAAAAGTAAAAGACGGAGATTAGATTTTTTTAAAAATTTCTGGTTCTTTTTTAAAAAAGGATTTTTTTTTTTTATTTTTTGTCCATTTCTCTTTAACCATTAGTTTTATATAAAAATCATATGTACTTTTTTTTAGCTCACATAATTTCCTTTAATTTAGTGTATTGTATAGGTTTTTCGGATGTCGTTTTCCTATATTATATGCAAACTAATAAAGGTTCCTTCGAAAAAAAAAATATCCATAAACATTTTTTAAATATTTTTGTTTGAGATTAGTTGTCCACAGTTCACCAGAAAATATTAACAACATCCCTGGCCTAAAAAGAATGGTGCTTAGTGTAATGGGGCCAAATTATGCAAAGACTGCAAAAAAAAACAATAACAAACTAATTTTGCAAAACCATCGATTATTCTTACACAAATTTTTCCAATATCTATTGGGGATATTATTTCTTACATTTCTAGATTTTTCTTTAACATTTTCTCGGCTAACGATTGAGGAAAAAATGAATGGCGGCTTGTGTTATTGGGCACAACTCTGCAAAGACTTTGTTTTATTCAAAAAAAAAAAAAAAAAAATTTAACAATTAATTTTACAAAACCATTGATTTTTCTTACACAACGTTATTGAAATTTTTTCTAAAATCTGTTGCGGTTATAATTTCTTAAATTTTTAGTCTTTTCTTAACTTGATGTCCACCGACACAACACAATTTATAATTGTTTTTTTTATTGCATCTTATTACTTCTGGCTTAAAGATTTTCCTCTTCATTCAGCTTCAGGCATTTTACACATAAATCACTCGTTCAAGATTTATTAGTTAGTCTGTATATATAAAATTTCTCCCAGTGCATTTCATTCTCAAAACGATTCCTAATAATTTCTTTTTTAATTCAAATGAGATGCATCGCATACGGGAACAGCCAACTTATACCTGTGCACAATGGCATTGGTGAAAAATACGGAAAAACGTTATCCTAAATATTGCAAGAATCTAAGCTAGAAAAGCAACAGAAAAAAAAAATATTCCAAACGCAACCAGATAGAAATGCGCTGGATTTCATAATGCAGAGTTGGTTCCCCTCCACTCACTGTATCCACCGCATCGCCGACAGACAATGCTCCATATTAAGTGCTTGGAAAAACAATAAACCGATACAACAGTAACAGGGATACACACACGCACACACTCGCCCATTGCAATGCCACACCGGCACACATCTTGGAAAGTATCTCACATCGTAAAACTTCAATTTAAAAACACGTAATTTGCAATTCATTTTTATAAGCAGAGCAACACACACACACACACTCAGAAGCGCTGGCAACAAAACGAACGCTAATGCAACACAGATTCGCAACAACAAAAAACGAAACCACAGATCAAACACGTTCGGGGGGTGGTGAGAATGTGGCGGGTTGGCTAAATAGATGGCGGTCTTAGCACCCAGCACAAGCGTGTGGCAAACAAACTAATGGCATCGTCAGTCAACGTCATCATCATCATCAGGTCTTCTCTTCTGCTTCAGCAACATCATTATTGTCTTCCACATAGGCCTCATCTGTACACTCTCCACCGCCTAAGCACAACTTGAAATGTATCTCGGCTCAGCTCAATAACAACAACACAACACCAACAATGGTTTTCTGTAGCCAAAGCTGTTGACGCAGTCTTGTGGGAAGGCGGTGTGGTAGGCGGTATATGCGCCTTGGCTTTTGGGTGAAATCGTTAATGAATTGTATATTGGCGCGTGTTTTTGTTCATCTTCGTTCTTCTCTTGTTCTGCCGTTCTTCGTGTCTACTCTACTTCATAACCAATATAAGGAGCAAATCTGTGAACTCTTTCTATATTTTGTTGTTGTTGTTGTTTGTTTGTTTGTTTCTTGTTCGATTTGCGTATTTGTGTTTGATATTTTCTTACTGATTTCAGGTGATGCTGGTGGTGGTTGTTGCTGTGCCTCTTTAGCATAAATGCTTGCAAGTATTCTTTAGATGAGGCCTCGTTGCTGGCTGTTGTTGTTGTTGCTGCTCGTATGCTTAGTTAAAGTAACGATTAAAATTCCATTTTTAATTACATGCACATTTACGTGCTTTTGCGTGCAACATTGCAGTGGCAAGCGACGAGGCACAAGCTGGGTCCTCATACACCAACACCCAAACAGGCCATCCTTGCACCGGCACACCATCATCAGCGCCCCATTACCAACGACACTAGTATTACTCGCGCTCTGTGTTGGCACAGTGTCCTGACAAAGGATGTTTTGTATCTAAAATCGCTTTAAATTCTCAGGGAGTTATCGTGTATTTTTCCTAAAATCGCTTTAAATTCTCAGGGAGTTATCGTGTATTTTTCCCCAATGAACCGAAGGACTTCTAGAATATTTGGGTTAGAGCTATTCTTTATTAAATAATTCTTTAGGTGTCTCCGATCATTAGATTGATTGGATCGATTTAAAAACGGGACAGCTTGCCCAAGGGTATGCAATATTTTATTTAACAGAATTCAAAATAAAAAAATAAATAACTATTTCAAGGACGATGGCCTCAAAAAAAATTCACCTTTTTCGAAATTTCGATAATTGAAAGAATTTTTTTTTTTTTTTTAAAAAAACAAATCTTGTGCTGGATTGTGATAGCTGAGTACCATCACTTTCGTGTGGACATATAGTAATTTATTTTTTTTTTATATTAAATTTCATTTAATAAAAATTAAAAAAAAAACAAAACACTGAAAAAATCACCATTTAGCTCAATTTTCAGTGTTCGATAAAAAAAACCGGCAAATTTTTAAAAATTTTGTGTTTTACATTTTTTTTTATCAAAAAAGTGCCAAATTAACACTTTTTTTGATAAAAATTTGCCGGGTTTTTTTTATCAAACACTGAAAATTGAGCTAAATGCAGAATTTGACCAAGATAGTTGCGGCCTTTTAAAAAACCTACTGAAAAAATCTCCAATTTAATTTGGCACTTTTTTCGATAACAAAAAAATTTAAAACAGAAATTTTTGTAAACAATTTGACGGTTTTTTTTAAAAAACTGGAAATTGAGCTAAATTCTGAATTCGACCAAAATAATTGCCAATTCAATTTGGCACTTCTTTTCTATAACACAATTTTTTTTTTAAAAATTTTACGGTTTTTTTATTTTTCAAAAACTGGAAATTGAGCTAAATAATGAATTTGACCAGATAGATGATATTTAAAAAAATCTTATATAAAAAATTATATACATAATAAATTTAATAATAAAAATTTTACATACAAAATTTTATATAACAAATTTTACATGAACAATTTTATATAAAAAATTAAATAACTAAAAAAAATTATTAAAAAGTTTTTATATAAAAATTTTACATAAAAAAAATTTTATATAAAAAAATTTTACATACACAATTTTACATAACAAATTTATATATAAAAAATTGTATATAAAAATGTTATATAAAAAGTTTAATATAAAAAATTTTACATATTGTTTTATGTTTTGAGAAATTTATATAAAAAATTTTACATAAAAAAAATTTTATACAAACATACAAACTTTTATATAAAAAAGGTATATAAAAAAGGTTGTATAAAAAATGTTACATAAAAAATTGTATATAAAAATTTTTCTATAAAAAAATTTATATAAAAAAAATTTTATACAAATTACAAAATTTTACATAACAAATTTTACATACAAAATTGTATATAAAAAATTTTATATGAAAAATTGTATATAAAAAATTTTACATAAAACATTTAATAATTAAGAAATTTATATAAAAAATTTTACATAAAAAAAATTTTTGTATAAAAATGTTACATAAAAAATTGTATATAAAAAATTTATATAAAAAATGTTATATAAAAAATTTTACATAAAAAAAATTTATAAAAAAATTGTACATTAAAAATTTATATAAAAATTTTACATACAAAATTTAATAATTAAAAAAAATTTTATATGAAAAGTGTTATATAAAAAATTTTATATAAAAACTTTACATAAAACATTTTATATAAAAATTTTTGTATAAAACATTTTACATAAAAAAATTTTTAAATAAAATATTTATATAAAATATTTTACATAACATTTTTTATATAAAAAATTTTACAAAAAAAAATTTTATATAAAAAATTTTACATAAAAAAAATTTTATATAAAAATTTATATATATAAAAAATTTTACATAAAAAAAATTTTACATACCAAATTTTATATAAATTTTTTTGTAAAAATGTTACATAAAAAATTGTATATAAAAATTTTTGTAAATAATTTTATATAAAAATTTTACATACAAATTTTATAAAAAATTTTACATAATAAATATTTTATATAAAATATTTTTATACGGCACTTTTACTTAAGGCCATTCTTTTGAATATTTGTGAACGACCATATTTCATTCACATTTTGCCCATTTCGCCCCCACTGTGCCAGCCATTGAAACCTCCGTTTTATTTTATTTTGTTTTTTACAGTGTTGTTTCTTTTGTGTTGTTCTCGTAAGCGCAAATGAAAAAATAAACTGAAACTAAACGCAGATACATTCGCCTTGTACTCGTATTATGCATTTGTCAGATGATGATAATATTGAAGCTGCTGCTTGCACTGGCACTGCCATTGTTGTTGTTGCTGCCGCAGCTATTATAGCTATTGATACAATTGTTGTTGCTATTGCCTCAGTGAGTGGTTGCATTCAAAGTGTAACGTACCACATGTGTATGTTTCGTTGGTGTTGTTGCCATGATTTCGATTTGACTTCATTTCCTGGCAAAATTGGCAAATTGTATTGATAACAAACACACACACACACACACACACCGTTAAACAACCCATACAACGCAACAAAATGCAAATTAAATTCTTATTGTAATTTCAAGAATTCTTTCTGCTGATTCTTCTTCTATTTCTTCCAACCCATTTGTTTTTTTTTTGTTGTTGTTGTTGCCGTATGCCAGCGATTTATTAATAAATACTCAATCGTCTACGAAAGGAAGTTATTACCAACCGCCTCACATATGCTCGTACCAGAAACACGTACTAGCGATATTCGAATTTGAAAAACAAAATAACAACCGCATGGCAATAATGAGTTATCAACGGTGTTTGCGGCAATAGCTTTAGCTATTTTTGAAATTAATTGGATTTTTATGCAAAAAAGAAATGATGATTGAAATGAGTATCGTTTGATAAAAAACACCATATTTTGCGGTGGAGGGTGGGGCAGAGGGCATAGTATGCATTTCGTAATTTGAATTATAAAATAGAGAGAAGAAAATGCTAAGCCGGAAAGAAAACTCGGTGCACTCAGGGTATCACACTGACGAAAATTGTGGCTATGGCTGTGCAACTTAGTCCTGTAACATTGGACCTTAAGGCAAATATCGAGAACCACAAAGTGTCACTAAGGCCGAGGATGCGCTACTGCGAAACTAGACTCTCATAATTTATCTTAAACCGGCTGGCTGTTGATATTTATTTGTAGCTAATCTTCCTAATGGGTTCATATCGAGCTAAGAAGAACTGAATTATTTGAGAAAGAGGCAAATTATGTAAACCTATCGTTATTTATGTGTGACCGATTGGCTGTTGATATTTATCTGTAGCTGATTAATGTGTAGGCTGTTGATATTTATCTATAGCTAACCGTATTGATACAGTTGGCCGGTGTGTGTACTTCCTTAGAAGCTTACTAGACAAATTTAGTTGTAATCACTCCGACCATAGATGTCGCATTTAATTATAAGATTGTTTTCTTCTAAAACGACCTTGATCTCCAAAAGAAGGCCACCCCTTTCTTTTTAGAATTTCAAGTGAAGCCTTTGCTTCACAATTCCCCAAAAGTGTGTTTTTCTTTTACCGTCCCAAAGGCTTTTTCGCTACCAGCACACTGAAATAATTTTTAAAACATCTCATCTCATGCGTGAATGCGTTTCATATTGTCTGTGAAATTTTGTCGCGGATATATCACTCACCTCCCTTCCAGGGAACAAGGTCGACCACCGCCGATTAACACACATGCAATTGAAACGCACACAAATATTTACATATCGGCCGATGTCCTTGTAGACTTTTCACCCTAAGGCGGCGGGGGGAATGCGTCAATTTGCCCATTTGAATGCCAAAATTTACAGGAATCGGTGGAGATGGTTGGGCAGACCCACATACAGGACGCAGTAAAATGCACCGACTAAAGTCGACACATGCAACAAGGCACGGTTTCCTGTAACGGTTGTAATTCAACGATGTCAGGCAGTCAAGGGGTTATTTTTTCGGGGTAAGGAGGATCAGCAGTGTATACAACAGCTGTCATATGGTGTAGCAGTGTATAAAGTGTAAATGCGTAAATGAAACTATTACACACACATATGTGTCCTCCGTGTGACCTTGAGTAAAGAGCGAGCCAAAAAGAGTTCATTCCATAACCAGGAAATATCAGCCCAACATAAACAGCCTCAACGATGCTGGCTGTCCACGCAAAACGATGCGTGTGAAAGGACTGCAAGGATGTGCGTTGCCTCCGTGTGTCTGTGTGTGTGCGGTCACAATATTATTGCACTTTTCAGGATTTTTATTTCATCGGTTTGGCATTTACGCGCTTTTTCCCACCCACTGGCGCAATCCTCAGCTCAGCTCAGCTCATCAAACGAAACGAAAACATGATGTGCTGCGGTTTAATGGAAACGGGTTGAAAAGTGCGTGACTCCGTGTGGCAAGTGTTTGGCATGTGCCGATTATTTACTGTTTTCGCCATGGATCCAGTGCAACTTCATGATTGTCGGCAGTTTGTTGTTGGCTTTGACTATGGCCATGACGGTAGGCAAGTCAATTGCAGATAAAGGAGATTGAATCCAAAAGCTCATAATTCATTAAGATAAACACATCTATTATTGCTTTCACCCCTCCAACTAAAGCCTTGAAATTAATACACCGGTGTATTACCACGATAAAGGTCATCCATTAGAATGGATTAGTGGATTAGTTTTAAGCACACAATCTTACAAGTGTTTCCAGCGGATATTTGACTTTCAAAAAGCTGTTCGTAAAAAATCCAATGATAAAGGAGAAAAATCTCTACGACTATCAAGTCAAGCAATTGTATTAGGCTTTGACAGGTTGGCTGTTGATATTTATTTGTAGCTGATCTTGCTGGCACATCTCTCAATTGTGTAGTGGTCCATAATGTCTACGCTGTATCTAATATGAATATAAAAAAATACTGGATAAAGGAGAAACCCAGTAAAGCGGGCATTTTTTATTTTTAACCGGTTGGCTGTTGATATTTATATGTAGCTGATCTTGTTGTTCATGTTGCTCAGTTGTTAATCGAAGCATAATGTGCGTGCTGTTCCTAGAATATTGGAAAACAATAAGAAAACCAATCAATGGTATCATTAGTTATCTTCATGTGACTGGCTGTTGATATTTATCTGTAGCTGATCGGGTGGACGATGGTTCGGTGGAAAGCACCGAAGGCCCGATATAAAGATAATCAAATGATCAGTTGAGCTGGCAGACAATGGTTCGGTCTACAGAGAGATCGATAGGCGGACTTGCAGAAGAAGAATAGATCTTTGGTGGATCGACAATTACAAGTTCAAGTGGACAATGGTTTGGTGGAAAGATAGATAAACGTGGACATAGAGATTTAAATTGCCATGTGAATAAATGAAAAGACACACAAATAAACAATCATCCGACCACCGACTAATAGACGGGCGGACTTACAGAAGATGACAACTGGATCAGAAGAAATGGCGAATTGAAGGTTGTGAGCGACTTCTTGAAGGAGAAGAGGTGAATTTACGATTATATAGATGGCGGACGATCCACAGCTAGACCACGGGACAGATAAGCACTAGATTGGACAGACATTCTGTTGGCTGATTGAGAGTCAGATATGAGAAGAATCGCCCAACAAACGGATTGACAGATAAACTGATAGTCAGATGTCTGGAGGAATTGGATCCAATGGATTGACAGATGGACGAAAGGGAGCGACTTATTGAAGCAGAATAGGTGTATAAGCGGTTATATGGCTGGCTGACGATTCGTCAGATGTCCGGACGAACTGATAGGAGAATTTGCACCTTTTTTATCCCGTTTTGGCACCTTTTTCGTCCCTTCTCATACTTTTATCCACTTGTTGCTGCCAACAATTTGTTTCACACTTTTTTTATTTTTTTTTATCCCTTTTGTACTTTTTTTATCCCGTTTTGGCACGTTTTTCTTCCCTTCTTTAACTATTATCCACTCGTACTGACAACAATTTGTTTCGCCTTTTTTTTATTTTTATCCCTTTTTGTCTTTTTTTTTATCCCGTTTTGGTACCTTTTTCGTCCCTTCTCTAACTATTAGCCACTTGTTGCTGCCAACAATTTGTTTCACTTTTTTATATTTTCTCCTTTTTATCCCCATTTTGGTACTATCATCCACTTGTTGTTTGCAAAAATTTGTTTTACCATTTTTTATTACTTTCCCTTTTTTGCCACGTTTTGTTGTTGCCAACAATTTGTTCTACCCTTTTCTTCTTCTCCTTTTTTTTATACCGTTTTGGACCATTTTTCGTCCATCTCTGATTAATTTCCAACTGTTATTGCCAACAATTTCTTTCACACTTTTTTTTTGTTTTTTTCCCTTTTGTATCTTTTTTATCCCGTTTTGGCACATTTTTCATCTCTTTCGTCCAATTGTTGCTGCCAACAATTTGTTTCACTTTTTTTATATTTTCCCCTTTTTATCCCTTTTTTATCCCGTTTTGGTACTATTACCCAGTTGTTGTTGACACGTTTTGTTGTTGACAACAATTTGTTCTACCCTTTCTTCTTCCCCTTTTTTTATACCGTTTTGGACCATTTTTCGTCCATCTCTAACTAATTTCCAACTGTTATTGCCAACAATTTCTTTCACACTTTTTTTTTGTTTTTTTCCCTTTTGTATCTTTTTTTATCCCGTTTTGGCACATTTTTCATCTCTTTCGTCCAATTGTTGCTGCCAACAATTTGTTTCAATCTTTTGTTTAATTGTTTCCCCTTTTTTTATCCCGCTTGGCCCCTTTTTCGTCCCATCTCCAACTAATTTCCACCTGTTTTTGCCAAAAAAAAAATATTTCACTTAGGGATTTCTCAGCTTCAATTTTTTTTAATTTGCATTATCTGAATTTAAATTTCTACTTTTTCTAATTTAACTTTTAATTTGCCAATAACAACTTTTTTAATTTTCTTTTCTTAATAAAATATAATAAGTATAGTTTTCTCAATTTCAATTTCTATTTTTTTGAATTTCCCAATATCAACTTTTTCACAATTTTAATTTTTTTTTTAATAAGATTTTTTCGTTTCCCAATTTTCAAATTTTGGTTTTCAATTCCTCAATTTCAATTTTGTATTTTGCTTAATTTTCAATCGGTTTTTCGCAATTGTAAATGGTGTACCAGAGCGAATCGAATTTCCTTTCAGAAATCTCCAAAAAAAAAATGTATACCAAAGACCAAAACAGGACATCACTCTATTGAAGCCGAAAATAAGTGTTCTCAAAACCAAAACAGGAAACAGCTGTCCCAAATGATAACGAATCTTTAGCTTGTTGTTTTTTTTTCTGGTGCTAAACAACCACATGTTGATGTTTCTGAAAGTTGACTAAAAGGACAATAAGAAAAGGCAAACACACACACACACACACGTACACTCAGCCAAAAATGCTTCACCTAAAACTGTTACATTCAATTGGAAGTCGCTTCCCCGCACCGCACCGCACTGCTCCAAACAAAAACCGAAAACACCAAAGAATCCGACAGACGAACGGATGGACGGACGGACGAGAGCAACAGACGCAATCAAAAAAAAGAAAAAAGAAGGAACCTTAACACGACTTTAGCATGTTAAGGATTTTCACTTTTCGAATGTTTGTTCATATGTCTGCATCCTCGGTACAGGACTTACACACATACACTCATACAATAGCAAGGATTGGTTTGTTGTTTTTTCTTGCTCTTGTTTTTTTTTTTTTTTGGGGTAAAAAGTATCCAGTCTCTTGGTTGACTGGCTGACTGCTGTTGCTTGACTTGGCTGGGGCGTTGGGGTACAAGGACAAGCAACATTTCTTGCTTGAGTTGAGTGTGAAATATTTTCCTTTTGCAGTCTCTTCGCTTCACATTCGTGTGTGCGAGTGTGTGTTGTTCTCCATTCATTCAGATGTCCTTTTTTTTTTGCGCATAGTCTTGGTGTTCGGTTTTGTTGGTCTTTGTATGTGTTATATTTTTGGTATTTGTGTTAGAAATGGGTTAGACAAGAGATATACACGCACACACGGATACAGACAGGCGGACGAACACATAGACGGCCGGACGGACAGGCGGATGGCAACGTAGCCACAGTCTGACGACGGCTACAGACGTTTTTAAAGGTCGGTTATACGTTTGCACAAACATAAGATTTTCTACTTGGGGATATGTAGACGCCACACAAAAAAAAAAAGAGGAGAGGACATTTCAAAGAGTACGAAATGCTTTTTTGTGCCGGTCTTTTTTTTTTTTGCCTTTCCAGTCCCAAGGACATCGCATGACATTGGCTGCTGATGCGGCGTTGCTACTGCTGCTACTCCTTCTGCTGTCTCCCCGGTTTGTAGACGTTGTTAAAATTTAAAAATTTCTTCTTTTACGTATGTGTGGGGGAAAAAAGGCCACAAGCAACACCATTCACACCGAGAGATGTGTCGACACATTAGAAAAACGTTTTGTTTTTTCAAAATGTGGGTCAAACGTAAAAGGTCAAGGACTGGCAGTTTTCATTGAACCTTTTGTTTTGTGTCAGTTCTATGAGTAAAAGACCTTTCACGTGTGATTATCCAGAAGGTACAAGGGCTATGTGGTTAGCTGGGGCTGGAGGGCGGAGGGCGGACGAGTTGGGAAAGGGGGGCAGCCCATTCGTTGGGTGAAGATTGGCTACTGGACAACACGTGTTAAGAAAGGACCTGTTGACTGTGTGAATGCTCCAGCGATGGATTTTAACAGTTCAACAAGGGGGCAGGAGGGGATAAAAAATACTGTTGTTACTTAAAAGGCATCGTTACACCTTGAAGGTAGTTCAAGGAATATTAGGTATGATATTCTCATGACGTGAGATTTGTTAAAATACTTCCAAGTATCCAAAACGACTTTGATAGCCTTGAACTAGTAAGTTGTGGCTTTAATTTACAATATGATCGACTCCTCTGGGCCTTACTGAATTCAGGAAACCTTCCATCGGTAAGGAACAACGTTACAAAAATTCACATATAGAGGGCAACACTGGAACCCTCTGAAAACGAAAGTAATAAATATTCGTTAACCCATTCATGACCAAGATACTTTTAAAAAAAACTTGTATATGTTATTAAAAAGGCGTCCTGAATTCGATTCCCTAGACATTTTTAACTTTACGAAATCCTTTTCTGTGTGCCATATCTCATCGCTGGCTATAAATGGGTTAAGCTGTCTAAGGCTATTAAGAAATACAACAAAATATTGAAATTTTCCAATGATTTCCGGAGAAAGAAAATATAATAAATTCGCTCACATTTTGAAGGAAAAAGGCCTCAAATATTTTAAAAACAAATGTATCCCAAATTGTAAAACTTTAATTAAAAAAATTACCCCACAATTTTTCATTATGCAAATGGCTCCAAAAATCAAATGGGAAAAAGACCCCAAAAATTGCCAAAACAAACTGTTCTTATTTTTAATAATGACAGAGAGTCAACAATTAATAAAATGTCTAAAAAAATTAGAAAAATTAAATGCGTCCCAAATTCTAAAAATTTAATATAAAATATGGCCCCCTTTCCCACCAGAGGCTTTGGTCTGTCGCTGCAAAAATCTAAACATATGGTCTGTGTCACACGGTTTACCCTTGGACCCTAAAATTAGAATATAAATTTACTTTGTATTGTAATTAATAATAAATAAATAAATAAAAAAAAATATTGCCCCACAATTTTTCATTATGTAAATTGGACCCAAAAATCAAATAGGAAAAAAGACCCCAAAATTCCCAAAAACTAAATTTCTTATTTTTATTAATGAAAAATTGGCCAAAAAATATAAAAAAAATTTTAAAAAATTATTAAGGTGCCAAATTCTAAAACTTTTAATATATAAAATTGGCCCCAAAAATCAAAAAGGGAAAAAAACACAAAATTCATAAAAAAATTTCGTTATTTTTATTATGAATAATAGTCAAAAATTAAAAAATTGACAAAAAAAATAACAAAATTACAGAAATTAAATACGTCCCAAATTCTATAAATTGAATATGAAAAATGACCTTACAATTTTTCATTATGCAAATTGGCCGCGAAAATCAAATAGGAAAAAAGACCCCAAAAATCACAAAAAAATTTCGTTATTTTTATTATGAAAAATAGTCAAAAATTTAAAAATTTACCAAAAAAAATATAAAAAAAAAATTACACCAATTAAATTCGAAAAAAGACCCCAAAATTCACAAAAAAAAAATTCCTGTTTTTTATTATGAAAAATAGTCAAAAATTTAAAAATTTACCAAAAAATATAAAAAAAAATATTATATCAATTAAATACGTCCCAAATTCTAGAACTTGAATATAAAAAATGGCCCCACAATTTTTCATTATGCAAAATAGCCACAAAAATCAAAAAGGGGAAAATAACCAAAAATTTCAAAAAAAAAACTGATTTTTGTTGATGAAAACTAAAAATAAAAATAACCCCAAGTGAGAATAGAAAAGTTACCTCAATTGACCAGGAAAAATTGGCGCAATTTATCGCATTGTGGACCTGAAAAATAACCTCAAGTTAGAATAGAAAAAGACCCCAATTGACCATGAAGAATTGCCCCAAATTATCGCATTGTGGGCCTCAGAATTTGAGGCAATTTTGTCAGTGGGGCTCATTTTTTTATTCTCATTTGAGGTTATTTTTATCAAAAAAAAGTACATTTTTTAGTATTTTTCCTTTTTGGTTTTTGTAACATTTTGCATAAATTTGTGGGGTCATTTTTATACTCAGCTTCAACAGTTTTTTAAATTTTTATAATTTTTTTTTATATTTTTTGGTCTATTTTTTAATTTTAAACATGGGCTAAATTTCATATTTTACAGTGGATACGATTTTTTATTGTCGAAATGACCCCAAAACTCGAGTCATTTGTCATTTCTTGCGTTGGGTAAATTTTTTAATGAGCCTATTATTTGGGCTATTTTTTATTTTGATTTTTTGTTTGCGGGATCTTTTTTATATCGCCAACTCTGCAATGTGGAATCTTATTTATTTTTTATAATTTTTTTTTATATTTTTTTTGTTGTAATTTTTTCATTTTCTATAATTTTTATATTTTACAGTGGGGTTTTTTTTCGTTATGTAAATTGGAACCAATTTTTCAATGAGCCTATTTTTTTTAATATTGTTTACATTGGATTGGGTCTAAAATTCATATTTGCAGAGCGACGATTTTACGTTATCGAAATTATCCCAGAATTTTGGGCAATTGGTCATTTCTCGCGGTCAGGCCGTTTTTTAATGAGTCTACAGTGGAACTATTTTCAGTTATCGAAATTATCCCAAAATTTGGATCATTTGCCGTTCCTGGCGTTGGGTAATTCTTTAAATGGCCATGATTTCCAGTCTTTGTCCAAAGCTGGCCTTTGCAAATATTAGTTAAGACTCATTGCCCTCTCGCCTGCATAACATGTACTTAAGGGTGATTTGCAACAAGTGGCAGCGCGGTCTTTCCCAATCCCCTGTAATTGTCCACCTCATTTCATTTGTGGAAGGTTTCCCCTGCTCCGCTGCAGATATATTTTACTGCCTGTCCTCCATATCCGCTGGCCCTTTCATCCACCATTTGTCAATCCACAGCCTGCTTGGCGGGGGCAGCAGCGTTGCATATTTCTATGCGTTTGAAATATGCGTTTTTGTGTGAGCAACAACAAAAAACAACAAAAATATAAAATTCATTGTATCCTCGTGAGCAAAAACAATATGAATTTGTTGACATTCATTCAAGGACTCTTTGGCTGTTTTTTCGTGAGCGTGGGAGAAGGATGATTTAAATAGCTATTTTTTGGGGGTGATTTTTGGTTTTGTTTTATTAACAGCCAGAGGAAATGAAATGGAAAGTTTTTTTTTGTTGATAGGCTAAAAGATAGGATGTGTGCAAAAAAAAAACCATGTGTTTTTTATAACATTTTAAAGTTTTTTTTTTTGCAAGGACTTCAATGAACTTGAATTTCGGGTTGAATGAATTGCATGTGTTTTTTCTCTCACATAAAAGGTATCAATAGTTTTGTTAACTTTTAACACAACTATATTGCATACAATTAGTATAGGCTTTTGTATTTAAAACGAAATTGAAAGCGTTGTTTTGGGGGGAGGCTTCGTTTTGATTGAATGGCACTTTGTTTTTTTTTTTAACTTTAGGCTAAAGTGTTGTAGGGCAGAGCTGTCAGGAATTCTATTGCAGCCGCAAGAGCATTGCCGGAGTAGCAATGAGTTATGACTATTTTGCTCAATCAACATTTCCAGATAGATAAACTTTAAGGCAGTTTCACGGGAGGAACGATGATTTCCCGCAATTTAAAGATTTCTGGATGATTACTTTTCATTTTGAAATTAAATTTACACGTATTCTTCCAAGAAAACCTAATATCACACGCGCTTCATTGATTTGATTAGATTTTCTATGTCTCATAATTTTTTGCATATTTTTTTTTATTAAACATCTTTTAGGCTTACTCCTAATTCTACACATTTTTTTTTTAATTTCTTTATCATACTTTTTCTTGTTAATTGTTTTACTTTTCTAGGGCGTACTCTCAATTTTATAATTCTTTTATTAAATATCTCCGGCATACTTTGCATTTTTAATTATTTTAATTTTCTAGGGCATACTTTTAGGCTTACTCCACATTTTCTATTGAATTTCTCTGACATACTTTTTTCTAGGTAATACTTTTAGTCTTATTAATTACCTACGGCATTATTTCAGATTTTTTACACATTTTTTAATTTAATTTCTCTAAAATGCTTTTAATTGTTTATTATTTTACTTTTCTAGGGCATTCTTTTTGGCTTACTCCTAATTTTGCACATATTCTGTTTTACTATTTTAATTTTCTAGGGCGTAATGCTAGGCTTCACCTAATTTTACATATTTTCTATTGCATTTCTCGGACAAACTTTTACTTGCAGCACACTTTTAGGCTTACTCCTACTTTTACAGATTTTTTGATTTAATTATACTTTATCCTATTTATTATTTTAATTTTCTACAGCATAGTTTTTGGCTTACACATTTTTTAAAGTCATTTTTCTAGATACTTTTACTTGTTTATTATTTGAATTTTCTAGGGCATACTTTTAGGCTTACTCCTTATTTTACACATTTGTAATTTAATTTCTCTATCAGAATTTTTCTTGTTTATTATTTTAATTTTCTAGGGCATACTTTTAGGCTTGCTAAATTTCTGGGGCATACTTGTAGGCTTACTCCTTATTTTACACATTTTTTAATTTAATTTCTCTATCAAATTAGGCTTACTCCTAATTTTATACAATTTTCAATTTTATTTCTCTATAATTTTTTTTGTTATTAATTGTTTCAATTTTCTGGGGCATACTTTTGGGCTTACTCCTAATTTTACACAATTTTCAATTTTCAAATTTAATTTCTCTATAAATTTTTTTGTTATTAATTGTTTTAATTTTCTAGTGCATACTTTTGGACCTACTCCTAATTTTACACATTTTTTTAATTTAATTTCTCTATCATATTTTTTCTTATTAATTATTTTCAATTTCTAGGGCATACTTTTAGGTTTATGAATTTCCTATGGCATATTTGTCTTATTCCTAGTTTTACACATTTTTTTAAATTTAATTTCTCTATGATAATTTCTTCGTGTTTATTATTTCAATTTTCTAGGGCATACTTTTAGGCTTATTAGTATAAAATTTTACACATTTTTAAATTTATTTTCTAGGGCATTATTTTAGGCTTACTCCTAATTTTACACATTTTTTAATTTAATTTCTTTAGCATACTTTTACTTGTTTATTATTTTAATTTTCGAGGGCATACTTTTAGGCTTAATAATTTTCTAGGGCAGTATTTTAGGCTTATTCGTAATTTTACACATTTTTTAAATTTAATTTCTCTAGCATAGTTTTACTTGTTTATTATTTTAATTTTCTACAACATAGAATTAGGCTTGCTCATAATTTAAAAAAATGTAATTTCTCTGACGTGTTTTTAATTGTTTATTATTTTAATTGTGTATGGCAACTTTTAGGCTTACTCCATAATTCTTTTGACATACTTTTCCCTGTTTATTAGTTTCTCGGGCATACTTTTAGGCTTGCTCCTCAATTCACCTTGCTTTCATACACAATTCTATTAACCACCTTTGGGCGCTTATTTCATGTCATCACAACTTTATCTTAACACATTTGAACATTTCTGTTCAATAATTAATTTTACATGCTGCAAAGAGAGACACACACACACACACGCAAAACTGGAATTTAATAAATGCGGTTAACATCTGTTAAATATCATTTTCCCGGCATAACGCATATATTTCTGTGCCGCATATGCTATTGTGGTTTTGGGCATTGTTGGCTATCGTTTTATATTATTTAATGATTTTAAAATTATGATGAGGCCATTTCCACAGTCCGAACGGACTCGGACTCGGCACCACCGATACCATCAAAACACCAACAAACAAACAGAGGGAAAAAAACAATCTTTATTAATTGAAAAGACAAATAATGCAATGAAAATTCAATATTTTATGCCGCCATAACAGTTCATACCTTTTCCTTGCACACACACACACACATACACGCCCGGGCCATTGTCATTGGCAGTTGACCGACCCAGCGACCGTGCATGGCCTGTATGGCTGATATTCTTGCTCTTAGTTGCCCGAAAAAGCGGCAGATACATTACCACCGCCACTGCTACTGCCGCCGCCGATGATGAGTGCAATTTCGATAATGTGGTCTTACACGGCGGCCACAAAACGTTGGTTGTTATCCCCGGCTACTTTTGGAAAATCGACAAACCACATACAGACAGACCCACAAATAAGTACATACCTTCCTATCTACCTACGGACATACAATCGCACTCGTCCATATGCATTTAACGCAAATATATACAATTATGCCCACATAGCCGTGCATAATATGGCAACTGACTTTTAACAAATGTTGAGAGAACTACGACCATAACTGCAACCACGGCAAAGGACTGACCGGTGGATAAGTGATAAATGGCAATTTTTCTGTTGCATATTTAAAGGCATACAAGTGTAAAGATATTGTTTGTCTATAAATAGTTAAAAGTGGACATTTATCCATCAATTATAAATGCGAAACACGACAATCAAATTAAAGTTTTAAAAGTTTTTCCCCCACATTACCACCGCCTGAAAGTATGCTACACAAAGTGTACCAACTAAATACCTAAGGGATAGGCTTCACTTATAGAAGTTTCGTGACAGTGGCTTTTAGTCTAGTTTCGAATTCATATGAAACGTATTCAAAGTTAAAAGAAAAATTTAGATTTTTCATTTCAAAACCTTCAACTAGGAACAATTTTTAAAATTTGCATTTGTGATTTTTTTAAAAATGTAAAAAAATGAGCGCTGCAGAGGCATGATACAACTTTTTTTTTTTGGTAGTTGGTCTTTTATGATTTGCCTGTATTTTATTTTTGCCTGGAGTGTTAAATAACAATAATAATCTTACCGTCATCTATCCGAAATCGTTTATTTATTATTCTTTGACTGTCTAATTTCTCGATTCTTTGTTTCTTCGAACTTTTGATTTTTTATTATTTCACATCAATAAAGTTAAAGCATAATTTTAGGCAGTGCCTCTTTTTTTCGATGCCTTAAAAAGTTTCAAATTCAAGCGTTAATTTGTTTTTGTTGTTTTTTTGGCGAGATCTATCAGAAAACCCACCCACTGGTGAAAACCAAAAAAAAAAAAAAAAACCGCCAAAAATACATATGTATTCGTATACATACACATATCTGTTGTAGGTTTCACATGTACTATAAGAGGAGACATGTATGTGTGCGTGTGTGTTTTAGCTTCCCCATCACCAGCACCACGAACAAAAAAAACAGAACAACATTAATTTTGTTGCCCGATAAAAAGCTCCGCCCCCATAGAAGAGTACAGACACCACGACAAAACTACGAGCGCGAAAATGTTTTCCGCGCAAAAAAAAAACGTACACAAACATTTTTACAATTTTTCCTTTTTTGTTTTAATCAGACAGCACTACAAATTTTACAACAAAATAAACAAGAATACATTTTAGGGTGGAATGAGATGACTTTTCGCAAGGCTACGACGATGCCGACGAATGGAAGCAAAAATTATTTATCGTCAGCAAACAAAAAAAAGAAATTAACAAAACGTGAATAAAAAGTGCTACTGAGAGAGAGAGAGGTAGGGGTAGCAGAAGGTAGATGATTGTCAGGTTTGGAGGACAGGCAGACGCATAGGCGACATTGTCGCCAACAGAAGACATATACAAAATTGTGGTTTAACATATTGTCGTTGCTAAAAATATTGCTGTAAATTACTTTTATTGTCTTTGCCTAAAAGTGTGTTTGGAGTTTGGAGTGTAATCCCCTAAAAATAGGCAATTATTTTATTAAATGACGTTAGGAACTAAATGAATCAATTTGAAAATGAGACAAACGGAAAACAAAAGTAGTGAAGAAACATCTTCACAGGCTTTTTAAGAAAGACAATTGCATTCTAAAGTTCATTCACGAAGAAGAAATTCCGCACGAAATTAATTAAAAATTTTTTTCATTAGGAATGACAGTCCAAAAGTAGGCAATTCAAAATATTAATGGATAGGCAATATCGTGCTTTTCTTCTGCCGTGTATGATGAGGGCACCGCCACTTTCGAAATTCGAAAAAAACTGTGTTATTTTGTGCAGAAAAGCGATATTCGATATTTCGAAAATACGAAAAAACAAACAATCGCCAATTTTCATTTTGGCACTTTTGTCTATAAGAAAAATCGAAAAAAGAAATATTTTTTTTGAAAGTCAAAATTGTGCTGAATTTTTCTCACAGAACACAACTGATTCTGAAAAAAATCGCCAATTTTCATTTTGGCCCTTTTTTCAATAAAAAAAAAACCGAAACACAATAAAGTATTCGTTTCAATTTTAATGTTCATTTCTAAAAAAAATCGCCAATTTCCATTTTGGATCTTTTTTCTATAAAAAAAATATTTAAAAAAAAAGTGAAAATTGTGCTGGATTTTTTTTTTATTGAACACAACATGCTCAGTTCTAAAAAAAAATCGCCAATTTCCATTTTTGCACTTTTTTCAATAAAAAAAAATCAAAAAAAAAAAAAAAATTTCTTTAAAAATTAAAATTGTGCTGGATTCAGTTCTAAAAAATCGCCAATTTCCATTTTGGACTTTTTCCTATAAAAAAATATTTAAAAAAAAGTGCAAATTCTGCTGGTTTTTTTTTTATTGAACACAACAAAGTACTCGTTTACAATTTTAATGTTCCGTTCTGATTTGGCACTTTTGTCAAAAAAAAAAATATTAAAAAAAAATTGAAAATTGTGCTGGATTTTTTTTATTGAACACAACAAACGATTCGTTTACAATTTTAATGCTCAGTTCTGAACAAAAATCGCCAATTTCCATTTTGGCACTTTTTTCAAAAAAAAAATATTAAAAAAAAGTGAAAATTCTGCTGGATTTTTTTTATTGAACACAACAAAGTACTCGTTTACAATTTTAATGTTCAGTTCTAGGAAAAATCGCCAATTTCGATTTTGACAAAAAACAAAAAAAATTTAAAAGTGAAAATTGTTCTGGATTTTTTTTTATTGATGCTCAGTTCTGCAAAAAAATCGCCAAATTCCATTTTGGCACTTTTTCAATTTCCATTTGACTTTTATTTTTTTTTTATAAAAAAATATTGCATAGTTTTAGGCATACGGCCTAATTCAATGCTGGGTACAAATTACTTATTTGTTATGATAAAACGTGTTGTTGCCATGGCCCATCTTTTTACGATTTTATTTGCTCAGTTCTCTTTTTTGTTGAATATTTGTATCTTTTCCACTCGTTTTCCTTCAAACTCCTTTTCTTTAAAGCCACAACAATAATGTGCTAATCCTGTGTTCACCGGGTCAACACATCTACATTACCATCCCCATACGCCCTTCAATATGCCGGAGATTCCGCAACAATATGCACATCTCCTCTCCGCTCTTCTGTTGCATTGTCTCCACCATTACCCTAACTGATTTATATTCTAAGCACGTTATTTGTAATAATATCACAAACACCCAAAGACTCGGCGTTCGTGCGTCCGTCCGTCCACCGCCAAAACAGGTTAAACATGTTTATGCATTTACTGGAAAATTATATTCCCCTTGCATTGCATACTTTTAGGTAACCTCAATGATAATAAGCAAACGCGAGTGAGAGAGCCGAGCATACTTTTAGGTAACCCACATAACTAAGGCATGCCCCAACGCAAACGCAAACACAAACCTTGAAACTTTCTTCTACTACACAAAACTAACACGGGGCACTTTAAACTCTCGTAAGTACGACATAAATGCGTGCCAAAGGGCGGAGAAGCCACCAAACATCTCTGTAATTACGGCACACTCTCAGTATACCTGTGGAGGGGGGGGAGTTGAGGTGATGGTTATTATTAAATTTACGTTTTAATTTGCGTTCGAAGAAACTCTATAAATTGTAAGACGTTGCGCCCGCCATGCATCCTGTTGGCCGCCTTCGAGGAGCATAGGAAGCCATGAAAAATTGGCTGGGTAACGAACAGGAAGTTGCTGCTAATTGCACTATGACCTCATATAATGATCAGGATGTTGCATGGAGGCAAACACGAACAACGAATTTCACAATGGCGAAATGACTACACTTGCAGCATAGTTTTAGGTGCGCCCGGTGAACACACACACTTACACACAGTGGAAAACCTGTACATTTAGGCGAAAACATCTAATTGTTTCATTTAGTTGCTCAGTCCCGGGCAAATGTAATGACGATGCTCATCATGAGGCCAAGGAGGAGATGCTCAGGCGGATGTTGATGCTGTGTGTGTGTGTGAGTGTGTGTGTGCGTGCAGCTTGGTGCAACTAACTACGAGTTGGGAAATTTCCTTGGCCTTACGAAATGAAACGGAAGTGACGGAATTTCAGCCAGAGTGGGGAAGGGACTAGCCAAAGGTTTCAGTACTGAAAAGCCCTACAAATTATATATGTACATATATTCTGGGAAATTCTAAGATGAGATGGTCAGGTCAGCGGATACAACTGAAAGGTAGCATCAGGGAATGTGGCAGAGTAGCTTTTAAACTTTGATTCGACTGCCATTCCTCAGTACTGCGTTTCTCAATATTTTCACAGTCTCGTCTGGTGTTGTGGGTTTTTTCAGAATTTTTTGGTAGACCCTTCGCAAGTGTGACAGTAAATAAATCGGGGAGATTGTCTCTTCGTCTGACCCGGCTGACGGTACATCCATTTGCCCGCATTTCTCGAGGTCTAATTGTTGTTAATTTTCAGAAAATGAAATTCGTTCAATTAAGTATACACCGTCGTGGCATAATGATGCTAAAGTTTGTACTCATTGTTTCCGCAAACTATTCTGCAATCTATGCCCAAACACACACACACACACACTCACTCACTGGCACACTCTCACCTGAAACGCATTGCAACGTTGTGTGCTGTCCTGTCTTTGGTAACATCGAACTCATCCCGGTGACATTATAATTTTGTAGTGGCTTTTCTGCGATGACTTGACGTCATCATTTTCAGTGGTCTCATCGCATTTTCCCTGACTACCCATAACATCAGACCAGGCATAATGTCTAGCTCTGGCGAAGGTTTGAGGTTAATTTAAGTGCTCACCCAACAAAAGTTAGAGGCGACATCACCAACCAACAGAAGACAACAACACAGCCAACAAACAGATGAAATTTACTAAATTTATTCGCCTGAAAATATGCAATTAACTCTTGCTGCTTCGTGCTAGTGATAATGGGGGGCGGGGGAGGTCTACTCTTGAAAGGTGAACAGATACATTTCTGGCCGGGCATGCTGATGAGATTGTCCTCTTTAATTGAGTTACAAAAACATAAATACAAACTGTTTTTGTTACGGATTTTTTTTTTAATGGAAATTTGCATGTTCATTTTTCCAAAGGTCAGGCAAAGATTATATTTTCTGTGGACTTTCAGAGCATAGTTTTAGGTGTAAAGAACCATACAGAAATTGTGGCATAATGAGTAGGCTTTTTTAATTATTTAAAAAAAAAAAATGAGAGGGAAATTGTGGCTTAATGAGTAGTTATTAGTTTTTAATAGTATTTTTTAATTATTATAAAAAAATAACTTAGGAAGGCTCAGAAAAAAATCTTGAAATGAATTCTGAAGGCCAGTTGAAGACACTCCCGAAGTCGCAAGACATTCACACAAAATACAGAAGTTTCTCCTCAGGGTACTTGGACAAAGTCCAGTGGGGAGTCACAGGAGTTGCTGCTGCTTACAACGAAATAAGACTTTCCCCGACAGTACTGTGATAAGTCGACCTTCGGAGCAAATAAAACCGAATCCCAAATAGCATGGACAATTAATAGAAACACATCTTTCAAGTCACCCGAAAGGTACACAATTCCACCGGGTCAACTACAAGCGAATACGCTGATTACATGATTTTTCAGAATTCTTGGGGAAATGTTCACGTTTGGCCGGAATTTTTTTTGGGGGAATTTTTCATTTGTTTTTTGGGAATCCTTAATCGGAAAATTTTTTATAAATTATTTGGGGATTTTTCAGAATTCTTGGGAAATTTTCACGTTCTCCTTTTTGCGGGAATTATTCAAATACAAAATTTGGGGGCAAATGCGTAGTCGAAGCGACGATTTTTTAATCGGGGAATTTTTTATAAAATATTTGTAAATAGATTTTTCAGAATATTTGTGGCCCGCGCTCTCTGTAACTCCAATTTTTTCGGGAAATATTTCATAAAATATTTGGGGATTTTTCATAGTTTATTTGCTCCTTTTTTCTTGGAGTAATTTTCACATTTGGCTGTTCTTGGGAAATTTTTCATTTATTTTTGGAAATTCTTCAAATACAAAATTTCGGGGAATTTTTGTAAAATAATTTCTAGAACTTGCGCCCATACCTCCATTTTTTACTCAGGAAATCTTTCATAAATTATTTGGGGATTTTTCAGATTTTTAATCGGGAATGTTTTCAATAATTATTTGGTGATTTTTCAGAATTCTTGGGGAAATTTTAACGTTGCTCGTTTTTGGGGTATTTTTCATTTATTTTTGGGAATCCTTCAAATACAAAATTTGGAGCCAAATCTGTAGTCGAAACATCGATTTTTTAATCGGAGAATTTTTTTATAAATTATTTGGTTATTTTTCGGAAAACAGCGACTCTGCCTTTTTAGTAGCTGCAATTTTTAATCGGGGAATCTTTTACAAATTTTGTGGGAATTTTTCAGAATTCTTGGGGAATTTTCACGTTGCCCGTTTTTTGTGGAATTATTCCTTTATTTTTTTGAATCCTTCAAATACAAAATTTGGGGCCAAATCCGTAGTCGAAACATCAATTTTTTTTAATCGGGTAATTTTTTATAAATTATTTGGTGATTTTTCAGAAATTCTTGGGGAAATTTTCACGTTGCTCGTTTTTGGGGAATTATTAATTTATGTTTGGGAATCCTTCAAATACAAAATTTGGAGCCAAATCTGTAGTCGAAACATAGATTTTTTAATCGGGGAATTTTTTATAAATTATTTGGTTATTTTTGTAGTAGCTCCAATTTTTAATCGGGGAATCATTTACAAATTTTGTGGGAATTTTTCAGATTTTACATTGGGGAAATTTTCATAAATTATTTGGGGTTTTTTCAGAATTGTTGGGGAATTTTAACGTTGCTCGTGTTTGGGGAATTTTTCATTTATATTTTTGAATTCAAAAAATACGAAAAATACTTTTTTTTTCCAATTTTTAATCTGAGAATTTTTCATAAATTATTTGGCGTTTTTTCATATTTCTTAGGGACATTTTCACATTGCCCCAAATGCAAAATGTCCCCCAAAAAATAAAAACAAATGATGACCCAAAAACCGCATACAAAATTTGAAGCTCGGGGAATTTTTCATAAATTGTATGGATATTTTCTTTTTTCAGAAAACTTAAAGCCCGCGCCTCCACCGTAGTCGATTTTTAATTGGGGAATTTTCCAGAAAAATTGGATTTTTTATCGGAGAATTTTTCAAAAACTACTCGGGGATTTTTCAGAATTTTTTTCCAGAAATGTTCACGTAGGCCTTTTTTGGGGAATTTTTCATTTATTTTTGGGAATTCATCATTTGCTACATTATTCATTATATTTTTGGCCCAAGTATAAAAACGAAAACGCACATTGCATTTAGGAATGCGACTCCTCGGGGTATTTTTTATAAATTATTTTGGGGATTTTTCAGAAAATGTGGAGTACGCGCCACCACCGTAATCGTTGTTACGACTTTTACTCGGGGAATTTTTAATAAATTATTTAGGGATTTTTCAGAAATGTGGAGCCTTCGCCATTAGCGTAGCTCCGATTTTTATTTGGGGTTTTCTTTTTCACAATTTTTTTAGAAAAACTTTAGCCATTCGGAGCTGGATTCAAAGAGTAGGCCCCGGTCGATGAGAAGTTCCCTGTCTCTTCTTTCATGGGATGTTAGAGAAATTTATTTTGTAAGTAATCAGTTGGCTCAATATCTAATGACATATTAGCCCATACTTAAGGCCACCAAAGTACATGTTTTTTTTTGTAAGAAAATTTACAAAAGGAGCACTAACTTCAACAACACCTTTTTAACCACACAGCCCACAACCACTAAACAGCTGCTTCAGTTGCTTGAACTCTCCTCATGATTCCTTTGAATTGCATAAATTATTGTGGACTGATTTGCTTGTTGTTATTGTGGTTGTGCTCACCCTCGCATCTTATCGATTCCAACATTCTTTGGAAATAAAAAGGAAGGAACGGATGAGAATAACAAAAAAAAAAAAAAATCAGAAAAACAAAACAAAAAAATTGATTTCGTTTTAAAATTTTAATGAAATCTCTCCGGCTGGGACTCTAGACCAGAGAGCAGTCAGCAGTCAGTCAGTGGTGGCATTAAAATCTAAATGAACTGAAATGTAAGGAAGGAGGAACGAACACACACACACATGCTCACACAAAACTATAAATTCAAATGAGTTCAATTTGTGTGGTGCAGCCATTCATCCATCCATCGAATCATCGAACCGAAAGCATTTGGGCGATGCCAGCGATGCTGTGTGGTGTGCAGGCACATGATGGGGTCGCTTGATCTTTTGGTCCAACATTAAGAATTGTTCCAATGTTGCTGTTGCTGTTGATGTTGTTTTCCTTGTTATGTGTCTTCTTAAAACATTAACGTTGTTCAACATTTAACGTGTGCTTTTTTGTTGTTGTTGCTGTGCTCAAGCTGCTCACCATGAATGTCAGCGGTTGTCAGCGTGCATGCCGATCATCGTCATTGGCAGTCGCAGCAACAGCAGCGTCATCGTTCTCTGGCTGACTGCAAACCGAACAAAACAAAATATAATGAATTAATCCAAAATAAACCGAAAACCAAAGCAACAGAACCCGAACCCATAAGTAGTGAATCGATTTAAATTTAAAAAAAAGGCACACACACACGTGGACACACCTTTGAGCATATTTACCCGTGATTCCCTTGACTGCAGTCAAATCCACACACGTTGCATTTGCTGGCTTTTCGTTTTTCTTCAAATCCTCGCTAGTGATGGCTTCATGATGCAAATCAGTCAAAATATCCACCGGGAGAGCCAGCGAGGACAGACATCCGAAGATCGTTTGTGACGAGCTTGAAACAAATAATGACAAAAATGCAAATTAGTGTGAGTTGATTAAATATTTTCTGTGCATATGTGTGTGCATATCATCTCCCTCTTCGTCTGCTTCTTCGAAATAAAGACGTCATTAAATGACGATAAACATATGTTGAAATATCGCAACAAAGGAAATCTTAAAAAACAAACATTCTTGAATATATTCTAAGGTATTATGCACGACCATAATCAGCATGAATCGATGGGGTTACTCTCCAGCCGAGGCAAGGACCAACATAACAACTGACACCAAATTATTCAACTCTTCTTGATTAGATGCAAACAAAAAAACTGATTAGACGAACGGAAAATAAAATAAAATAAAATAAAATAAAATAAAATAAAATAAAATAAAATAAAATATAAAATAAAATAAAATAAAATAAAATAAAATAAAATAAAATAAAATAAAATAAAATAAAATAAAATAAAATAAAATAAAATAAAATAAAATAAAATAAAATAAAATAAAATAAAATAAAATAAAATAAAATAAAATAAAATAAAATAAAATAAAATAAAATAAAATAAAATAAAATAAAATAAAATAAAATAAAATAAAATAAAATAAAATAAAATAAAAAGTAAAAAGTAAAAAGTAAAAAATAAAAAGTAAAAAGTAAAAAATAAAAAATAAAAAATAAAAAGTAAAAAGTAAAAAGTAAAAAGTAAAAAGTAAAAAGTAAAAAGTAAAAAATAAAAAATAAAAAATAAAAAATAAAAAATAAAAAATAAAAAATAAAAAATAAAAAATAAAAAATAAAAAATAAAAAATAAAAAATAAAAAATAAAAAATAAAAAATAAAAAATAAAAAATAAAAAATAAAAAATAAAAAATAAAAAATAAAAAATAAAAAATAAAAAAAAAGAGGTGTAATTTTGTATTCAAAGAAAAATTGCAAAAAAAAATTTTGAGATAAATGATCGGATGCTTATTTCATAATAAAGAGGAAGGTATGCCGTTAATAATGAAAAACAACATCAGCCAAATGGCCACCACGAGCACGCTTAAAGCACCACATCCTTTGCATGAAATTTTCCATAACCAAATCTCAAAGAGGCTGCCCTATGTCCTCGAAAGACTCACGAATTCTATCGTTGAGGTCTTGAACGCTGGGCTGTTGGCGTACACCTTATCTTTCACTTTCATTTTCCAATAGCAGATATGTGGCAAGACTACTTTATGTGCTTCTCAATTTGTCCGTAATCCCGCTTTCACTTCAATACGAATTGTTCTGACTAGGAGACTAATTACACGCCAAATGAGTGTGACTGCTTGTGCAATAGCACTCGGTAGCCCTGAATTGGCCCCTGCTTGTTGGAGGAAGATGACAGGGTAGGGGATTAGTGAAGCGGGTGGGGGGTAGGTGGGTCGAGTATGACGAAGTAAAGGCTTAGAATCATTGGGCAGTCAGAGATTGCAGATTATCAAGGAATCTTCCCCTAAAATATGTGAGTCAACGTTCCTGTAGATCTAGACAGTGGCATAGTAAATATTCTTCCTCTTCTGTGTCTTTGCAGGCTCTGCAGTAGTCTCCATACGATTTGCCATCTTGCCTAGTGTACGATGGCGACGAAAAGAATGATTTCTCTATTTTTATGAAAAATCCATTGATTCCTTTGAGCTTTTAGGAATTCAATATTTAGAAAAAATTTAAATCTTCAAAAAAAAAAAAAAAAAAATTTCATTTACATTTTTTTTGTTAAAATCACAACAATGTATGTCGAATTATTTATTAAGTAATTTTTTTTTTAAAAAAAAAAATAGCACTCGAAATCGCCGATTTTTTTTTGGAAAATGACTGCACATTCCTTTACTCATAGAGCACAAGTTATATTTTGTTTTTCTCAAAACAAAAAAATAATAAAAAAAAGAATAGCGGTAATGGCACTTTTTTGTATTTTCGAAATATTTCAGTCTATTTTCGAAATTTCGACAATTTTCTTTTTAAATTTTCGAAATTTCGAAAAAAAAATTTAAAGCACCACTTTATTTTTTTCCAATTTTTTTTTTGAATTTCTTGAATTCGCCTTGAATCCATTGCATACTTTCAGACCTGCTTTAAAAGTATTGCATACTTTTAGGGGAAATTCAAACAAATACTTTTCCTAATTAATTTCATTATGAAATTTCCATTACACGAACGCTAACGCAAAAGGCAAAAAATAAACTTATTTAACAATTAATAAGTCAATATATTGGAATTTTAAGGGACTCACAACGCAACCTTTTCACCATTAGCAATGCAAATTTTTCCAGCTTAACATATTAAAGGAAAAAGTACGAAAAGCAAAGTTGGAGGAGACGTGGACAAGAAGGCCGGGCCCCAAGAGAAAAAAGCCGCCGATAAAAACGCCATATTAAGAAAATATGTAAACGACAATTATAGAGTCACAAAAAAAAAAAAAAATAAGAAACGATTACGAAAACATCATTAATTGTAATAAAGCAGAAAATGCCAACATCCTTTACAAAGGCGGGGACTACGATGGACATTATGCTGAGCGAGAGAATAACCGCAAAATCGTTTGCAGTGACATGCTTAGCCAGCTTTTGATTATAAGACAATTTTATGCTAATTTCATAAGACACACGCAGACAATCCCAAGATGAACGCAGACAGACGATGAACAACAAATCTAATGATGCCAGCCAACAGCAACCTTTAAAAAGGAGCCAGCTCTCGTTTGCTTAAGACATTTGAATCATTGTGGCTTTTCAGACCCAATACCTCCATAACCCCGTTGCTCGGTGCCGTGCAAAACACCAACCAGCCAGAAAAAGGGATTTCTATCAATTGATTTGCATTTCTAAATATTTGTCAAAGATACCACACACAGACACTAAGCTGGACCAAAGGAACGGGTGGCTGCACAGCCAGCAACGAGTTGATGTGTTGAGTACTGTTCAGGACAATACAATTAAGAGCTGGCTCTCTATCTCTCTCTCTATCACTGTCGCTGTCGGTTGCTCTTGGTTGTATGGTCTGTCGTGGTCTCCTTTAAATATCACCACTTTCCTATTATAATTATGCATTTTAATTAATTCTGTCTTTGGCCAATGTTTCTGTATCTGTAACTGTGTGTGTGTGTGTGTATAAGTGTATATTAATACACACATACACATACATACTTATAGTCTTTCTATACGATGGCTGACATTTTCATTTCTAAATTGGATGGATGATGTTTGGGTGTCCTGCGGTGGTATTTGTACTCGTCTAAGTGGATTTATGTCTCTGTCTCTGTTGGAGAGAGTGTGTGTGTGTGCTTTAAAAAGGGTTAATTTTTGTAGTTATGCTAATACATTATTACATCGAAATGGGAAAAAGACTATGAAATTTATGCAAATTTTCTTCGTTTTGGTTTTTTTTTCTTGTTTTATTTTGCTTCAACCAAACCAAAGGAAATTTCATTTCATTGTAATGCCTGTGTTTTTCAGCTTCTTCTACTTCTTAGTGTTGTTCTCATTTGGGGGGTTTCTTGTATTTGTAATAACAGGACAGATGTTGATTTCTGCATAAACACAACATACAAATATTATTAAATAACATTTTAATTAGATTTTTTTTTTTTTTTGGTCGGTTTTTTTGTGGAATTTACAAATTGGTGAGTTTTCTTTAAGAAGTTTTGTGGGACAACTTAAAGGAATCATTTGGATATTTTTCTAATTGCTTACCAAAGGCAAATGTGGCATAATTTTAGGCAATTAAAGCAAATTTAAAAAAAAAATAGAATTTTTTTTTTTTTTAAAAACTGCAATTTTCTCATGTCTGAAATTTTAAGTTTTCTTTTTGAGAATTAATTTTTTCTATTCAACAATAACTTTTAATTTGGATAAAACTTCTGCAGATAGAAATTTTATGAAAAAGCAAGAGAAACAAAGCAAATTTAGAAGACAAAAAATAGAAATTGAGGAAAACGGAAATTTAAAAAAAAATAATTAAAAAAGTGCAATTTTTTCAGATTTTTTCTATTTTCGAAAATACGAAGTAGTATTTTCTATTAAAAAAAAAATATTTTTCAAAAAAAAAATGGCGAAAACAAAATTAAGAAAAAAATAGAAAATTTGTTTTAAAAAATTTTAATTTTTGAAAAAGATGCTATTTTCTTAGATCTGAAATTTTTCTGATTTTTTTTTTCGAGAATCGCACCATCTTTTTCGTTACATTTCCATTGAACAATAATTTTTATTATTCAAAAAAAAACTGAGGAAAACGGAAATTAAAAAACATTTAAAAAGGGAAATTTTTTCAGATCTGATTCAGATTTTTTTTTGTCGAGAATCGCAATCTTATTTTCTATTAAAAAAAAAAAATTATTTTTCAAAAAAAAAAAATGAAATTAAGAAAAAAATAGAAAATTTTTTTTAAAAAATTTTAAATTTTTGAAAATTATGCGATTGATCTGTTATTTATCAGACAATTTTCAGAACAATAATTTTTATTTTTCAGAAAAAAAAAAATTGAAGAAATTTAAAAAAGTGAAATTTTTTCAGATCTGATTCAGATTTTTTTCCTTTACTCCATATTATCCATTCAAAAAAAAATATTTTTCAAAAAAAAATAGAGAAAACGAAATTAAGAAAAAACTAGAATATTTTTTTTAAAAAATTTAAATTTTTGAAAAAAAAAATCGATTTTCATTGATCTGTTATTTTTCAGTTTTTTTTTCAACAATCGCACCGTTTTTTACTTCATATTTTCTATTCAGAAATTATTTTTAATGGAGAAAACAAAATTAAAGGAATTTTAAATTCAATTGAGGCAAGTTGAAAAAAAAATTGGAAACATTATTAATTTTTTTTATAATTTTTTTTTTACTTCGCCTTTCTATTCAACAACAATTTTTATTTTTCAAAAAAAAAAATTTGAAAAACGGAAATTTTTTAGATTTTTTTTTCGAGAATCTCACCATCTTTTATATTTAACAATAATTTTTATTTTTCCAAAAAAAAAAATATTGGAGAAGTTTTGTGTGGCAACTTAAATGAGCAGAGGCAATTAAAGAAAAACACACAGAATTATTTTTTTTAAATTTTTTTTTTCAAAATTTTTTTCCGAGAATCGCATAATCTATAAGAATATTTTCCCAAAAAAAAAATATGGAGAAAACGAGTTTTTTTAATAAGATTTGTGTGGCAACATAAAGGACTCATTTGGATATTTTTAATTGATTAACAAATATGGCATAATTTTAGGCAATTAAAGCAAATTTAGAGAAAAACAAATAGAAAACATTTTTGAAAAAATTAAAATTTTTATTTTAGAAAACAAGTGAGATTTTCTTAGATGTGAAATTTTTTTGATTTTTTTTTTTTCGAAAATCGCACCATATTTTACTTCATATTTTCTAGTCAAGAATAATTTTTATTTTTCTTTAAAAAAAATGAATATTTCGGATATTCTCGGAAATCTGATTTAAAATCTATAAATTCCTCGAATTTGCTTCGGGGGCATACCTATTTTTCAATATTCTCTCTTTCTTGGTAAATGCTTAGAAAAATGCAGCATACTTTCAGGAGATACAAGACAAAAGTCTCAAACAATCTCTCCGAATGCAAAACATTTCTTTTAAATACAGAAAACATAATAAAAAATCGATATTTTTTCAATTCTTGTACACATACAAATGGGAAAAACTCAAACTTACTCTTAGTTAGCATTTAATGAATTTATTTATCCATATACTTTATACATATATGTACATAAATCATTGTTTATATACAGATGTGAGGCTGTGTATGAGATTTTCCGGGTCCACTCTGTCACTCGTTCTCTGACTATTGTCAATTGGTATGAAAAGCAAATGAAGATGGGGAACAAAAAGAATCAAAAATAATTGTATTAACTCATACTTTTGACTTAAGTGACTCATACTCTAGCAGTGTGTGTGCGTGCGTGTGTGTGTGTAGTGCTTGTAGTCTATCAAAGAGCAAGAAAATCAGAAAAAAAAAACATTTCAAAAACTTTAAACTCTATTATGCAATTCGGCAGAAAAGGATATACTCATATGTATACCGACAGACGGACAGACTGAAACACACACACGCATACACACGGCCTGCATATTATAAAGGATATGTTTAAATATTTTTCTAACAGATTTTAAGCTGGACAAGCACAGGACCGGCGTGAGTGTGACTTGGGTGAGTGAATGTGTGTCTATTTCATAAAAACTCAATAGGATTATGTCACCATCCAACGGGCCGACAGATCACATGTACTTTCACATATGTATGAACATACATATACATTCCCATGGATTTGTACATGCATACACATGTGCAGTTTATCTCCCCCGCTTGAATGTGTGTGTGTGGTGTCTAAAGGAGGTCTAAATGTCCTGTCCTTTAATGTTCTAATATTCTAATATTCTCCTACACAAATACTGATACCAATCTTAACCAACAAAGATTCCATTATTATTACCAGAAGAGAAAAACCTAAATGTAGTCGTACAAGTGGGGATGTGTATGTGAGTGTGGAAAAAAATATATTTTAAATTTTCCTAAAAAATAAGGAGTTGATTTTCTTTAAGAGAACTGACAAATGATTTGAGATATTTGGGGTTATCCTTAAGAATGTTTCTGTACGGGCGATGGAGTAGTGCAGCTGGACGACAAGGGCTTAAATCTAAAAAGTTTAGGCATTTGTAAATGACAATCAAAACATTTAGAAATTTCTACATGACAATCATGTTCGGGCAGCAATAAGATTACAAACTTAAGTTTATAAATCCAAGGCGAACTGAAAGAAATCATATCGAAGACGCTGACACGCACCGCCACTATCAAAATGCAAAACAAAAATATAAGTTGTGAGGAATTGTGCAGGGTGAGTACATTTTTACGAAAAATTTCTTTCTTTAGCGGTTTTTTTTGAAAAAAAAAATCGACAATTTCGAAAATGTCCCAACATCGCCTTATTTTTATTTATTTGCTAAATCGAAAAATTCGAACTTGATTGTTGAGCCATTTACCAACAAAACAAATCTAATTCCCAGAAAATCCATAATTTCCTTTTGGCATTTTTTTTCAATAGAAAAAAACACAAAATTTTTCACACTGGAAAATTGAGCTGGAAAAGTCTCTCTGTTAACACAAAATAAATGCAGTTTCTACATTTGGCGATTTAAATAGAATCCTACAAATTAATTTGGTAATGTCATCTCGGATATTTCATAGATCAAGGTGTCCGGGCGGATTTCGTGAAATTATTATGGATTTCCTGAAGTTATTCTTACAGGGATTTGCATTCACAGTAATTTTGTTGTTGCCTACACTCAGGGGATGCTCCCCTTTACTATCTTAGCAATACTAAATAAGGGTATTGGCGGGAGGAGGGAAGTAGTAATGTTTGTCCTGAATGATGTCCTTCGCAAAAGCGAAGATTGCGATAAATGTCTGACCCAACAGGTCGTCAATGAAAATTAGAAATAGAGAAGAAGAGAGAACAGAATCTTGTGGTCTCATCGACATTGATGGGGAAAATCCTTGAGGTAACTGAGCAATTTTGAATCCGAAGAGTTTAGCGCCCCGATGGGCAAGTTAGTAGCGTGCTTTCCTATTAGCGTGGGGTGGTGGGTTCGATTCCCAACACTGGTTTTGGTCTGTCGCTGCCGGTTTACCCTCCTGTTTATTTATTTTATTTTATTTTATTTTATTTTATTTTATTTTATTTTATTTTATTTATTTTTATTTTTATTTTTATTTTTATTTTATTTTATTTTCTATTATTTTATTTAATTTTATTTTATTTTATTTTATTTTATTTTATTTTTTTATATTTTATTTTATTTTATTTTATTTTATTTTATTTTATTTTATTTTATTTTATTTTATTTTATTTTATTTTATTTTATTTTATTTTATTTTATTTTATTTTATTTTATTTTATTTTATTTTATTTTATTTTATTTTATTTTATTTTATTTTATTTTATTTTATTTTATTTTATTTTATTTTATTTTATTTTATTTTATTTTATTTTATTTATTAATATTCCAAAAGTAACCGAGCCAACATTTTTCCAGATTTTTTACCCCATTCATTTCTTTGAATAAGACCAAATCTCTTCGACACAAAGACAAGCGGAAGTTTACCCAATTTTAAAATATCAGCTTCTTCGAATGCAATAGTTCTCCTGATTTTTTCTCCCACTCATGCCTTTGGTTACAAGCAATAACACGCTTAAACAAAAAACCCCTTGAAAACAAACATAATGGGAAGTTTTCCTAATTTTAAAAATTCTAGCTTCTCAAAAAAGAAACCCTAAAAGTATACAATATTTTTCCTGATTTTTTTCCCACTTATTCCTTTGGTTACAAGCAATAACACGCTTAAACAAAAAAACCCCCCAAAAAGTATGCAACACTTTCTCTGAATATTTTTCCACTCATTCCTTTGGAATGACGCTTAAAGCAAAAACCTCTTCAAAACAAATATGAGGGGAGGTTTCCCTAATTTTAAAATTTCAGCTTCTCCGAAAAAATCCCTAAAAGTATGCAATATTTTTCCTGATTTTTTCCCACTTATTTCTTTGGTTAAACAAAAACCTCTACAAAACAAACCTAATAGGATGTCTTCCTAATTTTAAAAATCATCTTCTCAAAAAAAAACCCTAGAGTTATGCAACACTTTTTCTGATTGTTTTTCCACTCCTTCCTTTGGAATGACGCTTAAAGCAAAAACCTCTTCAAAACAAAGATGAGCGCAAGTTTCCCCAATTTTAAAATTGCAGCTACTCCAAAAAAAAACCTAAAATTATGCAATATTTTTCCCCACTTATTAATTTGGACACGAGCAACAAAACGCCGAAACACAAACCACTTCAAAACATGAAAAATCTGAATTTAAAATTTTTTTTTTTTTAAAATTATGCTTCACTTTCTAACTGTGCAAGCCCCTAAAAATATGCAATCGTTTTTGATCTGTTCCCTAACTCATGTCTTGACATACCAGCAGCAAAACGCTGAAATACCTCTTCTCTCATTGTCTTCGTTTCTCTTTCATATATATGGACAATGCTGGAGTTCAAAAAACCCTTCAAGTATTTTTATAGCCAGATGCTGGCACTTCTTTACTTGACATATAATATAAAAATAATATTTACTGTTTAGTACAGAATTTGTCAACAAGAAAACTTAAGTATGTTAAGTACGTCAAACGGAACATAAGAATAAATAAAATAACAAACGACCGACGACTGCAGGATACGGGCAAAAAAAAACACAACAAAACAAAACAAAAACAATGTAGCATACTTTAAGGCCCACTTCCTATTTGTCATTTAATCGCATGCAAGCACGTAGATTTCTGATGTTCTGCTGTACCGTTAAAGCTTAATTATATAAATACTAACAAGATCTAGAAATGCTACACACACACACACACACACTCGTACACATAAATAGCAGGTGAATCTGCTAGCTGGTTGGCAGCTATCAAGCGCAACCTGAGTATGCACAACATAAAGCCGCAGGTAATTTGTCTTCATTAGTTGGAGAGCACAAACAAAAAGAATACTCAGCTTGCCGTGCATCAGGCACAAAACTGCACTTTGGCACAACGACAGAAAGACATCTCCGTTAGAAAGCATATGTCCGTACGTACGTACATGTGTGTATGTGCTGGTTCTCATCCTGAAGAGGACATGTCAAAAACTGTCTCTCCAAGGAAACCGGATGGTATGGCTAGAGTGCTTTGTGAACAAGAAATTTCCAACTAATTAAAGGCATGTAAATAGTTAAGAAAGCAGCGCATTAAACTCACATCATTCGGCACAAGACTAATGGCAACAACGACATGTTGCCAGTTACGCTGCTGTGGAGTGGCGGTTAAGTACCCGCATGATATGTGATGTGAACAATAGTTTTGTAGACGGGGGCCCCCAAAAGTAGGCTGGCTTACGTGTTTAAGCAGTTCGAGTAAGAGAGACAGAGTGAGAGAGACGGAACACGAGATAGAGAGACATTTTTTAAGAATATTCCATTGCCATTTATGGTCCTTGGAGGCATATCTTTTTAATTTTATAAAAATAAAATAAATATGAAAGCCTAAAAGTAGGCAACAAAAATATGAAATAATATAATTGAGAATCACTCACTAATGCCATGTTCTTCCTACTTTTATATAAAAAAAAAACACCTAAAAGTAGGCAAACAAAATATGGCGCAGTGTTATCAGAATTGGCATTGTAAAAAAAGGTAAAATGGAAGCCTACAAGTAGGCAACAAAATATGAAATAGGTTAATAATAGAAAATAAACTCAATGTGATGTCCTGTAGTGGTGTTGTGGGCAGCGTAATCGAATATCTTACAAGAATGCCAGGTTTTAATATGACTTCGGTAACTATCAGAGATGAGCAATATATTTGCTAGGGTAAGACAAGCCTTGTTGCCAGCTGGCTTTCAAAATTCTCCATAACGCAAACATTGCCCGTTATGGGACTACCAACGTATGCTTAAAAAATACATGTAATTTTAACATATACACACACATACACTCATTTACATTTTGATGTGACCACATAAATCAATTATCATGTCCTTTCACCGGCCGGCAACCATTACACTTCTAAATGTAAATACTAACACACACAATCCTCTATAAAAAAAAACGGCATCAATGCTCCAAAAAAAAAAAACTTGCTTTTGAAGTCCTTTTCTGGGCAATAAGTATTCAACGAAAGGAATTTTTCGTCTACGTTCAGGTTTTTGAGGATCCTGTTACATTTGCCCCTTCCCCACTTCTCTACTATTCCCATGTGAATGTTTTTAATGGTTGTACAGTTTGTGAAATGCGTTTTAATCTGCTGACATGTCATATCAACATCATGGGGTAAAATCGCCATTTGTCCATGCAAACCGCGAAAAATGCTCACATGTGGTTAGGAAAATTTTAAAATCCTTCTAAAGAACAATTATTAAGATTTGATTTTGGGAAATAACTGGAATTGTTTTAGTTGGATAAACGGGGTAATTTTCGGACAGCACGATTCATTCGAGACATTCGGTACAACGTACATTGTTTTCTGATCATTCCTTAAATAAATGGTAATAAGAAAAAAATAAAACTATGGCTCTCATATTTTTAAATCCAATTTTAAATTTTACCAAGACATGTGGATACCAAGTCATATAAAACCCAAGACATATGAATTCCAAGCCATTGAAATTCCAAGACATATGAATACCAAGATATATGAATACCAAGATATATGAAGAGCAAGACAAAATCTTAATAGTACAACAGTAATGTACTCGGTGGCATTTCAGATGAACAACTTTGAATGAGTTGAAAAAACCATTTACTTTTTTTAGAATTTTTTTTCTTATTCAAAAAAAGTTGAAAAAAGTTTTAAAAAATAAGAAATTATTTTTAAAAAATAAGAAATTATTTTTAACAAATAAGAAATTATTTTTAAAAAATTAGAAATTATTTTTAAAAAATAAGAAATTATTTTTTTAAAAAATAAGAAATTATTTTTAAAAAATAAGAAATTATCTTTATTTTTTGAAAAATAAGAAATTATTTTTAAAAAATAAGAATTTATTTTTAAAAAATAAGAAATTATTTTTGAAAAATAAGAAATTATTTTTAAAAAATAAGAAATTATTTTTAAAAAATAAGAAATTATTTTTGAAAAATAATAAATTATTTTTAAAAAATAAGAATTTATTTTTAAAAAATAAGAAATTATTTTTAAAAAATAAGAAATTACTTTTAAAAAATAAGAAATTATTTTTAAAAAATAAGAAAATATTTTTAAAAAATAAGAAATTATTTTTAAAAAATAAGAAATTATTTTTAAAAAATAATAAATTGATTTTAAAAAATAAGAAATTATTTTTAAAAAATAAGAAATTATTTTTAAAAAATAAGAAATTATTTTTAAAAAATAAGAAATTATTTTTAAAAAATAAGAAATTATTTTTGAAAAATAAGAAATTTTTTTTAAAAAATAAAAATAAGACATTATTTTTAAAAAATAATAAATTATTTTTAAAAATAAAAACAAGACATTATTTTTAAAAAATAATAAACTATTTTTAAAGAATAATTACTTATTTTGATAAATTATTATTAAGAAATAATAAATTATTATTAAAAATAATACATTATTTTTAAAAAATAAGACATTATTTTTAATATATAAGAAATTATAATTATATTATAATAAGAATAATTACTTATTTTTAAAAAATAAGAAATTATTTTTAAAAAAATTTTAAAAAATAAAAATAAGGAATTATTTTTAAAAAATAAAAATAAGACATTATTTTTAAAAAATAATAAATTATTTTTAAAAAAATTATAAATTATTATTTTTAAAAAATAAGAAATTATTTTTAAAAAATAAGAAATTATTTTTAAAAAATAAGAAATTACTTTTAAAAAATAAGAAATTATTTTTAAAAAATAAGAAAATATTTTTAAAAAATAAGAAATTATTTTTAAAAAATAAGAAATTATTTTTAAAAAATAATAAATTATTAATAAAAAAAAAAAATAATAAATTATTTTTGAAAAATAAGAAATTATTTTTAAAAAATAAGAAAATATTTTTAAAAAATAAGAAAATATTTTTTTTTAAAATAATTTCTTATTTTTTAAAAATAACAAATTATTTTTAAAAATTAATAAATTATTTATATAAGAAATAGTAAATCATTAATAAAAAAATAATAAATTATTTTTAAAAAAATAATAAATTATTTTTAAAAAAATAATAAATTATTTTTGAAAAATAATAAATTATTTTTGAAAAATAAGAAATTATTTTTGAAAAATAAGAAATTATTTTTGAAAAATAAGAAATTATAATAAATTATTTTTAAAAAATTAGAAATTATTTTTAAAAAATAAGAAATTATTTTTAAAAAATAAGAAATTATTTTTAAAAAATAAGAAATTATTTTTAAAAAATAAGAAATTGTTTTTAAAAAATAAGAAATTATTTTTAAAAAATAATAAATTATTTATATAAAAAAATAATAAATTATTTTTAAAAAAATAATAAATTATTTTTAAAAAAATAATAAATTATTTTTAAAAAAATAATAAATTATTTTTAAAAAAATAATAAATTATTTTTAAAAAAATAATAAATTATTTTTAAAAAAATAATAAATTATTTTTTTATAATAAATTATTTTTTAAAAAAATAATAAATTATTTGTTATCGAACGACTAAGAAGTAAACTCGCTATCTCATCCAATATTAACCTAATGTTGACGAATCCCAAATAAACCGCATGCTGGAAACGAATTAACAGTGTACATATCATGATAATTTCCTTAACTCAGTTGTATTGTCATTAGAATAACGGGTACAGTAAATCAGGGTACTCTGAAGCGAGTACAGGACTGTAGGTATAGAAATGGATGTCTTGAAGTAGACGGTTGGTTGTCGAATGCCATAATGTACGGAAGAATCGCCGGAAGGAGTATTGTTAACTCTTTGATTATGAGGTCTGACTGAATTTCGAATTTTTTTTTTTATATAATTAAACACAACATTTTTATTATAAAAACATGGTTTGCTTTCAAATCTGCTTTATATTTTGTATTAAATCTGTTAAGCGCATAACTGAAAGCATATAAAAAGGTAAACTTGTAAGTGACTTTAGGCGTCATCTCGCCGCCGCCAATCAATAGCCTTATCCACCTTAAGGCGGCCATTGTTTTCAATTTCAGACCCACCTAGAGAACAACCAAACAACAAAAAATCCATCATTTCGCCTCTCGACAGATGCGGCATGTGAATTCCTGTTTCTGTCATTTCAACACGCATTTGACATGACTTTTATTACAATAGACTTCAATTTTTTCCGAAATTTACATTTGAATTCCTCAAACCCCCCACCCATCTCGTCTTGTTACCACTAAATAAAATAACGAAAACAACTAAAAAAAAAAAAAAAATATTAAGTATTTTATATACGAAATATACACAAAGCCCAGAGATATGACAACCTGTACAACAAATGAAAACGCAAACTTTCAAACATCATCCGTCCATCCAACGGACACGAGCCCTACACTCGCGTGGCTGTCCCCTGCCACAGAAGCCAAAGCAATTGACCATTGTTCGTGACCAGCATGGATGTGAGTTGCCAAAAAAAAAAAAAAAACGAAACGAAAAAGTGTATTCGAACAATTCTAGGTGGATGGACCGGACAGAGAAAAACTCAAACTCAATGTTTCCCAAAAATAAAAATAATGACAAAAAGCACAGAGGTACCTTGTCGTACCCCACCCATTCCATTGGTTCATCCGAATCTATATCTTTTTTCACCACCCCGTTCGTTTTTCCGTTTGGGTCTATAGACATTTTTGCCGAACTCTTTCAAAACAAAACATTAAAACCTACTTTTTGCTGTTTATTTGCATCATTTTCCAAAAAAAACGCAAAGAAAAAAGAAACCGAACAAAACGCGAAAACACCAAATGAGTACAAGCCTTTGTGAAAATACGCTCGGAGAATGATGTAGCTGGTTCGGTGGTCAATACGACCAGACGAGGTCTATCTGATGAGTGAGGAGAAAATTAACATTGCACGAATAACCAAATGGCTGTTGATATTTATCTGTAGCGGATGATGTTATGCCTATTGCTTATTGTCATCTCCCTAGAAACTGACCGGACCGGAGAAACCGAGGGTAGAACGAAATTATGGACCGATCAACAATGCAGTGAGGGCAATATGCAACATTTTCAACAAGATCAGCTACAGTTACATATCAACAGCCAAACATAATTCGACCAAAGTTTATATAAAATGAAACAGAGAAGACCAACTTGTAGATTGAACTCTGATCGGATGAACAAAAGAATGTCTTAAGCATGGACTGAGGAATGAAAGGGAGGGTGGATAGTTGAGCTAAATGAAAGACGAATGTCGAGGAAAGTCGACGAACGTGTGGTGGACATTAATCGATCTGTCATTTTAGGGTTGCCAATATTTTTGGGTTGTCGTTTAAGTTCCTAACTCGAATCTTTCCGGTCGCACCCAGACAGATATTAATTTTGATGCATTGCCCCGATCTTCGAAATTGCTCAATGAAGACGAAAAAAAATTCCTCTGAAATATATTTGTCACTCCACAAATTCCGATTCTTAACAAAGCTGGCACATTAATTTCTCTCCGAAAGCCATTTTGGCTACTCTCGGGTAAGCAGCACCACCAAGCCCACTCTCTGCCGTACAATTGAGCACTCTCACTGCCTCTCCCTCGCCCTCTCCGCCTGTGCTTATGTTAAATTGTACAACGACTAAATAATGGTGTTGACGTTGAATGCCAATGATGCCGATGCCGATGCTGATGACGATGATTCAGTTGCTGATGATGATGATTTCATGGAATGCGGTGTGTGCCAACCACCCCATGGTCTGATGTTCAACCCACCCGAGATGAGAGTGGTATTGATCCCCTTAGTGTAAGCTGTATGGACGGACCAGAGTGTATGCGTACTTCCATGCCAACAACAACAACAACAACAAAAATTGAAATAACTACAACAACCAAGGGTAATGTTTAATTCTTATGGCGTTGTGTTTGCTCTTTTGCTTGATTTCTTCTCATTTTCAGACGGTTTGTTATTTTGCATTTCACCATGTTGCTGCTGCTGTTGTGTTTGTGTGTGCATCGTTATCGTCGTCGTCGTTTTTTAGATGGCCGCGAATTTATTTGGCATGTGTTTTATTTGTGCCAATGTGGCTGCTGCCTGCTATTGACGTTCTGATGGGTTTTCAAAAACAAAAACATTTCACTCATCCCCTCGTCCTTATTGGTCAAACTCATTTTCGCTGGACTTATGGCGGACTCCAACACAATGAGCATCTCTCGCTTTCGTTTTGGTCTCGTTTTCTTGCTCGGACTCTCCGACTTTGCCATTGTTAATTCAGCAAAAATAGAAATAAACCACGATCATCGTTGTCGACGTATAGGAAGTATGCGAAAAACAGCAGCAGCAACAACAAAAAATAATAATGCCGAAAAAGGATTAAATTGAAGATATGATGATGTCCTCCATCCCCTTTCTACGGTAACATCACCATACAAATAGAAATAAATGACACAAAGATGTGTATACAGGTATGGGTGTTTACATAGAAAAATGGCCAATAACAAAATTGGATGTCAGGATCTCACCTAACAGACTCCCAAATTCGGCTCTGTTCACTAGTGGAGGAGGAACTTTCGGGCCCTACTCACACTTCTCCTTATTGGGCTTTTTTAAATTCTTCTTACCATTTTGCCATCGTCTCACCCTTTTCCCATATTCCTCCCTAACGTTTTCCGTTCACCAACGGAGGAAGACGTGCTGGATACCCCTACACTAACTGAGTTGTCTGGATGAAAACCTTCCCCTACATGGGCTCTGTCGATTTTCGTTGACGAGCAGAGGAAGAAGTTTCGCCTACGCCTCACACTTTTTCCATATTCATCCATGATCGTTTTTCGCCTGAAATCAAAATCTCTAAAATCGCGTTTATTTAATTCTGACCCCTTAGCTGCTGGCATCACCCGTTATTTATTACTAGTAAGTTGTAATGCGCCTATGGCGCCCGTTGAAATATGGAAAAAAAATTTTGTTGAAAAAAAAAAAAATTGGTGGAAAAAAAAATTTTGTTGAAAAAAAAAAAATTGGAAAAAAAAATTTTGTAAAAAAAAAAAATTTGTAAAAAAAAAAATATTGAAAAAAAAAAAATTTTGGAAAAAAAAAATTTGGGGAAAACAGAATTTCTGTACAAAAAAAAAATATTATTTTTTTTGTTATTTATTATAGAAAAATTATAGAATGCCTATTTAAATTCCTACGTACTGCGTGACAGAGTCAGTGAATCAGGGAATCAGTGAATCAGGGAATCAGTGAATCAGTGTCGAGGGTAAATATATATTAAGATCTTAGACAAAACAGAACTTTTGTAATTCAACAAATTCATCCTTCCTTTTGCTATCCGATATTCTGTCAATGCCATGGAACCACCCATATGTCCATTTCATTATATTGGTCAAAACAACGAATAAAATACAAAAAATTTACATATTTTCATTCTATAATGTTTTGTTCCATTTTCTACGTTTTTCTGTATGTGTGTGTGGAAACTCAAATACACAGCAATTCCAAAAACAAAATAAAACAAGTAACAGTACCAAAAACCCCTGCCACATCTTTCACTTGCAGCCCTCCGCCCTGTCCAGCTCAGATGGAAAGCATAACTCAGGTTCTTAAAAGTGAGCAGATGAAACCATCACCAGTGACCGTTCATCCTGCCACCCTCAGTTACACCTTACTGCGTTGAACATGCACCCATTTGGCCAGAGGTGGCCAAAATAATTTTTGTTTGACTATTTTGGTCACTTGAGTAGTGTATGTGCGTTTGCCGAAAAAAAAAGAAATAATAATGTATAACAATTGAAGAGCAAAGCAAAAAAAGAAAAGCAAAATTCAACAAAGTTTTCATAACCCATCTACACTCTGCCTCCAGAATCTCCGCCTTCTCCAGCCGCTGCCAGTTTCTTTTGGGTGCAAAAAAAAAGAAATGGGAACAGCAGCAACATTATTTTCTTCAATAATAACATCAGGCTGTACAATTGGTACTTTTGTTACTCCGTTTTTTGTCAGCCACAGAATTACACTCGAGATTAAAGTCATTGGAGAGTTGGTGGGTAAATGAGGTAGATTTAGTTATTGGGTTCTAGGGGATCCACATTTTAGCTAAATAAATGATTGTTGTTCAAAGAAAGGCATTAAAGTCTGCAGAATTTGTTTAGAATCTTCCAAAGTCATCTCATCAATAGGTAGGTTGTAGGTTTCTACAAGAAAATGCCAGAATACTTCTGTAGCAGCATAATTTTTACATCTACCATTTTCTGGATCTACAGATAGCCAACATATTACTTCAGCAAGATATCATGTTTATACTCATTCCATTTTCTTGTAAGGAATTCCACATTGATTACATTAGAAAAATGATTTAAAATAGTAGAACGACTGTAATTGGTACAGATTTTTCTAATAAATTAATTTATTACGTCAATAAATTCAATTTAATTAAATTTTCCCCCGTTGTATAGGGTATTTACCCGAAAATCCGGGTTTTACCCGCATAACCGGTTTTTGGTTAAAATGTCTTCCTTGGCTAGGGCTATGCGGCCGCAACATTTGTTGCCCGGGTTCGTCCGGTTTTATTTGCTTTTACCCGCAAAACCGGTTTTTTTTTTTTGGATAAAATATTCACCTTATCTAAAACTATAAAGGCGCGACCTTTTTTTGTATTCGTCCGGGTTTTACTTTTCATAAAACTGAAACAAATTCATTCGTCCGGTTTTATTTGATTTTACCCGAAAACCCGTATTTTTAGGATAAAATATCCTCCTTGTCTAAAACTGTACAGGTGCGAACATTTTTATTCGGATTCGTCTGATTTTATTTTGTATAAAACCGAAACGAAATAATTCGACTCTAACCTTCATTTTAAACACATTTTAACCCGGTTGTACTTGGTTTTGTGCGTTTTACATGTTTTTCGACATGTTTACAACTGATTTTTAATATTAAACCCGACTTTTTCCTGTTGTAACCGGTTTTTACCCGAAAACCCGGGTTTTACCCGCATAACCGGTTTTTGGTTAAAATGTCTCCCTGGAATAGGGCTACATTTTTTCCACGAATTCTTCCGGTTTTACTTGGTTTTACCCGAAAAACCGGTTTTTGGATAAACTTTTCACCTTTTCTAGAACTTACAGGTCGCGTCCTTTTTTATTCGGATTCGTCATGTTTTTGTTTTTATAGAACCGAAACGAATTAATACGACTTGAACATCATGTTTATATTAATACGGGTTTACTTGGTTTTTTCCATTCCAGGTTGGTTTTTCCACATTTAATTTGGTTTAAGAGTATGAGTCGAATGCAAACTAATAGTGTCATGATTTTGTTTATCCGAATGACACGGCTAACTGAACTACATTATCTCCCTTCATTTAACCGAACGGACATTTTGTCTTTGGGTGTAATAAGCGCCAACGCTGTTAGTAGATGTACAGTGAATGGGTAGACGTTTAATATGTAATGCAAATGTCCATCATCGCTTGTGCCTTGGGCCGAAGTGTGAGCAGTTATACGCGCAAGTGTAAGTATTTGCCTACGTTTATTCTTGATTTTGGGTTGAAGGTTGAAGTGCAGCAGCATGTTGGTGGAGGGAGAGCGAGAGCAAAGCTAGCACTCCGGGAACAGTTGAATGAATTTCGCGCTATTTCGTTTTTTATGTGTCGTGAAAGGGAGGGGTGGTGGGGTAGGGGTGGTCGATTTTTATTTTGGCAAACACAAACGACTGTGTTGCTGATTAAACTTTAATTAAGGGAAACAATGCTATATACAATAACACAACTGTACTGTATTGCAGGAGCATCACACACACACACATGTGTGTGAACACATACATTCTTGTGCATGAGTGTGTGTGTGTGTGTCTTTGTAACACTCTGGCCATTGGAAAGTGGCTTCTTTTATTTCATGAACATTTGTGTGTTTGGCCTCCATGTCCCTGCTGCCAGCATTAACGTGGCCGCCACCGCTGCCTCCTGTTGTGGAGCGTGTTATATTTTATTCTTATTTTCTTCCATCTCGAATGGTACAATTGTATTTTGTGCAAATTTCTGCCAGCAAACAAAAAAAAAACACACACACACAATATATCGCGGAATTTCTATAAACAGTTGGTAAAAAAAAAACCCAACATCAACGAAATGAACGAAATCGCATTTCGACTTTACATTTTCATTTTCTATTTTTCTCCCACAGCCTTAATGGCCAACATGACCATTCCATATTCAGAGGGGGGTAGACGGGGTGCTAAAACGAAACGGAGCGAGCATATCGAATAGCTGGTCATTCCGCCGGCCCGAGCTCATAAAGATGATGGGTGTTAGAGCCCCACCAAATGGTCAACGCTGCTGGCCCTAATGAGTGGTGATGGTCGTGGTGTTGGTGCTTCATAGTGGTCAATTCCGGTGTGTGTGTTTTTTTTCATTATTTATTTTGTTTCTTGAATTTTTTGGCAATTGCCAAAAAACGAAGAAATCATTGACAGACATAATAAATTAAAAATGCCAACCAAAAAAAAAAAAACTCGGTTCGCTTCGGTTTTATTTTAATTTTATTTGGCGTGTGCTTATTTTTCGAATAAATAAGAGATGCGGCCTGATAAATATTTATGAAAATTAAAAGCAAACACTAAATCGGCGGTGGGAGGAAAGGCCGTACTCCTTTTATAAAGACAATAATGCCAGCAGATACCAATTCAATCAGAATGGAGAAGTTATTGGCTGGAAAGTAATTGAAAAAAAAGGGAAAATTAGAAGTTATTGGTTAGGCTGTGACCCTCTCTCATTGATAATACCAAAGATATGCAATGGATTTACGTGTTATTGGTCATGAGTTGAGTCTTAAACGTTTTCCATTTACTGACTCACACAAAAATGTGTAACATCTCTGTCACTGACAAATGCAGCTCTGACTGGGAAAATGCAACACTGCTAGTGTGTGTTGTTTAGTATTTTTTTTTTTTATTTCACAGCAGCAAAGGTAAGGAAATACAAATATTTCTGAAAGATCGAAGAACCGAGAAGGGAAATAACTAAATCCGTAAATCATTGCAGGTCGAGTGGAATGACATCATAAGCTCATCTTGAGTATTGAGCGCTTTTTTGCTCCACAATTCCCTGGTATGTGAATATGGACAAACCTGGGTTTTCTTCAACACTCTTTGCTCTACAGCAGCAATAATTCTCAGTTGTTCTTGGGCGACGTGCACGGGTTTTATTCGTCACATCACATCAACTTGTCCCAACAGCTGGAATTTGTCCACCAATTTCTGTATTGCGGGCCGACAATGTGCTTCACGAATGCTTTAGTTTTGCAAACTGTGACTGCAAGATTTTCACCATTTTTGTAATGAATATTAATAAGTTCAATGCGTTGTTTGAAGCGTGTATCGTTCCATTTTTAGTAATGGCGTAGTTTCTACTTGTCAAATGTCAACGAATAAAAGGCTTCAAAAGTGACAGCTACTGAAGTACAGGGTGATTCCTGTTTATTTCTATAAAAATTCAGATAGACATTCTAGAAAGTCTATCTGACTTTGTATAGAAATAAACAGGTGATATTTTGATTTCCTTTGGAATACAGTAAAACACTTTTTATGCCTTTGCATAATTAAAATTCTTCTACACAGTTTTTTCTCCAAGCCTTGACAATTTCCACAAAAAATATTTACAACTAGTAAGTTGTAATGCGCCTATGGCGCCCGTTAATTTGCTTGAGAAAGTATTTGTTACTTAATTTTAAAAATTTTGTAAAAAATATTTTGAGAAAACTATTTTGTAAAAAAAAATTTCGGAAAAAAATAAAATTGGAAAAAAAAAATTTGTGGAAAAAAATTTTAGCTGAAAAAAAAATTTTTGTTGAAAAAAAATAATTTTTGTGAAAAAAAAAAAATATTTTGTTGAAAAAAAAATGTTTGTTGAAACAAAAAATTTTTCTTGAAAAAAAAAATGTTTGCTGAAAAAAAAAATTTTTGTTGAAAAAAAAAAATTTTGTTGAAAAAAAAATTTTTGTGGAAAAAAAAAATTTTGTTGAAAAAAAAAATTTGGGGAAAAAAAAAATTTTGGAAAAAAAAATTTTTTTTTAAAAATTTTTGGAAAAAAAATTTTGGTAAAAAAAAAATTTGGGGAAAACACAATTTCTGTACAAAAAAAAAATATTATTTTTTTTATTATTATTATTTATAGAATTATTATAGAATGCCTATTTAAATTCCTACGTACTGCGTGACAGAGTCAGTGAATCAGGGAATCAGTGAATCAGTGTCGAGGGTAAATATATATTAAGATACATGTTTTTTTTTTTTTTGTAAAAATTAAGTAAACAATTCTTTGAGCAAAAATAATAGAATTTATTGTATTTCAAAACACTTATGCACACACACTCACACATTTACAGCAAAGATTTTTTTCCATTTTGCCGTTTTTCTTTTAAATTAAAAATTTATTGATTTTCCCCATGGCTGACTAATGTTGTTGGCTGCTGAGCATAATAAACATAATAAATTAAAAATGCCAACCAAAAAAAAAAAAACTCGGTTCGCTTCGGTTTTATTTTAATTTTATTTGGCGTGTGCTTATTTTTCGAATAAATAAGAGATGCGGCCTGATAAATATTTATGAAAATTAAAAGCAAACACTAAATCGGCGGTGGGAGGAAAGGCCGTACTCCTTTTATAAAGACAATAATGCCAGCAGATACCAATTCAATCAGAATGGAGAAGTTATTGGCTGGAAAGTAATTGAAAAAAAAGGGAAAATTAGAAGTTATTGGTTAGGCTGTGACCCTCTCTCATTGATAATACCAAAGATATGCAATGGATTTACGTGTTATTGGTCATGAGTTGAGTCTTAAACGTTTTCCATTTACTGACTCACACAAAAATGTGTAACATCTCTGTCACTGACAAATGCAGCTCTGACTGGGAAAATGCAACACTGCTAGTGTGTGTTGTTTAGTATTTTTTTTTTTTATTTCACAGCAGCAAAGGTAAGGAAATACAAATATTTCTGAAAGATCGAAGAACCGAGAAGGGAAATAACTAAATCCGTAAATCATTGCAGGTCGAGTGGAATGACATCATAAGCTCATCTTGAGTATTGAGCGCTTTTTTGCTCCACAATTCCCTGGTATGTGAATATGGACAAACCTGGGTTTTCTTCAACACTCTTTGCTCTACAGCAGCAATAATTCTCAGTTGTTCTTGGGCGACGTGCACGGGTTTTATTCGTCACATCACATCAACTTGTCCCAACAGCTGGAATTTGTCCACCAATTTCTGTATTGCGGGCCGACAATGTGCTTCACGAATGCTTTAGTTTTGCAAACTGTGACTGCAAGATTTTCACCATTTTTGTAATGAATATTAATAAGTTCAATGCGTTGTTTGAAGCGTGTATCGTTCCATTTTTAGTAATGGCGTAGTTTCTACTTGTCAAATGTCAACGAATAAAAGGCTTCAAAAGTGACAGCTACTGAAGTACAGGGTGATTCCTGTTTATTTCTATAAAAATTCAGATAGACATTCTAGAAAGTCTATCTGACTTTGTATAGAAATAAACAGGTGATATTTTGATTTCCTTTGGAATACAGTAAAACACTTTTTATGCCTTTGCATAATTAAAATTCTTCTACACAGTTTTTTCTCCAAGCCTTGACAATTTCCACAAAAAATATTTACAACTAGTAAGTTGTAATGCGCCTATGGCGCCCGTTAATTTGCTTGAGAAAGTATTTGTTACTTAATTTTAAAAATTTTGTAAAAAATATTTTGAGAAAACTATTTTGTAAAAAAAAATTTCGGAAAAAAATAAAATTGGAAAAAAAAAATTTGTGGAAAAAAATTTTAGCTGAAAAAAAAATTTTTGTTGAAAAAAAATAATTTTTGTGAAAAAAAAAAAATATTTTGTTGAAAAAAAAATGTTTGTTGAAACAAAAAATTTTTCTTGAAAAAAAAAATGTTTGCTGAAAAAAAAAATTTTTGTTGAAAAAAAAAAATTTTGTTGAAAAAAAAATTTTTGTGGAAAAAAAAAATTTTGTTGAAAAAAAAAATTTGGGGAAAAAAAAAATTTTGGAAAAAAAAATTTTTTTTTAAAAATTTTTGGAAAAAAAATTTTGGTAAAAAAAAAATTTGGGGAAAACACAATTTCTGTACAAAAAAAAAATATTATTTTTTTTATTATTATTATTTATAGAATTATTATAGAATGCCTATTTAAATTCCTACGTACTGCGTGACAGAGTCAGTGAATCAGGGAATCAGTGAATCAGTGTCGAGGGTAAATATATATTAAGATACATGTTTTTTTTTTTTTTGTAAAAATTAAGTAAACAATTCTTTGAGCAAAAATAATAGAATTTATTGTATTTCAAAACACTTATGCACACACACTCACACATTTACAGCAAAGATTTTTTTCCATTTTGCCGTTTTTCTTTTAAATTAAAAATTTATTGATTTTCCCCATGGCTGACTAATGTTGTTGGCTGCTGAGCATTTCTTTAATTAAAACAAAACATAAAATTATATAATAAATGTCTGTATATACCAAACAATATTGGCAACAACCCCCTACGAATTTCCAAGAAATACACACTCCATTTCTACAAACAACCAATACCATACGCCCCCCCCCCCCCCCCCCCCCCCCCCCCCCCCTTCTCCAACACTTGAAAGGAGAATTTAGTTAAGAAAATTATTGTGATTTTCTTGTGCGAAGACATCGGAGAAATGTCTCCACACACCGACTGCAGCTGCAACTGATGGCCGCTGTATATAGAGGCTGCAACCCGAAAAATACCTCTTTCTCTCTTCACCAAAAGCCCGGCAACGGCAACCAAACGACCATTCCTGCCCGCCCACTCCATTCGATTCCCTGCTGCCCTCCTCTTGTTGTTAATATATGCAATCTATCTCTATAAAATGCATGCTGCACTAATAATAATGCAAACTGCTGGAAGAAGCAGCATCAACAACTGCCCTCACACACACACACCTAAGTATATTCCTAAATAGTCGAGTAGAACCGGAGTCCTGCGAAGCGGTTGGAGGACATCCTGTTAAGAGCTTTTGGTTGGGAGTGTGTAGAGACATTAGACTACTTGTCATTATTGTTCATTTACTTAAAAGTTTCCAACAATTTTATGAATAACAAACTTAAATACACACACACACACACGGAGAGAACTTCGCTCAAACCCCCCCACAAGTTATGGGCAAAATGTGTAAAATATAGTTTTGGGGGAAATTAAAGATATACTTATTGTAGTATGAGTTCTGGCACGAGGGTTGTGTGATGCCAGTGGTGAAGTCTAAGCAAGAATTGCTCTCCAAAAAAAAAGATCAACTGGTGGAGGAGGTGGATTTCATAGCTATGGTAGGACAGAGAAGGCTCTGATTGTAAACTAGATAAGAAAAACTGTAAATACATTCTCACTTCACAAGGATCTGTATTTCTATTAGTGAAATCTAAGTGTAGATCGCAAATATGCACCGGTTTCGCTGAAACTTGGCAGGATTTTTGTATATCGGTCTCAGGATCCTATAGAAATTGGTGACCATCGGCCCTTGGTTGGTGCATGTGCAAGTATCCTGTGATATTGTGAGGTACACACGTAAAACTCTGTTCCTCTGCCAGTCTATGACCCGTTCGCTACACAAAATTATCCCTTCTAACCCAACATGAACTTGTCTTTATCCTGGCTGTCCAAATTCTCTACAACCAGTTCGATTTATCTACACCTAAGTAATCTCAGCCTTCAGACCGGCCTCGTTTTGGTATTGCTCTAGTGCTGATAGTTGTCCTGCCATACAAGAACAAGCCATATGTCCTTTAACTGAATTAACTTGTTCCCTCGTCACACCAGTAGCAGCAACAACAACGACAATACAACGCCAACAATGACAACCAAACAAGACATAGAAATAAAACGACAATGACAAGTGTAAAACGCATTCTCACACACATAAACGCATCGAGACAGAGCGAGAGAGACACATTGCACACAAACTCCGGCACTGCACATCCTTACAGCAGACAGCTTCTGAGTAAGTGTATGCATGTCCTGCGTCTGTGTGTGTGTGTGTGCTTAGAACCTATACAATAATATCTGTTACATTAAATATACCCCTTGGTCTCCTCCCCCTAACACGTGTTGTATGCTCGCAATTTCCTTATTGAAATGTATGTATTTTAGAGACTTTGTGCCATTGTCTTTTCGGTTTCGGCAAAAGTTGAGAATTTGCGTTTTAATTTTGCAAATTTTCAATGTGTGTGTGTGTGTTTGTGAATTTGTATAAAATTCGAAATTGTCCAACACACACACACACACACCCCCCTCTAAAATAAAGGCAATGATTTTAGTGAAGTACACGAATGGGGAAAAGGACACACTGTCTATGTCTGTGTGTGTGTGTGTGTGTTTTACTTGTAGAGAATCTTCATCACTTGCCCCTTTTGTCTTTTGTCACCTTAATAGTCTAGACTTTGGTCATTTTGTGCGTTGTGCATGCGTTTGCTAATTTTCATCAAGACTGCACAAATACAAATGCCAATACATACATACACAAGTATGTGTTAATGTACGCAGTTGGCCTTGTATGCCAGTCTTAGCCATAGGCACAGTGATTTAGCCGACACAATTACACCAGCATTGACTAAAATATTGTGGAGATGGACAAATTAACATATTTGAGTAGTCTCACAATTGAAATGCACTTTTTATTTTTCTGCTCAAGAAAAAACTGTGAATCTCTTGTTTAATTTGACTTTTGTACTGACATTGGTCAGGATTCTACTTTATTTGGGAAACCAATGAAAAATCGAAAAACCGAAACTGGGAGATTGCGCAAGGGCCCTTCAGTAAACTGTGAATAAAACAAAAGTGCTTCATCGATTTTAATGACCTATTGCTCATTTTAATTGCAAGACATGAGGATTTTTAATATACAGCAGAAAATGGAAAATTTTTAACGTTTTTTGATTTTTAAGAAAAAATATGGAAACAAATTTCTGTTTAACTTTCTTAATAAATCTGAAACTGTACTTTTAATGCTATTATATATAATTATACGGGGTGCCCCGGTAGGCGAGTTGGTCGTGTGCTTGCCTATCAGTGTGGTGGTTGTGGGTTCGATTCCCACCAGCGGCTTTGGTCTGTCGTTGCAAAAATCTAGCCAAATGGTCTGTGTCACCCGGTTTTCGCTTGGATCCAAAATTAGAATATACATTTAATTTGTATTGTAATTAATAATAAAATAAAATATAACTATACTAAGGGCAAAGATTAGAAATAATTTAGGGGACATTTTTTTAAAATTTATTTCCATGAAATCGCACAATTCTTTTTCAAGTTATGACAATTTATGTGTGGCAAATTTGCATTTTTTTAAAAAAAGAAAATTTAAAACCGAATCTTGTCCATTGAAATTAATATTTCGGACATTTTTGTACTCATTCGCTATTATTTATATCGCTATTTATTTATTTATTATTAATTACAATACAAAGTAAATTTATATTCTAATTTTGGGGTCCAAGGGTAAACCGGTAAACGTCATTTCATTCCATTTCATTTCATTTCATTCTATTCCGTTTTATTTTATTTTATTTTTATTTTATTTTACTTTTTTTTTTTTTTTTTTTTTATTTTATTTTATTTATTTTTTTTTATTTTATTTTATTTTATTTTATTTTATTTTATTTTATTTTATTTTATTTTATTTTATTTTATTTTATTTTATTTATATTTTAATTTATTTTACTTTTATTTTATTTTATTTTATTTATTTTACTTTTTTTTTATTTTATTTATTTTATTTTATTGTATTTTATTGTATTTTATTGTATGTTATTGTATTTTATTGTATTTTATTTTATTGTATTTTATTTTATTTTATTTTATTTTATTTTATTTTATTTTATTTTATTTTATTTTATTTTATTTTATTTCATATTATTTTATTTTATTCCATTTTATTTTATTTTATTTTATTTTATTTTATTTTATCTTATTTTATTTTATCTTATTTTATTTTATTTTATTTTAGTTTATTTTATTGTAGTTTATTGTAGTTTATTTTAGTTTATTTTTTTTTATTTTATTTTATTTTATTTTATTTTATTTTATTTTATTTTATTTTATTTTATTTTATTTTATTTTATTTTATTTTATTTTATTTTATTTTATTTTATTTTATTTTAATTTATTTTAATTTATTTTAATTTATTTTATTTTATTATATTTTATATCATTTCATTTTATTTTGTGTTATTTTATTTTATTTTATTTTATTTTATTTTATTTTATTTTATTTCAATTTTATTTCAATTTTATTTCAATTTTATTTCATTTTATTTCAATTTTATTTCAATTTTATTTCAATTTTATTTCAATTTTATTTCAATTTTATTTCAATTTTATTTCAATTTTATTTCAATTTTATTTCAATTTTATTTTAATTTTATTTCAATTTTATTTCAATTTTATTTCAATTTTATTTCAATTTTATTTCAATTTTATTTCAATTTTATTTCAATTTTATTTCAATTTTATTTCAATTTTATTTCAATTTTATTTCAATTTTATTTCAATTTTATTTCAATTTTATTTCAATTTTATTTCAATTTTATTTCAATTTTATTTCAATTTTATTTCAATTTTATTTTATTTTATTTTATTTTATTTTATTTCGCGTCGTGCCATTTCCTCTGAAACACGAACCACTGTCATTGTCTAACACACACTCGCACAAACTGTTAAAATCCGAGGAGAAAGGATGTTTGCTTACTTACGGATGTAGGTATGCATTTGTATGTCATAGTTTTCAAATCAGCTTCTCTCTAACATTGGTTTATTAATGCCAAAAGACAAAACTTAAGCAATCGAACAAGAACAGACACATACGATACGCACCGCACCAACACCCGCACCCCCACCATCACCACCCGCAAAACATTATTATCCAAAAACTTCTCCGGTCGCCAGGCCGGGCCAGTCGGCTCGTCCGTCCAACCATCCGTACAACTTGTCGTCCTGCGGTTGCCTGATTATGTGCCGTCCATGTGCATGTGTGTGTGAGTGTGTGTGCATGTTGAGTAAGGAACTGTGAGAGATACAAGAAGTCAGCGTCTAACTTTACTGGGGTAATATGCAAATGTCTGAATGAAGTTTTCTGCTGTTGCCGAACAAGAATTCCACACAAACTGGACAAATTTCTAATTGTACTGTTGCACTGTGTGACTGTGTTAGTCTGTGTTGACTTCGAACATTTTTAATCAGAATCTCCCCAATTCGCTCAACCCTTCAGTGGATCACAAGGTTGTCTTTCCGTTGTTAGAGTGGGTGGTGTGTGGGGGTCTATCTTGGCCTTAAGATAGTGTGGAAACTCCGAAAACAAGATTTTCGTGTAATAATACAAAATGTATGAATATCCTGCGTAAGTCAATGTATTAAATTCAAAATGAGTTGTACGGAATTCGGAACGGTCCGGTGGTGGTGGTGGTTCGGGTTGGGATGGTTGCTTAGATGCGGCTGGGCTGCTAGACGAGTTGGCTGGTGGTAGGTGGATAGGTGGACATGAGCCATGAGTTATGGAGAAATGTAAATTTGCCAAATGTATTGTGTGTCGGTAATGCTAAATAAAGAAAACTAAGTGTAGATTTTTAATGATATGCATTAGAAGCTTAATTAATCCAGGGCCGTTGGTTGGTGGGAAAGACAAAAAAGACGGAAGAGGATAATGAAAGTGAAGCTATTGCATATTTGGCAAATATGAGTTGGCTGAATGAGGAGATCGTGGGTGTTCTATTAGAACATCAAAATATTGGCAAAAATTCTGACATTAACTTGTAGGAACATAGCCGGCTTTACTGCGGACTCGAACTCAGCTGTGGGCCAAATAATGGTCAGCTAAAGATCGAACGATTCTCTGTATAACTTCATATGTTTATTAGTCGGTGGAAAGCTCACAGTCTCCTAAATGCCCGTCTACAGATAATAATCTATAGAATGTTGTCCGCTGAATCTGTGTGGTGGGCTAAATGTCAACTATCGGTCAAGTAATAGTCAGCTGAAACTTGGGTAAATCTCGGCTCTTGTAGAAGATCTGATGATAAAGCACGTGTCCCCGGCTATCATCGGAATTTGTATTCCCCCCCAGCACCAGCACACACCCGCCCCTGTTTAATTTCATACTTAATTCATTTAAGCTACGATAGTTCATTTATTTATGTGTCTGTATTAGTAATATTAGTTAGTTGAATATGTAAATGTATGAATTGGCAATTGTTGTTGTTGTCGTTGTTGTTGTCGTTGCCATTGCTGCTGCTGTTGAATGCTGCATGCCACAATGAACAAATCGTTCGTCTACTTGTCCTAACTCCATCGCCACCACCACCACCACCAACTGACTGATGATAACGAACAACAGCAGCAGAAAGCAAAAGACGAACGACATCATCAGCAGCAACAGTAACAACAACAACTACAGCTATATGGTCACTAGGAATAATTCCGACAATTTTAAGCCATCCAAGTTACCAACAGCATAGAACGACACACACATACACACACTCACCTCTATGCCCAATCCTTTCGACAGCTATCACTGAAGCAAACCGTACCTCCGTAGATGTAGTGTCAACATTAGAGAGAACGAGAGAGAGAGAGAGAGCGCGCGAGAGCGGCGGGCACCGAGTCTATGGCCAACAACAGTCAAAGTCCGACAATGTCTCAGTGAGCAGAGATGTACGACGTCAACAACGTCAAATGAATCTCATTTGCATTTAAATTAGTAACAAACATTGTTGTTTTTGGGGGCGGGATGAGGGCTGGCACGACGGTGGCACAATGCTGGAATGCTGCGACATGGTGTGGCTGTGGTGGGTCCACTTGGTCCACCAGCAGTAGGAACGACAGGAATGTCCTCGTCTCTGTGCCTTTTCTTAATCAGTGTTGTTGTTGTTGTTGCTGTGTTTGTTTGTTGAAAACATTACCAGTGACACATTGAGATTCATAAAAACAACAGCAGCAACAAGAACTACGGCATCAACATTAGTTGAATGTAGCAGGCAGCAGTTGGAGCAAGTTTTGTGGCCGACGAAGACGTTGCCGATGATGAGCAGGCAAAAAAGGGTTGGCTGCAGTAACGAACCAACAAATGTTTCGCAGCACTTTCCGGCAACTACAACCCAAACAGAAGAGTCTTTTATTTTGGACAACAGGAAAGTGTACGCACGTATTCGGGGCAATGCAACTCTGGGTGTTAAAGTCAGCAAATCTTTTGGTGGGGCGTCAATGGTAGACGAAAAGCGGCAGATGATCAGCAAAAGGTTAGGTGGATGTTAACTGATAACAATTGATATTTAGCTAATGGTCAGGTGATATTAAGCTGATGGTCAGGTGATATTAAGCTGATGGTCAGCTGATATTAAGCTGATGGTCAGCTGATATTCAGCTCATGGGCAGATGATATTCAGCTCATGGGCAGATGATATTCAGCTGATGGTCAACTGATATTCAGCTGATGGTCAGCTGATATTCATCTGATGGTCAGCTGATATTCAGCTCATGGTCGGCTGATATTCAGCTCATGGGCAGATGATATTCATCTGATGGTCAGCTGATATTCACCTGATGGTCAGCTGATATTCATCTGATGGTCAGCTGATATTCAGCTGATGGACGGCTGATATTCAGCTCATGGTCATCTGATATTCACCTCATGGTTAGATGATATTCAGCTCATGGGCAGATGATATTCAGCTGATGGTCAACTGATATTCAGCTGATGGTCAGGTTATATTAAGATGATGGTCAGCGGATGGTCAACTGATATTCAGCTCATGGTCATCTGATATTCAGCTCATGGTCAGCTGATATTCAGCTCATGGGCTGATGATATTCAGCTCATGGGCTGATGATATTCAGCTGATGGTCTGCTGATATTCAGCTGATGGTCTGCTGATATTCAGCTCATGGGCAGATGATATTCAGTTGATGGTCAACTGATATTCAGCTGATGGTCAGGTGATATTAAGCTGATATTCAGCTGATGGTCTGCTGATATTCAGCTAATGGTCATCTGATATTCACCTCATGGTTAGATAATTTTCAGCTCATGGTCAGCTGATATTCAGCTCATGGTTGTCTGGTGGTCAGGTGATGCTCCGCTGTACGTTAACTGATGGTCTACTGATAGTCAGCTGTTCTACAGCTGATAATAAGGTTACAGTCAAACTAATAGTCCACCAATCGTCACGAATTTACTCGATGATTCGTACCATATGCTGGACAGCTCTTGGCAATGCCGGCTGACACACCGGTGGGAAATGGTGCTGGACGCATGGACGCACCGTAAGAAGACACAGACAGACCAACAGAACCAGTGGACAGACACAAACAAAAACGGCAAAAGGATATGAAGGAAATGTATGAGGTTGTGTGTGTGTGTGTGTGCTGGCGTCAGGAAAATCTGTTGCTATGTTATGTTTTGGAAAATTGTCATGCACATACATGCGGACAGACGGAGGGATGGACCGACGGACAGACCGAGACACGTATTTGGAATCCTTGAGTCATGTTGTATGTACATACATATCTGTGTGTGTGTGTGTGTGCCTGAGTATTGGAATATTTGTGTACATTTCATTTCTTGAGTAATAAAAATTGCATTGCAAGCGAAAGGCTTTTCTCAGCTGACCACACGGCACACGGCACTGTAGACTCCAACTGCATGCAACATTATGTTGCACTATTTGCCGATATGCCAGTGTTGATATAAGGATTTACACACTCTTGCTGCAGTCGCACCACCTGTATGGGTCTGTGTGTGCGTGTGTGTTGCATGCCATCCACATTTGCCACATCTGCATTCGAATGCCTTGTGGTCGTCGGTCTGTTGCAGGTTCGTCGTTCGTGTGTCCACAAAGTCGGTTTTTATATTTTTAGAAATTATAAAATTGCGTATTTGTGCAGGTCGATGTTAAACTGTAATCAAAAATTGTATTTGGTAATTTGAAGAACAACAACAAGTGTATTTAGAGTGGAGTTTGTTAGGACTGGGTAAGTGTTTGATTGAATGGGTAGAAAATCGACGGTGAGGATGGTAACCTTGATGTCTTTGTTGAAGCTGTGCATGTTTCTCATGAACTTGTGTGCTCTGTGAAGAGCGTGTGCTCTGGGGCAGGGGAATTAATGGGATTTGCCAATAATCACCAATAATCACAACTGGGCTTTGGATTTCGTTCACCGTCCGATCTGTCTTTGCCGATTTCCAAATATACATACAGGCTACTCCCTTATAAGCGAGACACCAAAGGGACTGAGAATTTTGTCGCTTATGAGAGAAGAACACAAGAGCACTGAATTATTCGTTTGGAAGCCACACTGATAGGGCTGAATCAGTCCATCGATTTTGGACTTCAATCTTTCTTACAGAATTCTTGAGAGGATCTTATAGACGATTGATTTATTGGCTGGGAAATCACACTGATAAGGCTGAATCAGTCCATTGAGTTTGGACTTCAATCTTTCTTACAGAATTTTTGAGAGGATCTAATGGGCGATTGATTTATTGGCTCGGAAGCCACACCGATAAGGCTGAATCAGTCCATCGATATTGGACTTCAATCTTTCTTACAATACTCTAGAGAGGATCTTATAGGCGATTGATTTATTCGCTGGGAAGTCACACTGATAAGGCTAAATCAGTCCATCGATGTTGGACTTCAATCTTTCTTACAGAATTCTTGAGAGGATCTTATAGACGATTGATTTATTCGCTGGGAAGTCACACCGATAAGGCTGAATCAGTCCATCGATATTGGACTTCAATCTTTCTTACAGAATTCTAAAGAGAATCTTAAGGGCGATTGATTTATTCGCTGGGATGTCACACTGATAAGGCTGAATCAGTCCATAGATTTTGGATTTTTCTTATAAAATTCTAGAGAGGATCTTATAGACGATTGATTTATTCGCTCGGAAGGAAAAATACACGTGTATCGGCGATTTTCATTTACACGTCAGAATTTTTTTTTTCCTAAGTTTGAAGTATGAAGCTCGTAGTAGCCGGTGTGAAAGCCTTTGGACCGATTTTTAACCCTTTTTCAGTGATCCAATCGAGCTCGTGGAAATGTCTGTATCACGTCAAATTTTTTAAAAAATAGATTTTTATCAATTCTCCCAGATGTTGTGGACAAGCTGATACATGCACCTTATCAACTCATATCCTTTGGTCCTATACAGCTCTGCCGCTATGCCGTTTGTACCTGAGCCCTTGCTGTTCTTAAGCTGACATAATGCAGATTTGCATTCATCTGGACTAGGGGATCTACGATTGCGTTCTTTACATGATTCTGCGGCACACTCGATGGGTCTGTGGGAAATTTCAAGGACGTATTAGTCACCATATTCCCAATTTACATTCCTACCGAAGTCTATGCCATTAGGCGAGTTTTGTAGATTAATGAATTACAAGTTGGTAGAATTTTTTTGGAATTTCGTTAAATAGCAACATCATTTTTATTATGGATACGATTTTAATTGGGTTTACAAATGTCGTAATTGAATCCGATTTTTTTTCGTGACTGGATTTTCCGGCAGACATTATTTTGTATATACCTGTGTATATTTCTGTATGTACACTTAAATGGATATAGTTGGTATTCCATAATATCTGAAGGATTTGCTAATATTCTCCATATTTTATATACACTTGGAGCAAATGTATTTTCGTTTTAGGGACATAGTGTGTGTATGCATTATGTAAGAATTCAATATATATGCACTTAGATATCTATAATATAAATACATATACATATACACAAGCACTTAGGTGCTACATGCATATGTAAATTATAATTAGAAAATATTCTCCTGCAAATTTCCGGATGAGCAAAAATTGACAAATTCCAGGTATTACAAATACAAAAACAAACATATATTTAGTATACACATGTATATGCAATACATAGGCATACTTAGGGTACCAGGGCCGGTGGTCTGCATATGCATATGCCTAAGCCACATAAGTAATCAATGTGTGTATAAGTGTGTGTGTGTAATTTGTGTTTAGATCTAAGATGCTTATGTGCAACATAAAGAAATTGCAATATGCAAAAGATATTGGAAATTTGCATTAGATATGTATGTACAATATATATTTATATACATATAAGATGTCAGCACACTCACACACATACATGTGTGTATATAAGTATTTGTTATGTGTTTATAGGCGTGTGTGTGTGTGTGTGTGTTCGTATGGCCTGTGAAGAAATGCTTAAACAAATATCTGAGACATACACACACACATACACATTGATACGCTTGGTGTACTTTAAATAATTTATATTAGTATTAGTATGAAATGAGAAAAGGACATGCCAAGACATCATTATACCAAAAACACTCACACACACTTACACATAGGTGCATCTGTATGCATTTATCTTTCTTGCCTCAAGAAATTTACACACTTATGCTGGTCGATAGACAGAGTGAGACAGACAGAAAGAGAGAGAGCGAGCGAGAGAGAGCGCACAGAGATTTTCATAAAACAACAACTAAAAGGTCATTGAATTGCTGTCATGGCTAACATCGCCTATGCCTAAATCAAGGCCTTAAAAACGAAATGACTGGGCAGGAGAAGGGCCACAGCCACAAAGATGGTCATTTTCTCGGTATGTATATGAGAAGCTTAGTGCAGATTGTCGACTGATACTTGAAATTTGATTGCTTCATTTCCAAAGATGGCGATTAAGATGCAGATGACGATGACGATGGTGAAGGGCAACGAGTGCGTACACATGATACCAGCTGCAGTTGCTCTGTAGACTTTTATTTGTGCACAACCACAGATTTGCTTTTCATTTGTAGATTTAATCATAATTGTTTTTTAATTTTTAGAAAAAATTCCATTTCTTTACAGTCACCAGAGCATATTTTGCCATTGCACGAGAGTAGTTAGTAGACCAGCAGAAATATTTCCACGGCTGTCCGCGCCCTAAAACAAGGAAACAAAGAAAAAATATTTCCCTAAAATATTTTTTTTTAATTTTTCCATAAAACATTTTTTTTAACATTTTTTTAGCTAGGCAATAAAAAAATTATTTCCATAAAATATTTTTTTTTTAAACTGGGAACAAAAAAAGAATTTGCATAAAATATTTTTCAACAAAAAAAAATATTTTCGTAAAATATTTTTTTTTATCTAGACAAAAAAATTTTTTTTTTCATAAAATATTTTTTTCAAGTGGCAACAAAAAAAATTTGTGCATAAAATATTTTTTTTAACTAGCCAACAAAAAATTTTTTTTTTGCATAAAATATTTTTTTTTGTCTAGACAACAACAAAAAATATTTCCGTAAAATATTTTCTATTTCTAACTGCCAACAAAAAAAAAATTTTGCATAAAATATTTTTTTTTATGTAGACAAAAATTTTTTTTTTTCATAAAATATTTTTTTTTAACTAGGCGACAAAAAAATTTTTTTTATAAAATATTTGTTTTTCGTACACAACAAAAAAAGTATTAAAAAAAATATTTCCCTAAAAATTTTTTTTTTTTTATTTTTCCATAAAACATTTTTTTAAATAGGCAATAAAAAAAAATTTCCTTAAATTATTTTTTTTTCCATAAAATTTTTAAACAAACAAATTTTTTTTAGCTAGCCAATAAAAAAAATTTTGCATAAAATATTTTTTTTTTCTAGGCAACAAAAAAATTATTTCCATAAAATATTTTTTTTTAACTGGCAACAAAACAAAAATTTGCATAAAACATTTTTCCTACTAGGCAACAAAAAAAAATATTTTTTTTTTAATAAGTTTTTAATTTAATTCCATAAGATATTTTTTTAACTAGACAACAACAACAAAAATTTTTTGCATAAAATATTTTTTTTTATCTAGAAAATATTTTTTTAACTATATACAAATATTTCCAGAAAATATCTTTGTTTATCTAGACAAAAAAAAAGTCTGGCATAAAATATATTTTTTTAACTAGACTAACAAAAAAAATGTTTCCATAAAATATTTTTAACTAGGCAACAAAAAAAAATATTTCCAGAAAATATTTCTTTTTTACTAGGCAAAAAAAAATTTCCATAAAATATTTTTTTAACTATGAAACAAAAACTAGGTAACAAAAAAAATATTTTCTTTTAACTAGGCAATAAAAAATATTTCCAGAAAATATGTTTTTTTAAATAGGCAAAAAAAATTTCCAAAAAATATTTTTTTAACTAGGCAACAAAAAAAATATTTCCAGAAAATATTTTTTTTTAAATAGGCAAAAAAAATTCCAAAAAATATTTTTTTTTTAAACAAGACAAAAAAAAGTCTGGCTAAAATATATATTTTTTAACTGGGCAACAAAAAAAAAAATATTTGCATAAAATATTTTTTTTAACTAGGCAAAAAACAATTCCAAAAAATAGTTTTTTTTAACTAGGCAACAAAAAAAATCCAAAAAATATTTTTTTTAACTAGGCAACAAAAAAAAAAAATATTTCCATAAAATATTTTGTTAACTATGCAACAAAAACAAATATTTCTTTTTAACTAGGCAAAAAAAAAAATGTCCATAAAATATTTTTTTTGTAACTAGGCAAAAACAAAATCCATAAAATATTTTTTTTTTAACTAGACAACAAAGAACACATTTTCGTTTTTTACCAAGGCACAACATGTTTGCATAAATGTCACTAAAAAGTCACTCGATACATAGGACTAACAGATCCAATTTTAAATACCAGTTTTTTCCCCCCAATACCAAATCGTTTTCATCAGCCCTTTAAATAACAATTGCATTATTGTTTTATCCTTAGAGTATGAGTATTACAATTAAGTACAGCACCTTCATGACATCCGGTACACCGACCACTTTCCCACCGCTTCACTCGTACAACTTTTCCCCGATTAATATTTAATGGTTGTGAAAAAAAAAAAATCATTTCACATTAACAATATGTAATTAAAAGATAAATTCATTACAAAAACACACACACACACATACACATTACAACAACAATTATTGCATTGATATGTAATTATAATTTCATACAATAACAACAGCAACCAAATATTTTTAATTTCCTGACAAAAATGACTTTTTAATGAAGTCCTCGGAGTACACTCGGGGTGCGGTGTAATCGCCCATGGAACGGTAAACTCCGGCAAAGTGTCCATCAGACCTCGCCTGCTGTCTGCTGTAAATTGAACGCCAAAAATGCGTTCACGGTGCGTAAATTATGTGATGTTTTTGGCTGCCGGTGATGGTGGGTGGTGCGTTTCACTTTATTAAGGGTGTCTTGCATAATGTACGTGTATTTTACTCGTAATGTAACGGAAGCAAATACATTTTGTTTTTATGAATTTAAATTATCGAATACGAGTCTTCATATATTTAGTTGCGTTGACAAATACCTCCTTTCGAATTCAATTTATTTTGAGTTTTACCGATTCCATTGAAATAATTCGCATATTTCGCCTGAAGTTATAGTTCAATTCGCATTAAGTCGTACATTTGCGTTGCGCTGTGTGACAATTTAGAGCCAATGACAAAGTGTGGGTAACGCCTGTTTTAAGCATTTCTAAATGAAGCAATTTATCTCGTGTGGGCTATTTATCAGCAGAAAAAATAAACGTATGTTGTTATCACATACTTTTTAAGATATTTTCCTAAATGTCTGATTTGTTGTTGTTGTTTTTTTGCAACAAGTCGATGTAAGCGCCGAAATGAAAATTGTACAGGAGTGATTTGTCTTTGTGGTCAAGCCAAAAGGCATACAATTGAATTTGCTATATTTTTGTTTTTATTTAATTAATTTTTAATATTTTGGCATTGAGAGCTTTGGATAATTTTCTATTGAATTTCATTAAAATGGGACTTTCGAAAAAAATTGCTATTTCATCTTTTTCGAAGTAAGGGCTAGCTTTGTTCTTGTCTTGAACTGAGTAAAGGCGGATCCTGCAGCAAATTCGAGTGCTGTAGAATGATTCTTTAAATAAATTAAGTGGGTAAAGAAGGCGGTGTATGTAAGAGGGGGTCGCTTTGTGTGAACGACAGAGACAATCATGAGAAAGGGTAAATAAATCTCCGAAATTGAGGTCTTGTCTTTTTTTCCATTTCATTGTGGCTTAATTGCATTTTTGAAGTTGGGACTTTGTTTTGGGGCCTAATTTCAGCGGAGGTTTATTTGATAGAGCCACTTGAAGTCACTTGTGATACCATGAAGGCTAGCGAAAATCAAAAATCAGGTTTCCTAGGTCCCTAAAGAATTAGGAGCTCAGTGTCGCTTCCCCCGCCTGTTCGCCAGGGCAGGGCAAATGCAGAGGATATGTTAAATTAACTCGTCTTCCTCCTCTTGGAAGCTTTCGGTCGAAATACAGTCTTGCATGAAATCTCTGACTGGCTTAACTTTGATAATTATTAAAATAATTATTAAAAAAAATGTTTTTTGACTGAAACCTTAACAAAAAACGATATCTAACCATTTTTAAAAAAAAATTAGGAAAATCTGAGAATTGATAAAAATCGATTTTTGTGACGTGATACAGACATTTCCACTAGTCTGCCTGCAAAAAATCAGCTCGATTGGTCGAAAGGCTTTCACACAGGCCACTACGAGCTTCATACTTCAAAAAAGTAAAATTTGGTTCATAGGACAGAATGTGTGTAACACGGTGTAATAGACACATGTCAGTCAAGCAGCCATACTGGCTATGTCATTGGAGTCTCTGCCTAGATATGGGAGTTATATTCCAGTTTTCTAATCATTTAACCCTTTTTTAAGTCTATCTCTATCTATATCTATATCTATATCTATATCTATATCTATATCTATATCTATATCAATATCTATATCTATATCTATATCTATATCTATATCTATATCTATATCTATATCTATATATATATCTATATCTATATCTCTATCTCTGTCTCTGTTTCTATCTGTATCTGTATTTGTATCTATATCTGTATCTATATTTGTATTTGTATTTTTATTTTTATTTTTATTTTTATTTTTATTTTTATTTTTATTTTATTTTTATTTTTATTTTTATTTGTATTTGTATCTGTAAATGTATCTGTATCTGTATTTGTCTCTGCATCTGTATCTGTATCTGTCTTTGTATCTCTATCTCTATCTCTCTCTTTCTCTATATCTCTCTCTATCTCCATCTCTATCTCATTCTCAATCTCAATCTCAATCTCCATCTCTATCTCTATCTCCATCTATTTCTCTAACTCCATCTCTATATCTATCTCAAACTCAATCTCCATCTCGATCTCTATCTCTAGCTCTCTCTCTATCTGTCTCTCTCTATCTCTACCTCCATCTCTAGCTCCACCATCTCTATCTGTACCTATCTCTCTCTCTCTCTCGATCTTCTTTTGTTGAATTTTATACCAATTTGGTATAAATAAATATTTTCTTTTTTCCCTTATAAAACGACAATTTTTTATAACGTCAACATTTTGTTGTTGTTGTTGTTGCTGAAATTACAAATCTCCGACATTTGTCCGTTTCGTCTCCATGCTTATTTTCAAGCCTTCCCAAAGACATTTCGCTTGCGATTCATGCATATTTCATTAAAGTGTTTACAATTATGTTAATTTTTTCCCGTCTTTCGAAGCTGTTGGATTTTGTTATTTTAATTTCGTTTAAGTACATTTTGATACTTATCGAATTTCTGGGGACGTCTGCCGAAAATGGGAACAGGGCCGGGGGCTTGGTCGTGTACGTGTACACTTCAAATCGTATATTTTAATTTTAAGGCAAAAACAACAAACAAAAAAAATGTTTCCGTCCAAATTACATTATTTAACGGATTGTTGATCTCTTTTTCAGATCATTCAGACAATATGTTAAATATTCAGAGGAAGTCAACATTTAAAGATTCATGTGAGTAAGCGAAGCGAGAAAGAGTAATTTCAAAATAAGTCATGAAGTTCTCAAACTGAAGCATGAAGAACATCAGTGACTTGTGTTTAGTCTGGAACTAAAGAGAGACTTCACACTTCTAAGTTGAGCCCCATAGTTGAATAGTACTCAACAATATTTCAACCACACAAATAAAATGTAAGACTTATTTTTAATTCGTCTTAACCGCAAGTCAGCATAAGCCTGGGCTTACAAACTTGCATTTCTTAAGCCGTTCCTAATTAATGAAACTGTTGCATGCACCTCACTAATAAATAAATAAAAAACACACACACACAAATGCAGTCAAAAATAAATATGCATTTTAATAACACAGCCAGCCAAATACAATTAGGAATTATTAAACATTATTAAGGAGAAAAACAAAGACAGAAAACAGACCGCCCTCCGTCCCTTTGGCGGCTCATTAAATACGTCTGCACCACCACCAGAGACCAGACAACATTGTTTCTAAATTGTCTCTGATCACAAAAGAATTGGCCGGATTGTACTTACACCGTTCGCCCGCTTATGTCTGCCACTGAGCTGTCGCTTAACCCCTGAGCATGTTGCATTCTGTGGGCAACGCTCATTATGGTTGGCAGTTGCAGCAGCCATAGTCTGGGTGAAGTTATAATATTTTTCGTATTTGTGTTAATATTTATGTTTACATTTAACACTGCCACGGTTGAGGGCAGAAAAGACACTAAATATTTATATGTCGCTGTGGCCGTTCTTTGTCAGTCCTCCTAAGTAGCTGTTCGGATACAACTTTGTTGTTAATAACATAAGTACACGCATGCCGGGCGGTCTTCGGCTCTTCACAATGCAGCAAGCGATTGCATATTCAATTATTCTGATTAAAATGGTTTCCAGTTGTTTTTTTTTTGTTGCGGCCCGATAATATTATAATATTTACTACAATGGAGGATTTGGGTTTAATTACCATTCCAGACTGTTCAACACTTACAGGATTTATGACGAAATGTGAGCACTCAAGTCGCAGCCAATCTAAAGACGGATTTATAAAATATTTACTTACCAGAAAGTCTCAAAAATCTTGTGTACAATTCCTTCTAACATGGAGAGTGAGTCGAGATACCATAGCTTAGTTGAGACACTCAATTGCTAAGCTTAGCTAAGACACCTCATGTCACAGCTTAGCTGAGACACCCAAGGGCATAGCTTAGCTGAGACACCCAAGGGCACAGCTTAGCTGAGACACAAAATGGCAGAGCTTAGCGGAGACACATAATAACACAGCTTAGATGGCTAACGGTTAAGCTTAACTGAGACACCAATGGCTGAGGTTAGCTGAGCCACCTAATGACATATCTTAGCGGAGACACATACTAATACATATTAGCGGAGACACCAAACAGCCAAGATTAGCTGAGACATCAAATGTCTGAGCTTAGCTGAGACACATAATGGCAAAGCTTAGTGAAGACACTAATTATCGGAGACACATAATAACACAGCTTAACTAAGACACCAAATGGCTAAGATTAGCTGAGACATCAAATGCCTGAGCTTAGCTGAGACATCAAATGCCTTAGCTTAGCCGAGACACTCAGATTTAAACATTTTCAAATATTTATGAGGAATTTCATATTTTTTTTCTTATGAAATGTTTCATCTATTCCACGAAATCCTTCATATAAATTATGAAAATATTTCGTTTTTCTTTTTCTTTTTATTAATTTTTCTTTTCAATCTTGTCCTAACTCGAGATAGGCCGTTATCGTTTATGAGCACCGGCCAACTACTGCAAGCATTTAACACTAGGGTGGAGTGAAAACATGCTTTATTTTTAATTTGAAAAAGTTAACCTCGGAAAGAGATGTAGTCTGGGGTCCTAATGAGGGGAAAAATAATGAAAAAAATTTTAAAAAAATTTTAGGGGTCGCGCCACTCCCTCGAAATTTGGAAATTATCGGTATTTTGGCGTTGGTTTTAGAAAAATCCTAAAAATTAACGACTTCACTTATTCGAAATTTAAAAGTTTGAGCTTGTTCAGTGCCCAAACAAAAGTATTTGAGGCAAATATGAGGATAATCGACTAATATTTGTAGCTTTGGTGGCGATTTCATTGTTCAGTCAATTTTCTGAAGAAGGGACGATTTGACTTATTTTACTTTTTGAAATTTTTGAACAATGAGAACATTTTTTTTAAATTTTTTCATGCCCTTATTTCATTGTTTACGCTATTGGAAACATTTATTGACATAAAACTTTTTAGGATTTTTCTAAAATCAACGCCAAACTAGCGATAATTTCGCGACCCCTAAAAATTTTTTAAAATTGTTTTCTTTATTTTTCCCCTCATTAGGACCCCAGACTACATCTCTTTCCGAGGTTAACTTTTTTTTTTGAATTTCACTCCACCCTATTTAACACATACCGTCCCCGTCATATTGACATGAGAGCCTACTGTAGGCAGCACCTAACACCTAAAATCGGCCACATGTTTTTTTTTTTTTTTTTTTTTTGCTTATCTCCCCTCTATAAAATTTTATTGAGACCACGGAAGACAATACGGCAACAAATACCCGAACAACTATAACAATAACAACAACAGCAAAAAACTCACTCTCACACTGACCTCCAATGGAGGAATGCAATCAATGGAACATTCCAAAACAAACTCTGATAAAAACGTGTAAAAATTCACAAATTCCTTACCTTCCTGCCGAAATTCAACAGAACCCCCTCCACTCGCAACAGCAACGTTGCAACTTCCAGCTAAAAAATGTCCAAAACCAACGGAAGACACACAAAAACCTCCCAGCAAAGAGAAACAATCGATGACTCCCAAGTCGAAGACAAGAAAGCTGGATCATGACGTCACAAGAAACAAAACAAAATCAAAACATAAATTAAAAGAGAAAAAGTAAATTTTATTTAAAGAAAAAAAAAACGCAAAAAGGGGAAACTGCAAACTTAACGAAACATTTTACAAACTCTTAAGAAATCTCCAAAGAGCATCAAAGAGAACATCATCATGGCCCACAAAGATTATGCTGGCATAAGGGAAAAACTGGTTTCCTTCGAATGGTTGCTTGTCCGCCCGACCACCCGCCGCCATACAGTCAAGCCCATCGTCGGCTGATTATGAGACATGCGTCATGGAAAATCTTTCGTTGTGCCGATGGCAGGCAGTCCGGGCGGCTGGGGAGAAGTGGGTTAGGTCAGTAATTACAAGTGTGCGGTGGTGCCAACATTGTCGTGGCTTTGCTGGCCACTTGTAGGGGAGAACATGCCTACCAGTTGTACATGGCAGAGACGAAGGAGTCATTGGCTGTTGTTGCCTCTTAGGTGATGCAATTATAATTATTTTATATTTATTATAGAAACAAATGCAGCTGCTCGGAGAAAATACTGGCAATTTCCATTCAAAGTATTTGAGGAGGCCATAACACGTTCCATTTACAATTAATTGATAAATAATGAAAATATAAATAATGAATTATTAAATTGTAAATTATGGTCTAATAGATTTCGAAAGGCCCCATAAAACAAATCGGCTAAGTATTTCTAGAAAATTTGACGAGAGCTTAACAACACTTGTGTGGATGTTGACCTGCTGAATAAATTCTATTCAGGCAGTTTGATCTTCGGTGTGATCTCCCCCAGTTCAGGGTAACAAGGATTTCTCTGTCTTTATCCACTTTATCCTTTTACCAGAGTCTCCGTGTTCTATGTCCGCTACTTTCGTTGTAGTCTAAAAAGTTTTTTTGTGGTTGAAGTGCTGGAATTCAGTTGAACGGCCTGTGTTCGAATGAATGAATGAAGGAAGGAATGAATGAATGAATGAAGGAAAGAAGGAATGAATGAATTAATGAATGAAGGATTGAATGAAGGAATGAATGCATGAATAAGTAAGTAAGTATTGTTTAAAACGAGCCATTATCGAATTCCTGGTATTCCAAAGTTTTACTCGCCATTAAAAAAAAACTACTTTTAATTAAATTGTAAATATTAAATTTGTTCCCTTTTCTTTTCTGTGTGTTTTATTTCTGTGTTATCCTTCTCATACCGCCGATGTCTGTGTTTCGATTGTTCTGTTCGGGCGATTTGTTTGTTTTGTTATTCGTCATTATAACAAAAGCAACAACAACTAAACTGTCATGTTGGATATTAATGAAGTCATTTGTCCATAGTTTGTCAATGTCATAAACCCGGTATTTTGTCTAAAGTTATTTCCGTTTCCGCTACGAAGCATCTGCCGGGCAATCATTTAAATTTTCAAGGTCCATTCCTAACAGCATGACCAGCGGCAGTGCCAACATGACTTTGCATAGATCAGACACAGACAAACGTAACAAAGCAAAACGGCCAAAGGAGACGTCCGTAGTTCAATGAATGTCAACTATTCGTTTCTGTTTTTTTTCTGTCATCTCTTTTGCATATAAAATATGAAAAATCAAATCGATGACTTAGGCGACAGGACGAAGAGGACGATGGCAGTCATAAAGGAAGTGGTGACAAATAAATTCACCAAAGGAAAACCAAGTTAAAGAAAGTTTTATATTTTGAAAATACAATAGTTTTTAAATTCCTATCAAGCTTTTAAATTTTGTAACGATTTTTGTGATTTTCCCTCTTTCCTCAAAAGAATTGTATTACTTTTTGGGGGGAGATTTTTTCCCAGCCGGTTCCTTTTATCAGCCATTTGAGTGCCTTTTATTTATGGCCACATAAGCCTTAAAAATGCATTTAATTTAATATGAAATCCTCGTTTTTTATCCCCCAACATTTTAATGAAATGCCAGCAAAAAGTATTCGAACTACCAAAAACGAAAAAGGCGCCCACGTAACATTTTATGCCCCAATAAATATAAAATTTACACTAAAGGAATACAATTTCGTCGTTGTCATTTTTGAGTATAAATAAACGTTCAAATGATTTATTATTAGTTGTGCCATAATAAATTGTTAGTTTTTTATTTTTTTTTTATTATCTGCAAATAATCGGATTTTAAAAAGCTCAACAATTACATTTGGCCCCCCCAAAAATATGTTTCGTAAATATGTATTATAATGAGGAGAGGAGGGGGGGGCCCTTAAAGTCAGGTCACACCGTAATGGGTTTTCATTTTAAAGTTATTGAAATACACATCACTGAACAGTATCATCGATACGATTTAATAATAGAAATAAGTTTTGCAATAGATATGGAATTTTTGTAAACGGATTTTATGAAACCGGTTTTTCGGATTTTATGAAACCGGTTTTTCGGGTTTTATAAAACCGGTTTTCCGGGTTTTAAAAAACCGGTTTTTCGGTTTTTAATAAAAAAAAATGAATTAAATCTATATGTCAAAATTTAATATTGTTGGGATTCAAAGTTGTCTGCACATTAAATTAGAAAAACATTTTTTTGAATTTTTTAAAACCGGGTTTCCGGTTCACTTCGATACAATTAAATTTTTTTAATGAATATCGTTTTTTTTTGTATAATTAATAATAGAAATCATTTTTGTAGTTTTTGTAACCGGGTTTTTTAAAACCGGTTTTACTGTTTTTAATACATTTCACATGTGTGCCCAAATTTAATATTCCTGGGATTTCAAGTATTTGAAACATTAAATCAAAATAAAAGGGTTTCTTATTCTTTGAACCGGTTTTCCGTTTTTTTTTTTAATTTCTTAATGATAATAGTATTTTTTTGTAATTGCAATCAAGATTTCAAATTATTTTGGTTTTTTGTAAAAAAAAAAATTTAACCGGTCTTCCGGTTTTTTCAAAAATTCATAATTTTGCAATCTAACCGCAATAATGTTATTTTTTTAACCGGTTTTCCGGTTTTATTCAAATTTTTTTAAATAAAAAAATAATAAATTTCTGTTTGACATCAAAAATCCAAAAATCCGGGTTTTTTGTAAAAAAAAAAAATAATTAAACCGGTTTTCTGGTTGTTTCAAAATTTCATAAAATAACAAAACGAGTTTCTCTTTTTTTCAGGTTTTATTAAAATTTTCTAAAAAAAAAATAGTAAACTATTTTTTTCTTGAAATCAAGTTGGCTAAAGATACAGGGTCTTCGTAAAAAAAATATTAAACCGGTTTTGCGGTTATTTAACAAAAAAATCATACTTTTTCAATCTAACTACAATAACCGGGTATGCACTTTTTTGTTAAACGGTTTTCCGGTTTTATTAAAATTTTCTAAATAAAAATAACTTTTTAATTGAAATCATGTTTGCTAAAGATGGGGTTTTTTGTAAAAAAAAATATTTATCCGGGTTTTTGGTCAATCCAACTTCCATTAACTGGGTTTGTCATTTTTAAACTTTTTTTTTCTGGTTTAAATACAATTTTGTAATACAAAAAGTAAATTATTTTATAATTGAAATCAAATATTCAAAATATTTGGGTTTTTTGAAAACCAAAAACCGGTTGTTTAAAAATTCTATAATTCTTCAATTTAACTTTCTGTTGAATGAAAATATAATTTCCATTGTTATTAAATGATATACATATTTCTTTTTTACTTTCATCTGCCACAACAGCTACATTGAATAACATCAATAAGGACCTTATCATCAACCACATCCAGCAGTAGCAGCCATGCTGCATCAGCATCATCAATGTCATCATTACCATAGATTGTACAGGTAGTAAAATCATAAAATATCTTTTACTTCGATATCCCCACGCATTTCAGACATACAAACACACCCACCCACCCACCTACCTCATTACCTATCTCATCGGCTAGAGCTTGCACACCCATACACACACTCACAAGGATCTTAGGACATTCTGCATATGGCATCAATAAATTTTTGAACTGTAACAAAATGTTAACCTCATTGACCGAACGCATACGTTAAACATCGAATGTGAATTAGTGACGAACAATGTACGAGTACAAACGGGCAACCAACAACATCACCATCACCACCACCGACACCGACACCGCCACCATTCACATCACCAGCAGCAACGGACAATGAGTCGTTCCGAGTTGGTTGGCGTATTGTATGAATGCATGGGAAGAGAAGGAAGGTTTCTGCCGGTCTGATGTGGTCTTGGCCTGCTTAGACCGTACTACGTCGTAATCGTAGTAGCAGCAGCATCAATATCTCCACAGTTAAGTAATGTGGCAAGAAGATCATGACGATGATGATGGCGATGGCGATGGCATAGGTACGTGTAGCTTTTGCTGTATAACTGTTGTTATTGTAATGGCCAAGTGAACCGAAAAAGTCTGAAAAAAGGAGCAACTCTTCAAGCAGCAACGACAAGAACTAAAACAACCACAAGGAATGACAGAAAAATGCATGCATAATTTCTAAACATAATTTAATTTATAGACGAAAATACCCCCCAAAAATAACGAACATACCGAGATATACTAGAAACGCACATGGAATCCCATATAACGTAACGAGGTGGGTATAGGCTGTAGGGTGAAATAGGGATTGCTCGAATTTTTTTTTTTTTTTTTTTTTTTTTTTTTTTTTGACTAACACTCAGGGGATGCCCCCTATAAATGCAATGCACTGTGTTAGCGATGGGAAATAAGGGTATTGGAGGGAGGATAGAGGGAGTAGTGTTTGTTGACGTTGGCCTTGAATTTGGTAATGTCATAGCAGGCAGGAAAAACACTTGCAGGAAGATTATTCCACAAACGAACAGTCCGGCTGAAGAACGAATTTTCTCTATAGTGCGTTGTCCGGTCAACCGGCCATTTGACAATGAACGGATGAGAGACCCTGGATAGCCGAGTATTCCGGCTAAATGTTCTAACGTCAGGGACCAGACGACGGATATCTTCTGAACAGATACCATTAAAATATCTATAGAATAGCGATACACAACCCACATTTCGGCGGTGCTGTAGGGAGACAATAGAGCTGGATACCCTACCATCCCCTATCATCACCACCGCTCTCCTCTGTACACGGTCCAGAAGCTTCAAAGATGTTAATGGAGCCCCTGCCCATATATGCGAGTTGTATTCCATTTTAGGCCGGATGTAGGTGGTATATCGATTTCTATTAAAAAAATTGTAATGATTTCCTTTTAAATAAAATCAAGTCACACAATACGATTTTTCGGAATGATTTTTCTATTTAAAAGTCATCGAAATGTAAAACCGTCGGTCTGACGGCACAATTCTTTAAATTGTCCTGGTCGATAAGTTTTTTTTTTTTAATGAAACCCAAACCTTTCGATATTTGTATTGATTTCCTTTTCAAGAATAGCCCAAGTCACATGATACGATTAACTGAAGGATGGGTTTCTTTGGCAGTCATTGAAATGTCAAAATTGGCTGTCAAACAGTAGGATTCGATAAATCAATGATTCCAATTTTTAATGAGAATAAAAACCTGTCCAAATTTTTGTATCGATTTTCAGACAGTTGATTTGTCATTTGAAAGTTATCGAAATCTCATGATTCAAATCGATAAATCGATAATTCCAATATGGGATGACCGCTTTAATGTAAGCGATGTGATTTTAAGGAAGTTATCGAAATGACAATTCTCCTGATTAAACAGTACACTTCTGTAAATCGATGATTGCAATATGGTGTGATCGGTAACTTTGAAAGTTATCGAAATGCTTCAATTGTGCGTCAGACTTTCTGATTCGATAATTCGGATTTGGGATTATTCTTTTAAAATTATCGATGTGATTCTATTAAAGTTATCAAAATGACAATTCCCCTGGTTAAACAGTGCGAATTTGTAAATCGATGATTGTAATATAGTGTGATCGATAACTTTTTTTTCGATAAAACATATTTTAATATGATCGATTTGATTCTATGAAACTTATCGAAGTTCCCCTGCTTAAACAGTACACTTTGGTAAATCGATGATTGCAATATGGTGTGATCGATAAATTTCTTTTTGATAGCGTAACTCTATCATATATAATTTATATCCATTTCACTGAGCTAATTAATTCCTTGATAGTTAAAACCAGTGTTAACGATATGTCATGGTTATGAAGGTTGTTATCGATAAAAATTGTCGGCAGTTGAAATATTTTAAAAATTTCCCCTCAGAGTCACACAAACTGATTCAATAAAGTTTTTTTTTTTCGATAACAAAATTTAGTCGACGAAAGCTACAAGTTTGCTATCGATACAAATTATCGGCAGTTCAAATATAGTTCAAATATTTGAAAAATGAGTTGTTGAATTGCATATTTTACTAAACCATTTGATAAATTAGGCTGGAAGATTTTAAAACCAATTTTAAATTGAATTTAAAGGCTATGACGGTTGCTATCGATAAAAATGATCGGCAGTTTAAATATTTTAAAAAAAATTTCGACAATGTCACATAAACTGATTCAATAAAGTTGGATTCGGTAAAAACAATTTTGTCTATGTAGGTTGCTATCGATGACAACTTATTGGCATCTTAATATATATTTACCCTCGACACTGATTCACTGATTCCCTGATTCACTGACTCTGTCACGCAGTACGTAGGAATTTAAATAGGCATTCTATAATAATTCTATAAATAATAATAATAAAAAAAATAATATTTTTTTTGTATAGAAATTGTGTTTTCCCCAAATTTTTTTTTACCAAAATGTTTTTTTTCCAAAATTTTTTTTTCTTACAAATTTTTTTTTTACAAAATTTTTTTTTTCCAAATTTTTTTTTTCAAGAAATTTTTTTTTCCAATTTTTTTTTTCAAGAAATTTTTTTTTTCAAAAAAATTTTTTTTCCCTCAAATTTTTTTTTTTTCAACAAAATTTTTTTTTTCAGCAAAATTTTTTTTTCCAACAAAAATTTTTTTTTCAACAAAATTTTTTTTTTTCCACAAATTTTATTTTTTTTCGAATTTTTTTTTTACAAAATAGTTTTCTCAAAATATTTTTTACAAAATTTTTAAAATTAAGTAACAAATACTTTCTCAAGCAAATTAACGGGCGCCATAGGCGCATTACAACTTACTAGTTTAAAATATTTTGCAAATATTTCGTCAAATTTCCTATTTCACGAAACCATTAAACAAATTGTGCAAATAATTCCCTTCATGCTTCAGGCTTTTCTGATTATGTACATGAATGGCAACATTTTAAAGATTTTCAATATTTCGGTAACTGTGAAGCGACAAACTGTGCAAATAATTCGTCTTACTATGCAAATAATTCGCCTTTTCCCCTGAATTCGTGACCGCGCGATAATGTTTGAGTGAAATGCTATATCTCATCCAATCGAAGCGTCTTTTTCCAAACTTATCATACTCTCCACCGCAGCAGCGTCCGCTTGATACCAAAAGATTGTTATTGATATACATAAGAGTCTACTCGCTTACGACAACGACCAAAACTCATACATGCATTTCGTGCAACGGCCATGGTGAAAATTGAAATTGAATGTTAAGTAGCGAAAAACGCAAGACAGCTGCAATTTGCATGAAAAGATAGAGAAATAGTTACAAACCGACCGACGCACACAGATCGATGTGAACGCACCGCCGAGCACTGCGGACGGACGAACAGAAAAAGCCGTCCACTAACCACTAACGCAGTATGCAACATGTAATATTTTGTTGTATGTGTTTGATAGCCATTTATTCTCCACGATTTTCTTCCTTTCATTTAGTAGCATCGACAATAGCAACAACAACAGCAACAACAACAACACCATCGAAATAAAGAGCATTTAGTTTACATACGTTCGATACAAATTCGCAGTCGCAAGCAATTCCAGCGGACGGGACTGGGACTGGGGCTGGGGCTGGTGAGTGGCCGGCCACATGGAAGACTTTAGAATTTATTACTTGTTTTGATGGAAACCCATGTTATTCTTCTCTGTGCTCTGTGTGCGAGAGTTTCCACCCAAGAAGAATTTCGATAACTCGTAAAAGGTGTTAAAACTGTGTACGCTTGTCGAGTCACTCCGGCCAGCCGAAGACATCCGCCATGTGCGGCGCTGTTACAGAAACTTCTGGATGGAAATGCATTTTCATGTTAACACTTAACAAATGCTGTCCGCATAAAAAGCACTTTAGTCCATACTCCCGGAGTGACCAGAAATCCATGTTAACTATTGACTTATTGACCGGTGTTGGGGTGAAAAAAAAACCCCCCGCCATGAATTGTAAATTGATTCAAAGAAACACACCTCTGGGGAGGAGCTTAATGAGGTGATGGGTTTTTGGGTGAGTCTCACAAAATTGATGTAGAACATGTGGAGAGGAAAATTAATAGTTAATTATTTCAGGAAGTTGCCTTTCTCTAGTGTCTCAGGGAAATATGGAAGTCAGAATCGGACAACCATCTTCGGATATCGGAGCCGGACTTAGGACTCGTCCAGTGAGTATAACAAAATTGTATCGTAAACAGCGGACAGATATGAGAAAAGTTTGCCGTCTGTTCCTTTAAAATCATTTCTGCATCGCTTCATTTCCTTTGTAAAGTCTGGCTTAATATCGTCCAGAGAGAGATAGAGAGCTCTGTTATTAAATTGATACCTTAGACCAAAGTAGCCGAAGTCATCAGCAACTAGGAAAATAATCTCCGTTCGCATCGTTTCATTTCACAGTACAACATTTTTCAGTTCGTTGATAGCCAACTCAATTCTGAGAACAGTATGTGAAATTATACCAAAAAAGAATAATTTCTGCATCATTCGTTTTGTCTTCTTACCTGCCGAAATATTTTTAATATCGATTTGAAGTTAGTACTACCGTACAGGGGAATTTATCACGTTTTAGGCCCTGTTGTTTGACATAGCTCGACAGCCAATAGCCCGATTTAGTTGAAATAAATTTTAAAAAATTAAGAATTACAATTCCCTTAATCGGTTCATATATTGTTTTCCAAGTTAAAAATAAGTTTCCAATAAAAAATGAAGAACATTTTTTTTTTAATTCATAAAAAAAACGGAAGTAAGTTTCAAGTGTAGTTACTTTTTCGCAAAGTCACATAACCTATGAGCAAAACGAGACAAAGATCATGAAAATCGATGCACGCGTTTCGCTTTTATTCGCAATTGAGTAAAGGTATGAATTTCAAAAAATAAAATAAAAATAAAAATTAAAAAATTATCATACAAAAAAAAATTAATTTATAAAAACTATATGAAAATAAAATAATATGCAATGAATACGCAATTATAATATGCATAAAAACAAAATTCAGAACATTTTTTCAATTATTGGCAATATCCATGCTTGCAGAAGTTGACGCTTCAATCAACTTCAAATCGATATTAAAAATATTTCGGCAAGTAAGAAGACAAAACGAATGATGCAGAAATTATTCTTTTTGGGTATAATTCCACATACTGTTCTCAGAATTGAGTTGGCAAATCATGTGTTTGCGTTCGTCTGCAGATTAAAATTCTGGGTTTGAAAAAGCCTTTTGTAAAGTCTGGGTTAAGATCGTCCAAAGAGAGAGAGATAGAGCTCTGTTATTAAATGGTTTTCTAATACCAAAGACCGACATGACTTTGCAAGTAAGCAAGTAATCTCTAAGCCATGTAAAACTTCTTTAGAAAACACCTCCGTTTTACTAATTTCTGTAAACCAAAAAAAAAAAAATCCCTAGTAGAGTTTTATTTTTTTAAACGACATTTAAATTGAATTTATAACAGCTTTATAAAACTTTGACAAGAAAAATGTGTGCAAAAAACAAAAATAATTTTAATAATAAAAAAAGTAGGCGCCCCGGTAGGCGAGTTGGTGGCGTGCTTGCCTATCAGCGTGAGGGTTGTGGGTTCGATTCCCACCAGAGGCTTTGGTCTGTCGCTGCAAAAATCTAAACATATGGTCTTTGTCACCCGGTTTACCCTTGGACCCAATATTAGAATATAAATTTACTAAATTAATAATAAATAAATAAAAAAAAAAATAATAAAAAAAGTGTGTGTAAAAACAAAAACAATTTTAATAACAAAAAATGTGTGTGTAAAAACAAAAACTATTTTGAATTTGTGAAAATAGTTTTTGTTTTTTCTTATCAAAGTTTTATAAACCGTCATAAGTTCTTCTAAATACAGTCAATACAAAACATTTTTAAATTTTGGCTTATTCAAATGTGCCATTGAAAGCTTAACCAGCCGTTACATTTGAAATAACTTAACAAATCACAATTTTGACAAACTCTTTTCCTTTTCGGGGGAACTGATTGCGAATTGCTTACTTAGAAAACGATATCAGTGCGGAATGTCGCTTAATCGTACACCATGAACCCGGAAGAATATTATAACACACACACACACACTCACATACAAACACTACATGGCCACTTCCATTTATGGTGACAAATCAGCAAATTCTCCTTTTTTGCCAATTCCATTGTTTTTTTTTTGTTTTTTGTTAACCAATTAAGTTTAATCCTAAAAAGTCATTCAACCTAACAGCAACAACGGCAGACGACAACTCCTTCAGCCACTTCCAGGAACATGAACGACAAACAACTACAAAACCGGCACTCACCTATATCCTGAAATAGCTTTGACAACAACAACAACAACACCGACACTATGGCAAGTGGATACATGGCAGACAAATCGAAAAGACAAACAATTCAAATATTTTTCTTTTGAATTCCAAACAGTTTTCCCATTCTCTCCCTCTCTCTCTCTCCCTCTCTCTCTCTGCTATATTTTTGTCCTGTTCTTATAGTTCTTTGTGTTCCATTCTTTTTCATTTGTTCCTCACTGAAATTCTCATCCAAGGCAGCAGACGTTGTGAGCTGCTGAAGAAGGTGCAGAACGGTTGGAGAATATAAACAAAAAGGATGTCACTAAAGCTTCCGGTTATGAAATCACCCTCCGCATAGAGTGCAGTGAATGGATGTGGTGTAGAGACCGATGGACGGACACACTGCTGGGTAGCTGCATAAGCAAACAGTTTATCTAAAGGATTAGAAGCTTGACGAGAAGAGAGGGAGACAGGAGAATGGGGTAGAGAGGTAGACGGAGACCAGGAGGGGGTTGTGAAAAGAAATGATGTGTCAATATTATTTGCAGATTTTTTTTCCATTTGTTTTTCCAGTTATGTGCCGTTTTCCATGTACAGCAGCCGGCATAACCGATCAGTTAGTTCGATTGCGACACTCCCAGGTTTAAGCTGTGTCAAAGGAGGCTCTATGATTGTCGAGGACTCCATAATCTCCAGGGCTGGAAAAGAAAAAGCAGGACTGATCTTCGAGGACTCGATAAGCTCCCAGCTTTGTATATTTTGAATTGTTAGCAGAGACAAAGCAGGACTGAACTTCGAGGACTCAATAATCTCCGGGCTTTGTGTATTTTGAGTTGTTAGCAAAGACAAAGCAGGACTCGATAATCTCCGATTTGTGTATATTTTGAATTGTTAGAAAAGACAAAGCAGGACTGATCTTCGAGGACTCGATAATCTCCCAGCTTTGTATATTTTGAGTTGTTGGAAAAGAAAAAGCAAGACTGATCTACGAGGAATCGATAATCTCAGAGCTTTGTATATTTTGAGTTGTTAACAAAGACAAAGCAAGACAGATCTTCGAGGACTCTACAATCTCCGATCTTGGTATATTTTGCATTTGTTAGGAAAGAACAAACAGGTCCTTACATTGTTATTCATTGGCTGGCATAGAGCTATGGCTAATATCAAGTTGGACATCCCAGAACCCATTTGTCATGCGAATCTATAATCGTCAGAAGAAAAATGTGTCCAATTGATAAGTTTTTGCCTTCTCGTCCTTACATGGACATTTCTTGACATTCTTTGACATTCTGAAACTTCACCATGTTAACTCTCATTTATCGTCTGAACAAACAAGTCTGCAATAGATGTGTCTTTCGCAAAATCCAAGACTCATTTATCATCTTTATCAGTAACTGACTAAAGAAACAAATCTCCAATAGGTTCGTCTTTGTCACCCACCACAAAATGAAAAAAAACCAAGACACTCTTAAATTGTTTTTTTTTTCTTGGCCGTTCCCAAGCTTCACAATCCCAACTCCCATTTTTAATCATCTCCAGGAAAGAAGTGTCCATTGGATTCGTCTTTTGCCGCCACCCCCCCTCCAACAATTCAACTTTAACATATCGAAAGGATTTGTGTTTCCTCTGATGCCAGCAAATGTTGGAGATATTCAGTCTAACTTGATTTCTATTTCGTAACACTTCCCAGACAGAAAACGTTTTGTTCCTTCTTTTTTGCTGGCACAAAAAAAAAAAAGAATCTGGAAAAAAACACAAGGAAAAACGGAATACAGACGGAAGAGCATTCACATCGAGCACATGATTTGGGAGACAGTCGGATGCGAGGGCATAGAAGATGGCAGAAAATACACACACACAGACACCGATGCCAACAATAACCCAAACGTCTGAAGATTTCAAGGACATTCGTCCTTTGTTGCTGTAGCCATTGTAGACACTGTTCTGGTTGTTGTTTTTAACTTTTCTACAACTCAACACACACACACACACACACGTCGTTGTTACGGGTACCTCTGGCTCTGTGAGCGGACAGTATTTTGTAAATAAATTCGAAAGAAAGCAAAAGTGTTGATGTAGGATATGTACGTGTAGGTGTATACGTGCATGTGTGTATGTGTGTGTGGCACACAACAGAAATCAAATGTTTGAAATGACAAACAGTAAACGGAAGTGTTTTAGTTTTGAGAAACCAAAGCCATGGGATAGGGAGGGTGTCCTAAAAAATCAGTTAAAGCTAAAGGATTTAAATGATTTCTGAATTATTGGCAGTTTTTGATGTTGGCCAATATCGTGCCCTTAATAAAATAACACTATAATACACTGTACGCCATGAAAGGATATGCAAGGCACCACAATTCTCCGCCGACTAGCAGTGATTTTCACTTTTGATGACCTACAATTTGGAATGGGGAATATTTCCGGTTTACCTTAATACTGGGGTCTGTCAAGTTCGAATTTGTTTTTAAAATTTTTTTTTTTAACAAGAAGAGTTTTGGATGATGCCCCCTATAAATGCAATGCTCTGTGTTAGCGACAGGAAAGAAGCGTATTGGAGGCAGGAAAGAAGGAAAACATTTAGACGTCATAAAGAAATGCTCTTCAAATTACCTGGCGATTTTTAGGCCCTCGTAGCTTGTTTGAAGGATCTAAAATGCGAATTTGTCCAATGTAGTTAATTATCTCAGTCAGGAAATTTCTTTTTCTTTGTGTCACCCGGTTTACCATTGGCCGAAGAATTAGAATATAAATTTACTTTGTATTGTAATAAAATGAGAGAAAAAATATAAATATGTACTTGTTAAACCTTTGTTAAGAAAATGTGTGGAAATTCTTTTTATTTTTCCACAATTTTTCCTGCCAAGGGATTCGAAAGACGTTTTTTTTTCCTAGTTTTCGTAGTGTCACACCATCACGAGCAAAGACCGAATTTTTAAGAATTTTGGGGAAAAAAAAAATTTTAGTTTTCCAAATTTGTTCGAAAAAGATTTTGCTGCTAAATGTATAACAGCTTTATACACCTTTGTTAAGCTGTTATACATTTTTGTTGAAAAATTCATATTTTTTTTTTTCATTGCTATGAAAATTGTTGTTTTTTTTTAAAAAAATATCTGAAAACAAATTATTTTTAGGTTTTTTAAAATTAGATTTCCAAACCCATTTTTCAAACTAATTTTTTTAAAAAAAAAAAAATACGACGTCTGCCCTCTGTATGGTCTTTGGTTTTTCCACATTAAATTACGTTTCTGAAAAATTTGTTCGAAAAAGATTTTGCTGCAAAAATGTATAACAGCTTTATACACCTTTGTTAAGCTGTTATACATTTTTGTTGAAAAGTTCTTATTTTTTTGTTCATTGCTATGAAAAATGTGTGAAAATTGTTTTTATATTTTTTTTAAAATCTGAAAAAAAATTCTTTTTAAGTTTTTTGAAATTAGATTTCCAAACCGATTCGAAATTTTTTTTTTTTTAAAAAAAAAGGTTTATGAGGCTGTTATAATTTTTGTTTTAATACGAAGGTTAATTGATTTTTTGGAAAAAAATTTTTAAATTTTTTTTTAATACGAAAATAAAACAATTTTGTGGAAAAGTCTGTTTCTAAATTTTTTTTAAAAAAAAAGTATCTCAATCCTCATTTATTTTTCAGATTTTTTTTAAAAGCCCCTTATCCGGTTTTCAGCACTTAACAACTGCTTGACAACAACTTAACAAAGGTTTATACATTTTTGTGGAAAAATCGTTTTCGAAAAATTTTTTTTAAAAAAAAAGTTTATTTTTTTATTTTTCAGATTTTTTTTAAAAGCCTCTTATCCAAGTTTCAGCACTTAACAACTGCTTGACAACAACTTAACAAAAATTTATAAATTTTTGTGAACAAATCGTTTTCGAACAATTTTTTTTAAAAAAAAAATAATTTAATGTGGAAAAACTGAAAAGTATTTTTGTTTTTAAGATACTCTTAAAAAATATAAAAACAATTTTCACCCATTTTTTTCTTAACAAAGGTTTCTAGAGCTGTTATACATTTTTTTAACACAAAGGTTAATTAATTTTTTGTACATTTTTTTTTAAAAAAAAATTATTCAATATTTTCCAAATTTTTTTTTTTTTAGATATTCTTCAAAAATCTCTTTGCCGGTTTTGAGCCTTAGCAGACTCGCTTAGACACGGTTTGACAACAACTTAACAAAGGTTTATAAATTTTTTTTAAAAAAAGTAATTTAATGTGGAAAAACTGAAAAGTATTTTTGTATTTCAGAAATATAAAAACAATTTTCACCCATTTTTTCTTAACAAAGGTTTCTACAGCTGTTATAAATTTTTTTTTAATACAAAGGTTAATTAATTTAGTGGAAATTTTTTTTTAAAAAAAGTTATTCAATGTTTTCCGCATTTTTTTTTTCAGATATTCTTCAAAAATCTCTTTTGAGCCTTAACAGACTCGCTTAGACTCTTTTGGTCGATTGTGACAACACGGAAACTAGAAATATAAAGGAATTCTCTGTCCCCCCGCTGACAATTGTCCTGAGCGCTTGAAAAAGTTCCTGAGTTGGCTGGATCAAGGTAAGTACAAAAAAGTGTTTTATGAAATGCTCTTTATCACCACAGCTTCCGCAGAAGTCGCTACTCGCAGCCGTCAGTCTGATTACCAGCTTCTGTAGTTAGCTAATGGCAGACACAACCAAGGAGACAAGCGTTTTAAATTGCGACAGTATTGTGTGTGCCCATTTCCCAATTAAGCCAGGCCATATCTGTGTGTCTACGCAGCATTTATCCGATGCCCATCTATCATTTGGTTCTCTATAGACTCCTTAGGTTCTCTATAGACGCTAGGAGCTTGCAAGTGCCTACAGGGCTACCTAGGGATTCTCGATCGGCTGGAATCTATAAAGTTGTCCCGAATCTGCTTTAAAATTCCCTGATAGATCGCCGTGCTTCACCAACCACATGATGTGACTGATTAACTGCCAAGGCATCTGTAAAACATTGTAATCACTGTCGAACAATTTTCGATCAATATAATTTAATTGTATTTGCACCGCAATCACAAGAATACAAATGTAAAAGCACTTCAATGTATTTAATTGATTCCCCAATCAAATATAACTTCAGAATCCTCTCAAAAACAAATAAAAAAAAACACAAATTCCTTTCACCTTACGCAGCATCATTAGCTCTGCACATCTCATTATCCTTCTTGAACACATACAGAGACCGAGAGAGAGAGAGAGAGAGAGCGAAAGACAAAGACAGAACTACCATTGCCGCTGTACTTGTTCTTATTATCTCCAACCATTACGGGGACCACAGCGACAGCGTTTATTCTTATGCGACAACAAGAAAACCTCGTTAATTTTTTACTTTGTCCGTTGGCCTGATGTATTTTGTGCGCATAGAAAAATACTTATGCCCAACCTGTTTGGGACAAACTGATTTCTGTCTCCCCCTACCCCCTACCCCATATTCATGCAGGCCCCATCATCATCATCCTCAGACCAAAGGACCAATCACAAATTCTGTACGCCAAACGTTTGGGAATTTTTCTCCTCAACCGAGAGGTTGGTAGACAGAAAAACAAAAAAGAAAAACAATCCAGCTATCCAAAGGAAAATTGCTGTCAGTGGTTTTTTTCGCGCAAATTTTCCACCACCGTCGTCAGCCAGGCAACGCTACGAATGCGTTGCATGGAATTCTAGAGCATAAATGGGGACACCGGAAAAAAAACTGTTTATAGTTGTAGTGTTGTTATTTTGATAAAGGAAAACTCACTGATGGTAAAAGGATATTTAAGAGAGCGACTGTGCATAGCCGAGACATAATGATGTAAGAGCGAGCAGCTTTTTGCGGTCTTAAGAGTTGGTTGAATGACTGAAGCAGTTCTCCACAAAGGGGTAGGAGGTTTTAAATAAATGCCATGAAAGAGAATTGACCTTTTCTTATGTTTGTGTCAGTTGCTCTTATTGGAGGTAATAAAATATAAAATATAAGGTTATTAAATTATCAAGTTATTGATTGATATTTGATGGGGAATTAGTGAATATGCATTTAGTTTCTTATAAATACTGCAGACGGTAAATGTTTTAAAACTTCCACAAAAAAATAAAAATCTGCGAAATATTTCTCATTAATCCAACGAAGTTTTTTTTTGGTAAATCTATGAAATATTTCTTGTTACTCCAGTGAAGTTTTTTGGTAAATTCCCTTGATTTAATGAAACATTTTCTTAAAAATTTTGTGAAATGGCTTTACAGAAACACACCCAATATTCTGAAATGATTATAGGTCTTACGACTTGGGTCTTGGATCGGACCGCAATACAGAAATTGGTAGACAAATTCGAGTTGTTGGGACAAGTTGATGTGATGTGAAGAATATAACCCGTGCACCTCGCTCAAGAACAACTGAGAATAGGTTTGCCCATTCGTCCACAAACGTCATTACACCGTATTTTGCATAAAGACTTGGGTCTTAAGGCTTCAGTTAACACAAGATTTCAAGCCGGCCGGCCGATCATCAACAATGTTGTGTCTTTGAAATGCATGAAAATGATCCGGAATTCCATCGAAAAATCATCTTGACTGATGAGGTCCATTTCCACCTCGGTGTCTACGTCAACAAGCAAAATTGTCGCATCGGGGGCTCGAAAAACCCAATAGTTTGGTGCGGTTTATGGTCCGGCGGGGTCATTGGACCTTACTCTTTCAAAAATGAGGATGGTTGATCCAGTTACGGTGAATGGAATGCGCTATCAAGAGATGAATAATGTTTTTTTTTTATGGTTTGAGTTAGATGATATTGATCTGTACAGCTTTTACTATCAACATCATTTCATCTCATTCTTTTCATCTCATCTCATCTCATCTCATCTGCAATACTCATTTCATTTGATCTCATCTCATCTCATCTCGTCTCATTTCATTTTATCGCATCTCGTCTCATTTCATTTCATCTCCTCTCGTCTCATTTTATTTTATTTCATTTCACCTCATCTCGTCTCATTTCATTTCATTTGATCTCTTCTCGTCTCATTTCATTTAATTTCACCTCATCTCGTCTCATTTCATTTCATCTCATCACGTCTCATTTTATTTTATTTCATTTTATTTCACCTCATCTCATCTCGTCTCATTTCATTCAATGTCATCTCGTCTCATTTCATTCAATGTCATCTCGTCTTATTTCATTTCATCTCATCTCATCTGTCTCATTCCATTTCATTCCATTTCATTTCATTTTATTTTATTTTATTTTATTTTATTTTATTTTATTTTATTTTATTTTATTTTATTTTATTTTATTTTATTTTATTTTATTTTATTTTATTTTATTTTATTTTATTTTATTTTATTTTATTTTATTTTATTTTATTTTATTTTATTTTATTTTATTTTATTTTATTTTATTTTATTTTATTTTATTTTATTTTATTTTATTTTATTTTATTTTATTTTATTTTATTTTATTTTATTTTATTTTATTTTATTTTATTTTATTTTATTTTATTTTATTTTATTTTATTTTATTTTATTTTATTTTATTTTATTTTATTTTATTTTATTTTATTTTATTTTATTTTATTTTATTTTATTTTATTTTATTTTATTTTATTTTATTTTATTTTATTTTATTTTATTTTATTTTATTTTATTTTATTTTATTTTATTTTATTTTATTTTATTTCATTTTATTTTATTTTATTTTATTTTATTTTATTTCATCTCATCTCATTTCATCTCAGCTCTCGCTCTCTCTATCCCATCTCGCATCTCTATCCCGATTTTTCTACATATATCCTTTTTTTCACCTATCCTGTATAGTATTTTTTTTTTATTTCTTTAGGACAATCGTAGTCATGTGCGAATTTCCAAATAGTAGCTCCTAAAATTGTTTTCAAATATTTCTTCAAATTGTTTTTTTGTATTTTGTTCCTTTTTCACATTCATTTTTAAATATTTCTTTCACTTTTCTTGAATTTTGCCCGGTTTTCCCATTCAATTGCTTCTTCATTCCTGTCAATTTATAATTGTGTTCACGATTTTTTTATTGTTTCGCCTTTTTGCCCCTTTGAACGCTTTTGAAGCAAATTTTTCCATTTTTTTTTTTTTGCTTCTTTGATGGTTTCCTATCTGGCCATTTTGCCCGCTGCTCTATAGTCTTGAACGTTCGCCTTAGCTCATGAGCTCTTTTCCAGCTGCTGTCGCTACTTTTGATCGATTTCATTATCCAAAAAAAAAAAATATCGGTAAGGCTAAACTATTGTCCTTTTATGAGTATCGTTATGATCCAAACATATTTTTTGCACCCAAAATTCTAAATCTTAAAAATACTTCCATGCGAGTTCAAAATTATCTTCCCTTTTCGACAACAACGAACAGCAAGGATTCTCTTAAATTTATGGCTGCTGTCGAAGCTCTTTTCTAAATCATAAATAAGCTTTCTAACATGCTCTCTTGTCGAAACACCAACACACACTAATGCAAATAGTTAGTTGCCCATATACAAGCATTTCCCTCTTTTTCCAACTACAGACGGCTGCTAACAACATTTCTTTTAATTTTTTTCCACATTAACGCAAAAAAACAACAGCCATAAAAAGGATGTGGAAAATGATGAAAAAGGAACGCAAACAGAGAGATAGACACTCACACACACTTCAAGTCTGTGTGTCTCTCGGTGCGAGTGTGTGCGATGTTAGAAAATTTTCATTTTCTATGTTCGTGGCATTTGTAAGTACCCAAGCCAAGCCTACTCACACACCATGCGAATCTACACACACACACATTCACACACATTGACAATGGCCGGGTGAAAAAAATCCCCCTCCCCCCACCGGTTTTTGAATAGATGTACATAAAAAACGAAATAAGGCCCACAAAATACACAATTTTCTAAACCAATCGCAACACATTTTACGGCTCGTTTTTTTCGGATTCGGTTGGCGACGCATATAATGCGCGCAACTTGTACGTCGCAAAACATTCGAATATCGGGGGGCAGGGGGGGCGGTTATGCCAACGGTTGGCATGCCAGGCCGTAATGACGTACGAAAAAACTATTTAACGTTTTGAAAAACCCTCTTCTAGGATGCAAAAAAACAAAAAAACAAACCAAAGAAAGGATGGGCGAGAGAGACAGCAAAAGAAAATGCACAGCATTAAGGCTGCTTGCTGTTGCCATATACGGCAGGAAACTAAAATTGTAATCAGCAGTAAATGAAAAATGCTTGAAAGTCCAGTGAAACGAAATCAACAACAAAAAACCAAACCATAAACGTCGAATTCATGTGTGTGTGTGTTCATGGGCCGGGCTGGGGGATAGAAGGTGCAGTTAAGCTTGGCGTATGTGTGATATTAATTCATGTCTTCTGCCATTCATTTTGTGGGGGGTGGGGGAGGAGGGTGTTCATGATATGGAAATTTCCAACAAAATTGTAATAAATTGCAATTTGATTGCATAATTTATGATAAGGTGGGGCGAGAAATAAACTTAACTCTATAACAACATTTTTGCGCTTTAATTAAATCGAACATCAGGCATTCACCAATAATTGAATATTCACAATTATTGTGATATTTGATGACAGAACTTCAGGTTGTTTGTATCTCATGAAATCTGACTACAATAGACTTCAGTTAATCTGTAGAAATAGAAAAGGGCAGAGAAATTATGATGTTATCGAGGAACTAACATTAAATCGATTGAGAGTTGTTGTGGGTTTAATTCAATAGTGGATAGATAGGAAGGGAGAGAAAATGATGGGCTACCCGAGGACACGTAAAAAAGTATTTTTGAAATATCCAAGAAACTAATGAATTTTATCGCTACCACATCAATCAAATGGTGCAGATAGAAAAGGAAAAACAAATGATGAGAGGTACAAAGATCAAGAAAGTTTGATCCTTTCCATTCCAAGCCAAAGCAATATTGAATATAGAAAATACAGACAGATTATCCAAGGATAAAGCAAGTTTGATCAATTCCAAGTCCGTCTACAAGTTAATTAAAAACGGAAAGTCAAATGATGACTTACCCCAGGACCCGGCGGATTAAATCCACCACTACCCACTAGTTTAAATAGACCAGATTTACGCAATGACTTTCCAACACGGATGAACAGGCACGACTGTTGTCGACTGTTAGAAAATGGCGTAGAGAAGAAAGAAAACAATTATGGGGAAAATTTGAAAAATATAATTCACATTGTCAGTTTTATTGTTTCATTACACCGTGTTACACACATTCTGTCCTATGAACCAAATTTTCTTTTTCGGAAAGGGGATAAAAAATAAAAATACACGTGTATCGGCGATTTTCATGTACACGTCAGAATTTTTTCTTTAAGTTTGACCTGTGTGAAAGCCTTTTTCAGTGATCCAATCGAGCTGATTTTTTGCAGGCAGACTTGTGGAAATGTCTGTATCACGTCAAATTTTTTAAAAAATAGATTTTTATCAATTCTCAGATTTTCCTTTTTTCTCCCTCTTTCCGAATATGTGCATTTGGTTCATAGGACAGAAAAAAGTCTATTTTATTGTAACACGGTGTTATATTGTCATAGTCTCAATTTATACGATGACTTTGGGTCATGACTCTTTTTTTTAATTCTCTTTTGGAATTTACTCTCTCACGAGAATTTACTCTTGCGACGACATTTTTCAAATGAACATGCACTCGCACATGTAGACCCTCATCTTTTCAGATGATTTTCAATATTTTTCCTTTGACATTTTTCATACAAATTAATAGTTCGTGTAATGTCAGTGTTAGCCCAGAACGAAGTCAATCTAATAGTTAGTTAATCTAATAGTAAAGTTTTTGTCTGTGTTGTCAGGAAAAATTTACAGTCTATTTTTAAAAAAAATTTAGTAAACGAAAAGAAAATAAATACAATTGATTTTCGAAATATTTCAATTTCCGTCAGAAATATTTTTTAATTTGAATTTTGACAGAGGCTTTCATTTTACAAAAACCGAAAATTGACGATTAACATTTTTCGATTCTACGAACACAACAAAGGAGTTATGCGTTTATAGCAACTGGCGGATAAATATTCCCCTTAGAACAATGTATCTCTGGATGTAGTTCTCCCTAAAATACTATGCTATACAATCACCTGTAATTCTGTAAGTCTCTTTAAAAAAAAAGTAATCCTTTTTGGTTTTTTTTTCAGATTGAGGAAATTTTTTTTTTTTTAGTTTCCTCTATGAACATTCCTTAATAGTATTAAGGAATTTGATTTGAATTAATATCAGTTATACCCTCTGATTTGAAATAATAGGAGTCATAAGCTCTGACTTAAATTAATATTATTAAAATAATATTATTATCTGCACTCAGATAATATCAATCATACGCTCCGAATTTAACAATTATCAATCATACGCTCTGGCTTCAGTTAATATTAATTATACGCTCCGAATTTATAAAATATCTGTCATTAGCTCTGTATTCAGTTAATATCAATCATACGCCTCCAATTTAAAAAAATATAATCACATGCTCAGCCTTCAGGTAATAACAATCATACGCTCAGTGTGGAATAAATAGCAATGACACGATCTGACTTCGGTTAATATTAATTATACGCTCCGAATTTATTAAATATCTGTCATTAGCTCTGTATTCAGTTAATATCACTCAGTTATTATCAATCATACGCTTCCATTTTCATTAGTATCATTCATATGCTCTAGCTTTAGTTAATATTAATCATACGCTCCGAATTTATATCAATCAGTTAATATAAATAAATATCAATCATAAGCTCTTTATTTAGTTAATATCAATCATACGTTCCGAATTGAATAATTATCAATCATAGGCTCTGGCTTCAGTTAATATTAATCATACGCTCAATCATAAGCTCTTTATTTAGTTAACATCAATCATACGTTCCGAATTGAATAATTATCAATCATAGGCTCTGGCTTCAGTTAATATTAATCATACGCTCCGAATTTATTAAATATCAATCATTAGCTCAGTATTCAGTTAATGTCAATTATACGCTCCCAATTTAAAAAAATATAATCACACGCTCAGCCTTCAGTTAATATCAATCATACGCTAAATGTGGAATAAATATCAATCATACGATCTGGCTTCAGTTAATATCAATCATACGCTCCCAATTTAAATAATATCAATCATATGCTCTAGCTTTAGTAAATATTAATCATACGCTCCGAATTTATATCAATCGGTTGATATAAATAAATATCAATCATAAGCTCTTCAATTAGTTAATATCAATCATACGTTCTGAATTGAATAATTATCAATCATAGGCTCTGACTTCAGTTAATATTAATCATACGTTTCAAATTTACAAAATATCAATCATTAGCTCAGTATTCAGTTAATATTAATCATGGGCTCCCAATTTAATTAATGCCAATAATTCGCTCTGTCTTAAGTTAATATCAATCATACGGCCTGACTGAATATTAATCAAACGCTCAGGCTTCAATTGATCATACGCTGGCGCCAGCTTGAATAAATATCAATGATCACTGTCTCGTATGGTTTATCAATTATTCGCTTAGGCTTTAAATTAAAAGCTGTCACATGCTCGAACGTATTCTATTCTGCATTCGTTCCCCTGTTTTGTATTAATAATAATGATCGTATATTTAAACGGTATCTGCTCCTCAGATAATCTTCGTCCAGCTAGTTGTCAAGTACAGACAGATATAGCTTTCGATTGCATTCACTTGAATTCGAAATAAAATCAGAAAAAAAATTAAAATAATTTTTTAAATTCTTTTTTAGGAACTAATATTTCAGAAAAAAAATTAAAAATAATTTTTTAAATTTTTTTTTTAGGAACTAATATTTCTTTTTTTGATTTTATGTAGCGTATAGGTTCATATTTATTTTTTTCTTCTTAATTTTTGTTTCAAAATTTTTTTTTTTTACATAAATATATTGCCAGCTTGACTCAATAATGCCCAAGTAGCGCTGAATAAAATTTTTTTTTTATATATTTTCTATTGAAACAAAATTAATTTATATATAAAAAAGAAATACATTTTTCTATATTCTGTTATAGACCAGCTGAAGTCGGTGTCGAGCTATTTAAGAATGCTGAAGTACAGCCCTGTTTCTGCCAAAACATGATCCTGGGCTACAAAAGTGTCAACATTGCATTTTTTAGTTCTTTTTTTTCAATCTTGAAATCCGCATTTGATTTCAGTGACACAAAAACTTCGGGGTTAATGCGTAATCCCATTGCAATAGAATTAAAAATTGCCTCTGTTCTGTATAATATCTTCAAAATTCAACGAACATGAACTATATGAATGTTAAGCCAAACTAGGAACATGTGACGCGCCGTGTCCTTATCTCTTAAAAGACGACTCCCCATTGTCAGGACAGTAGTGTGCCGCCCCCCTTATGGATGAATGGGTGTCGTCTACTCCCACGTCGCTGGTATTCGGCATACTTCACCTAGGTTTTTTTTTTTTTAATTTTCCTTATTTGTTTTTTTTGCGATATCTCATTTATCATTTAAACTGTTTATGTACAATTGTTGGCGAAAATAAATGTCCAAAAAAAAAAAATGTACGAGTGAACACACACACACACACTCAAATACAAATAACAAATGTTCAAAGAATAAAAATAACATTTCGCAGCGATGGCCACCATTTCACAAATAACATTATTATGGGCCATGAGGGGGGGGTTACAAACATGTTTTCGCAACGTTGGTAACTTTCGATGGGCAGGAGTTACCGGTTTGCCACCATGAGACCGTGTGGTCAGTGGTCAGAATAAAGCCCCATCCCATCGAGTTCATCTTCGAGGGGAACAAATATCCGTCTGTTTTTTGCATGACTATAATTCTGTACGAAAGGAAGCGAAAAAAAACAAAAATAGTAGTGAAAAAAACCGCGTCGTCTGTGAATTTTGTTGTTTCTATGGATGGAAAACACACACACGCGAACAAACAGCGGCAAACATATAAAATAACTCGGAAAAAAGCAAAACAACAACAACAACAAAACACAAAACAAAGAAGTCAACTACATTGTTATTGCGAATAGCAATAACAAATACATCATTCACTCACACTTACACACACATACACTCGCATGCACTGTCAGTGGTGAACAGCACACGGAAGTAGCAACAAACATCAGCAGCTGCAAGGAGCTCCCATCACCCCAAAGTGCAACAACAACAAAAAAAACAAGAACATTTTGGAAACAATATTTTTTTGTGTGTGTTTTCTGGTACATGTCTGCTTTATCTTTGACTGTATAAGGGAATACATTCGCACTCATAAACACACATATACATACATACTTATGTGGACAATCAGACACACAAATAAAATCAAACGAAATTCTGAACAGGGAGACTGAGAGACAGAGCAAGAGAGAGAGATTTGAAACAAACAAACTTAAATTAAACAGAAATTATGGAAACTGCGGCCATTTTTGTCATGAATTTTACAATTCGTTTTAAAACCGTCTGACTAGCAAATCAAAGGTGTTTTTCTCCGGATCAATAATCCTTTTCAAATATTTGAATTATTTAGTCCAATGTGAAAATTGATTTTTTTTTCACAAGAAAATTAATTGAAATGTTGAAAATAGAAATCATTATCATTTCCATAGAAAACGGAACAATAATAAGGATCTCATCTTATTTTCTTTCAGACTGCTGAATCTCAGTTTAACAGCTCAGTCAGCACATTGTGTAATTGTGACGTGGATTTACGAGATTCCTTCTAACTAGCCAACAATTTTCTACTCTAGCGAAACCATTCCCAAGGTAACGATCTTGTAATAATTAGCCGTGAAAGAAGATCCTGTTAAGCTGACATTGTCCTGTCAGAAACAAACACCATCATAACATATGCGGTGGGAAAATCATTTCGCATTCCAACAAGTTGCACTGTATCCCATACATGAGGAAACATTCCTTTCTAAAAGCCAGCTTAGTCTCCAGTTTGCAGAAAAATTAGAGCAGTTCTCAAGTACTCGAACAGAATCACAACCACCTTGTCTATGTTTGTGTGCAATTTCACTTCTCTAGCTCAAACAGAATCGATGCTATAGAATTGTTTCTAATTTCCAACCTCTGTGCCACGGTGCGTATGATTATTATTATTACACAGACAATTTGCAGTACCACAACCTTTATGACTGTAACTTTTGAATCACTCAACCGATTTACTTTATTTAACAAATATTTTACAGAGAAAAGATCCGTTTTTGGAGTAATAATCAATTTTTCTATAATTTATCATGTCTATTAACTAAATAATTACTAAAAATAATAGCCTTTGCTTGATTCTTTTCAGATAATTTGCTGTACTTCAACCATTTTGACTGTAACTTTGGATTTACTCAATGGATTTACTTCATTTAACAAAAATTTAACGAAGAACGAATAAGTCTTGGATAAATGATCGATTTTCTATTTTTTTTTTTATTTTTCTGCTCATGTCTATTAACGAAATAATAATTATATTTATTAACTTTACAGATAAATTAAATCCAACAATTTCGGATAATGGCGATGAAACGCCGAATGGCAGGTGCTGTAGCCAGTAGGCATTGGACGACAAGACCACGGAAAAACCAGCCATGAAAACACAGACTCCGTTTCAATGATCAATTGAAAGAAGACATGCAGATACTTGGTGTCACTTGGTGTCACTTGAACCAAACACATGATCCAAGTGCTGGGAAATCAGGTCAAAGCCGACCACTACCATGGGAAGAGCAGCCAGAAAACACATAGACTCCGTAGAAAGGACCAAGAGAAAGAAGTCATGCAGATTCTTGGTAGCACAAGACCAAAGGCCTTCGAAATCATTTGTAAAGCGGGTCCAGGAAAGAGCATGGAAAGAGCAGCCAGAAAAGACACAGATTCCGGGGAAAGGACCAAGTAATATAAGACGTACCGATCCTTGCTATCACTCAAACTGGTCAAGCCGAGCACAAGACCGAGGTGCTGGGAAATCTTTTATAAAGTAGGCCGACAACTCCAACGGAAAATCAGCCAGGAAAGACACAGACCGCGTTGAAACCCCCAAGTGAAAGAAGATATGCAGATCATACGAAATCATTTTTAAAGGCGGTCAAGGCCGACAACTATTACGGAAAGAGCAGTCAGGAATAAGAACGACAACATGAAATGACCAACCGAAAGAAGACATGCATATCTTTTGTATCACTCGAACGAGAAAAGCCAAGTACAAGACCGAAGTCCGTGAAAATCTCTTATAAAACAGTTCAAGGCGACAACTACCACGGAAAGAGCAGCCAGGAATAAGATAGACTCCGTGTAAAGAACCAAGTGATGGATGACATGCAGATCCTTGGTACCACTCGAACTAGAGATCAGGGCCAACAACAGTTTGTCGAGCCGAGCCAATCCAAGTAAGTAGCTAGTCAAAAATATTTACAAAATTAAAGTAATTGCTAAAAAAGAGTAAAGAGTAAAAAAAGAGCACGTGGATTCAGTATGTGGCGAATCAGCAGACATGCCTGACCACAATTTGGCCAAAGATCTCCATCGCAGTAATTTTCTCCTTTAAGGTTGGGCTATTTAGTTAGGTTGCCGTGATCGGAGGGCACTATCTAATAGGCAGAATCTCATAACTATTGCAGAAGCCATGGGAACTAGAAGAAGGACAAAGGCATCGAAAATCTCATTCGACGCCTCCGGGCTTCTTCCCCCTTTAAATTGTTGTCATAGTCCCAGCCCCAATGGAAATGTAAACCAAACACAAAACTTGCAAATTTGCCGGATTGTGGAAAAATCCTTCATTGGAGTCATAAATGATTTTGTTTTGTAGTTTTCATGTCCTCCTTGCAAGCCTGTCTTTTTACACGAGATGGTTCTTAATTAGGAAACTCATAGGCTTTCTCTAATTCTTACGTTTTCTTGGTTCAAAGTATTATGAAAACATATTACAATCAAGGATATCAAAATAATTCCATAGACTAGGAGGAATATCGATTGCGAGTCATCGAATCGCTTGTTTATAACGTGCCAGTCAATCATACATTGTACAGTAGGGTTAGTAATTTTTTTTAGATTCAAAATCTGTGGAAATAGCATATAGGGCAGATTTTTGATCAAATTGCATATTTGAAATCGATGCACTAAAACCAACTAAAAAAAATTATTTCCAAGAACAAAAAATTTAAAAATTTAAAAAAAAAGTAAACTAAAAAAGTTTGTTTTTAGCTAAAGTAATTGCATTTTGTGCGGAAGGTTTTTTTACAATTTCGAAAAAGTAAAAACGCAATTCTTATTATTTTTGCCTGCCCTACATGCCATTTCCACAGATTTTTGATATTCGAAAAAAAAAAATGAAAAAATGACTAACCCTATTGTACAGTAGGGTGAAGTGAAATTCAAAAAAAAAAGTTAACCTCGGAAAGAGATGTAGTCTGGGGTCCTAATGAGGGGAAAAATAAAGAAAAAAAATTTAATTTTTAGGGGTCGCGCCACTCCCTTGAAATTTGGAAATTATCGCTATTTTGGAGTTGATTTTAGAAAAATCCTAAAAAGTTTTATGTCAATAAATGTTTGCAATAGCGTAAACAATGAAATAAGGGCATGAAAAAATTTAAAAAAATTTTCCTCATTGTTCAAAAAATTGCAAAAAGTAAAATAAGTCAAATCGTCCCTTCTTCAGAAAATTGACTGAACAATGAAATCGCCACCAAAGCTACAAATATTAGTCGATTATCCTCATATTTGCCTCAAATACTTTTGTTTGGGCACTGAACAAGCTCAAACTTTTAAATTTCGAATAAGTTAAGTCGTTAATTTTTAGGATTTTTCTAAAATCAACGCCAAAATAGCGATAATTTCCAAATTTCGAGGGAGTGGCGCGACCCCTAAAAATGTTTTAAATTTTTTTTCTTTATTTTTCCCCTTATTAGGACCCCAGACTACATCTCTTTTCGAGGTTAACTTTTTCAAATTAAAAAAAAAGCATGTTTTCACTCCACCCTATTGTACAGGCTTCACGAACACTCTCAATGCTATGTCCGTTTTGATGGCAGTTTCGGCCTGGGTATTACACAGAGACTTCTCAGGGCGAATCTAGGGCGGCCATTAAATATCTGGCACACATTTCCCCCTTTCCAGTTATGAATTTTTTTGAATAAGTCGGTAAAAGAATTGCTTTAGGATTCTCTTTAAATTCCTGCTTTGATTTGTCATAAGTTATAAAAATCTGTATTTTGTTAGCGGTGCGTATGAGTAATATTATTCTTAATCGTATTACGCATACGCCTCCAACTATTGTGTCTACAAATACCCAAACACGACGTATGAGTAATTTGTTACACATCATGGTTAGTCACATCACATACGCCTCAGGTCCCTCTGCTCGGCTCCAAATCGATGCCGCGTGAAAAACTATGCCAAACACCATGAAGTTCTCTTTCCCCGCATTGTCGAACATTTGTCGAGATAGTGTTTGTGTGATAGTCGTCTGTCATATTGACTTGTGTTTTTTGTTTTCTACTTTTTGCCCACTTTTGATTTATTTATTTATTTGTTGTGAAAAATGCATCCATTGCAATGGACTTGAAATGACCTTTAACACCTACGAAACAACAGCCTGATAATGGTGGTCATAACGGCTGCGTCAGCCTGGGAGTGCAATGCAAAGTGATGGGCAAATGCAACAGCTGTTTTGGGGCCAGCACACAAACACGAACACACACACACATCCTATTGCATCCTTCCGTCTATGTATCTGTTACCTTTTATGATAAAAAAACATACACACACACTTATTAAATCTCTTCTCTATTCTCACTGCACTGAGGATACAACTGCAATTGCACTGCAATCCATACAAATTGCATGGACTGTTGGCTTGGCTTTTTCATGGAGTTTTTTTTTTTGTTTGCTGGATTTCCATTTAGTTTTGAATGGCCTAAAAACGCGTTTGGCTGTGTGCATATTTGAATGCATTTCCCTGCTGCCGGTGCGTATAGAAAATCTGCGTTTCTCGCTGCGAATGCACAAAAACTGCAGCTACCCGGACATACCACCACCATGGAAAGGACAATGGACCAATTTGAGTGTACCAGCAAAAGTGCACTTTTGCCCTGTAAAGGTTCTCCAGCATGTGGGGCATCTGTGGGAATGCTGGATGGAGGCTGGTGGTTGCCAGTAATGGTGTCCATATATACAGCGCTATATACCTCTCTATGTGTGTATATGTGGGCATTTTTATATAACAAATCTGTTGTTATTTTCTTCTTTTGTGGATTTCATTTCTTTCTGCTCTTTCGGTTTTGGTTTTTCTTTTTTTTTTGGGTTTTGCTTTGTTTGTTTGCAATTTGACCAGTTTACAGAGTAGGTGCCTAAAAGGTTTGTGCCATATACTCTTTGCCTAGGTATATACATATATATATGTAATTACTATATACGCATTGCACACACACACACACACTCAGTTGCCTATGTCATCAGATGTGTACATCTGTGTGCTACCACTTTCCCATTTGATGATTTGAGTTTATGAGTGTGTATTTTATATCCTGTTGTGTTGTCCATGGTGTTTGTATGCGTATCAGTTAGTAACACTTCCGTTTATGTCTCGTCTCATACATGCCTGGCCCCACCGAGTCCTCCATGTCCATATGTGAGTGCCAACAGAGGTGTGTGTGTATCGGTTTTTTTTCTATATATTTCGGTATATTTATTTAAATAAATTCCTGTCTCTCGATATAGTATAAATATCACAATATATGCATATATATATATATTTATATATACAATACACACCTATATACATATAAATATCTATGTATTGCATCTATAGATTGTACTGTTTTTTTTTTTAGGCATTTGAGGAATTATTTGCCGTGTTTTTCCCCCCCCCATTTTGTTCATTGTACTTGTGCCAGTCCGTCTGCCACCCCCCCCTTTAAATTGAACTTCAATATTTTACCATTGACTGACTGACTGGCTATCTCAAGGTCACTGCAGTGCACCAACAAACGTCGACAAACACCGAGAGGGGACGAACGAAACACCCGCAACTGTGCAGTTTGCCTTTCGAAGTCTATTTGGCAACAGTTTGTTCCAATTTTGTTTTATGTTACAATTAAATCGTTATTTGGAATTTAAAACAAAATAAAAGGAAACACAATTTGTGCGATATCAATTTATCCTTTAATCATTTTGAGGTGGGAGATTATACAGGACTTTATTATAAAATGAAAAGTCGTCTCCAGTCGTTGTCAATGTGTCTCACTGAACTCCATAAAAAATAGTCTCAAGTCAGCCTTCATGTGTCTGATAGACCTCCCTAAGAAATCATATCCAGTCGACAATCGTGTGTTTTACAGACCGTAGGAAGTCGTCTCCTGTCTGTAATCGTGTGTCTCACAAACCTTCCTAAGAAGTCATCTCCAGTCGGCCTTAATGTGTCTCACAGACCTCCTTAAGAAGTCGTGGGCAGTCGGTAATCATGTGTCCCAAAGACCTCCATAAAAACTCGTCCCCAGTCGACAATCATGTGTCTTACAGACCTCCGTAAGAAGTCATCTCCAGTCGACAATCATGTGTCTCACAGACCTCTACCTCTGCAACGAAGTTCGGATAGCCAGCACAGGATCAATTCCAGTGGAAACTCAGCCACCATTCGTTGAGGATTTTTGTTGGAAACGAAACAGGAACGAAATAATAAATTCCGATCATCTAAGATGATTTTATGATCGCGATTACGGATATGCACTTGCAGTGTACGAACTCTCCTAATGCCAGTTGTCTCTATCTAACTGGAGATTGTCCTCGCTCACATCAACTCCATCCAGAAAGTACGAAGGATAAATTGAGCACGTTCGAACTAGAATGATTCGTTACGACTTTAAAGCAGTTGCTATGAGAACCCAGTCCACTTGGAATGAAGATTTCTTGTGACGCCATCTCTTGGAAGATTTTTCATCAGAATAAGTAAGAAACCTACTTCCTTACATACTTATTTCCCCAAACAGTCCATGAAGGAACAGGCGGGTAAATTCTCGAAAAATAAGTGAGCTGTGCGCCATATATTTGTGTATACTCACTGACCGCGACCTAATGCTATTCCAGAGAAGTTTAACATGGCTTAGAGATTACTCTCTTACTCGTAAAGTCGCCAGCATTTACGAGATGAACAGAAATTTCGGGAAATTCAGGAAATACGAGGGAAAGGACACAGCTTTTCCCGAATGACTGGCGACGGAGTTAACACAGGTGTTAAGAAAACCACAATCAGTTAGAATTCGAATAGGTTTCGAAGCAAATAATAAGACTTATTTGTGCTTCTGTGCCAGCGGTGGAAACTTCATCCGTCCTACGAAGGAAAGACCGCGGCTTTGGTAAAATTATTGGTCGCACAGGTCCTGAGATTAATTTTGTGCTGATGTGCCTGAGCTAGAAACTTCAAGAAACAACGTCATCCGTCCTACGAAGGAAAGATCGCGGCTTTGGTAAAATGATTGGTCGCACAGGTGCTGAAAAACCAGGATCAGTTAGAAAGTCAATTGATTTTGATATTTTAAGATTGCACACATGTATTTTTATCAAGCTAATTTAAGCTCATGTGTCGGCGAAAGAATCATAACGAAACATATGCCATCCGGCCTAGGAAGGAAACAAAACAACTTTGGTCAATGATTGGTCACGACTTTCCAGCAGATGCTAAGATAAGGAGAACCAGTTGGAATGCAGATCGATTGTGACCCAGACAATAAATTCGGATAATAAGTTAGACACAGGCACATGGATTTCTATCAAACGAATTTCGGTTCATGTCCTGGCAACAGAATCGACGTCCAACAGAACATGCCAAGGAATGCCCACCGCTCGACTAGAGTGAGTGATAACAGATTTGGCGGAGGTTTTAAAAAAACAATATCAGCTGTCACTTTCGATGGCTTCATCAGACTAATTTGAGTGCATGCGACAGTTTGATAAGCACACGAGCTGACCTTGTAAGAACATTAATATCGCACCTTGGTATTTTTTATGGCAAAGTAGACAGACAGAATGTCTTTGGTCCGGCCATCGGGAATTTAAGACTCCCTGACAAGACTTGTGAGGAACCATCAGGGCAATAGCGACGTCAGCTGATGAAATCTCAACTTTTGTTACACATATACTTTTCTCCCGACTAATGAATTTGCTTTTAAATTGAAATCCTTTATTTTTTTTTTTTTGCAATTTTAAGATAATTTCCCTTCACAACCTCTTGCTTTGCTGAATTGCCGCAATTTACTCATTTATTATTCGCAATCCCTTTCTATCGAGTTTTTCCTTTCAAAATGTTCATGCCACATTTGTAATATGTGGTCTCTCTGCCTAGGATGTCCCATTATCTCATACGAAACCAGCGTAACCCGAAAAGGACACACGAAAAACAAAACAAAAAACAGGCTAAAGAAAACTGCATAGAAAAGAAACCCAACTCAATGTGAACCCCAAATGAAAGGGGTGGCTGTGTAAAAGTAGTAAAGAAACGGCCAAACAGCAACTACAGAAAAAAAAAACAAAGAAACAGAAACAGGCCAGTAAAGAAAGCGACGATGATAAACCAAAAATGCAGCATTTAACTGTTAAACAAAAGGATGCAGTAAATGCTCAGCAGGAAAAGTCCAAAAAAAAAACAAGCGAGTGATATCAAAAACTTAGAAAAACCTTACACACAGGGAAATTACACAGAATACCGTTTTTTTTTTTTTTTGTTTTTGCTAGTGTGTGAGAAATAAAAGTGCTGAAACTGTAGGAGATGGAAGAAGGCCAAAGCATTTAATTGCTTTTTCTTTATATTGTTTTTGTTTGCTGTGTATTTTGTTTGTAAGAGATGAATATGTAAAGGATGTGTGGAGGGTGGGCTTAGCAAAAGAGCCCTCTTACAAATAGAGCGCCTAAAAATAGGCCTTTATTTTCTTTTCAAGAATATACATAAGGTGTTGCACAGCCAAAGGGGAGGGCTGTGATGAGTTCGTTTATGGATGTGTGTGAGTGTGTGTGACAGCCAAAAAAAAAAACACCCCAACTCTGTAGTGGTGAAAAACCTCTTCTCATATTTTATATTGTTGCATTAAAGAAATCCAACGAAAAAAAAAAAAGGAAATGATCAAAAAAGGGTTTTGCGTTTGGGCGACAGTTTTTGAGTTTGCCTATAATAAATTCGAAACTTCAGAGGTCCAAAAAATGTTCGTTTGTGAGAATTTTTGAGAGATCTACAATAAATGTGAATCTCTAGAGGTTTCCGATTGGAATACAATTTCGGGTTTGAACAAAGGAAATTTCCTCATCTGTACAGCTGAGTAACTAACTTGGAAATGTTGATGAGAAGAACTAATTTATTCGCCTGTTGGGATTAAAAGAAGGTGACTTTTTCCAAGGGGTCAATTTTATGCGGGAAAATGTTGCCCCACAAATATGTGAAGTCCTTCCACCTTTCCAAATTGGTATGGAATTCGTCAACCTGTCTTAACTGTAGAAAGTTCTTTTGGCTCCATGTAAATTCTGAAAAATCTAAAAAATTGATTATTTTTATTTTATTATGTGCAATATGAACAGTTGTCCAAAAATTTATAAAAAAATCAAATATTAGATTTTTTTTATATTTAAAAAAAAATATATTTAGGCACAATATAAACAGTTCCCTAAAAATGGTTAAAAAAAACGAAAAACTAAAAATTTAAAAAAAAAATTGCTCCCACCTAAAATCCAAAAATGCAGGAAATGGAAAATCTGAAAATCCACCTAAAATCCAAAAATGCAGGAAATGGAAAATCTGAAAATTATTTTTTTTGAAAATAATTTTTTTTTAATATGGAAAAAGGTAAATTTGTTTAGGCTCAATATGAACAATTATCTAAAAATGAATAAAAAAAAATTAAAAATATTTTTTTTTCCCTTTAAAATCGATAAGCAGAAAAACTAGTAAACTAGTAAACTTTGGAAAAACTAAAAGTTTAAATTTTGTTATAAGAAAAAAGTAAATTTTTGTAGGCCCAAGATGAACAATTACTTGAAAATGTTTAAAAAATTAAAAAAAAAAATTGAAAAATAAATCGAAAAATACAAAATCATCTTTGGAAAATCGGAAAATTTTCTTTTTTTAATATGAAACAAAAATGTAATTTATTTATGAGCAATATTAATAATTACCCGAAAATGTGTAAAAAAATATAAAAACAAAAATATTAAAAAAATGTTTGCCTCTAAAATAGAAAAACACAAAAAGTGGTCAATTGAAAATGACAATTTTTACAATAAGAAAAAAATAAAATTATTTAGGAGCAATATGAACAGTTATCGAGAAATTATTAAAAAAAAAAATATTAAAAAAAAAGTTTTCCCCTCTAAAATCGAAAAATAGAAAAAATTGTCTACTTTGGAAAATCTGAAAATTTAATTTTTTTACAAAAAAATAGTCAGCTTTGGAAAATCGAAAAATTCAAATTTCTTAATAAGAAAACAGTAAATGTTTTGATGAGCAATGTGAACAATAACCTAAAAAAACCTAAAAACAATCGAAATTTTTTTTTTAAAAAACATGTCCACCGAATATCGAAAACACAACTGCAAATTGAAATTTTTTAATAAGAAAAAAAAGTAAAATTATTTAAAAATTTATAGAAAAAAGAAAACAAAAATATTAAGGAAATTGTTCCTCTCAACTTTGGAAAGTCTGAAATTTTTTTACAAAAAAAAGTATTTTTTTGCAAAATCTAAAAATTTAAAATTATTAATAAGAAAAAAGTAAATGTTTTGAGGTGCAATATTAACAATTACCGGCAAATGTGTAAAAAAAATAAAAACAAAAATATTAAAAAATTGTTTACCTCTAAAATTGGAAAACACAAAAAGTGGTCAACTGAAAATGGATTTTTTTAATAAGAAAAAAATAAAATTATTTATGCGTAATAAGGACAGAAATTAATAAAAAAAACAACAAAAATATTTAAAAAAAATTGTCCCTCTGTAAAATCGAAAAACCAGTCTACTTTGGAAAATCTGAAAATTGAAATTTTTTACAAAAATTTTCAACTTCGAAAAATCCAAATTTCTTAATAAGAAAAAAGTAAATGTTTTGACGCGCAATATGAACAATAACCTAAAAATTTTAAATACAATCGAAATACAAAAATTGTAAAAAAATAAACTTGTCCACCGAAAATCGAAAATACAACTTCAAATTGAAATTTTTTAAAGAAAAAAATTAAAATTATTTAAAAATTCATAGAAACAAAAATGTTCCCATCAACTTTGGAAAATCTGAAAATTGAATTTTTTTACAAAAAAAAAAGTCAACTTTGGAAAATCTAAAAATTTAAATTTCTTAATAAGGAAAAACTAAATGTTTTGATGAACAATTACCTAAAAATGCTATGAAAAAAAATCCATAAAATAGAAAAGTAGTCAATTTGCAAATCTGAAAATTGAAATTTTTTAATACCTAAAAATGTTAAAAAAAAATTTTAAAAAAAAATGATAATTTTTCATAATATCGATATATCGAAAAACACGAAAAGTAGTAGTAGTTTAGAAATTTTTCTTAAAAACATCCAATTAGCCGATTTTTAATCTTAATACCTTGAAATAATACTAAGAAAAAAAGTAAAATTATTTAGGCGCAATATCAACAGTTATCGAAAAATTAATAAAAAAAAAAATTATATAAAAAAAATTGTTCCCCTCTACAATCGAAAAATAGAATCTTTGGAAAATCTAAAAATTAAAATTTTTTAATAAGAAAAAAGTGAATGTTTTGAGGTGAAAATGCTATAAAAAATCAAAAATTAAAAAATAAAACCCAACATTTCAAAACAGTTTCTTAAATAACTAAGAAACCCCCCACTAGCGAACAGATTCTTCCAACAAATCTTCTACTTCTAAAATAAAATCAACTTTAACATAATCTCTATCATGCCAAAGGCAATGCACCCGTAGCCCAAACTAAACTATGACACAGCGAGCAAAGAAAAAAAAACTATAAAACAAAACTGTAGTTACCGGGTTGTTGTTGTTGCCTTATAGCATATCTGTATGCAGAAAATGGTATCTGTGTAATGTCCGTATATAAGGGCGGAGCCTATGTGTCCTGCCACACTGACTCACACATAGGCAAGGGTGGCCGAGTATGTGCGTCTCTGTGTGTGTGTGAGGAGGTTTAACCATTCTGCTGTACAGCGGCACTCGCAAAAAACAAAAACGCATTTTCCTTCTGTAAAATACAATTTTTTTTTTCAGCCACATACACGGATGCCGCCATCTGAACTGAATGTGCTCGGCACGTTTGAAGACCGGGAGATGCTGGGATATGCGATCCTTGTAGTTTGCTGCTCTGCGGCCCCTTTTTTTTATTGGTTTTTGCTTGGTTAAATCCTCATACACTACGTAGTAGTTTTTTAAACGAAAACTGTTTTCCTGGTCGGCTTTCGGTTCGGTGGTGCTGTTCTGTTTCTTGGGTTTATTTTTAATGCTGTTGCGTGTTCAGTTTCATACTCAACCACCCCTGTGAACCCGGCATCTGTCCGTCCACCATACACATGCATACGATTTTTTTTTTTTGTCTGCTTCTTTTTTAGAATTTGCAACGGCGAAAAAAGTGTGCAGTGGGCTTATAGGCGCAGTAAATGATAAATGACCGAGCAGCAGTTGCAGAGTCGAAAAAAGTATTACCCCATTCTCCCTAGCCCAACCATAACAACAACAACAAAAAGCCGGACAGAAATTGTTGTCTAAACTAAATTTCGTGAAAATGTTTTAAATTAATTACAGTAATTTGAAAATGTGGAAAATTGTTTAAACTAAATTGGACGAGTTGAATGCTTGAGCAGTTACATATTTACTAAGTAGAGAACAAAATTTCCCATATATCTTCTCTGCCATTACTTATTTTTTCTATATTTCCATTTCATTCCACTAACATTCTTTCTTTTTGTCCCCCCTATTAATTTGTGCCGTCTATCATTTGATTAGTGGACAATTTGTGAAGGCTTAACTGCAACTGGCTACTTCTTGCAGTTTGTTTTTCAAATCGATTGGACATATTCCCAGCTAAATCGACCTATGCCCTTAGTTTCTGTTCATCTCTATCGTTTCGTAGAACAGGCCAAATACAAATTAGAGATAAAAATCGGAAAATTGTTAACAAATTAAAATTTGATTGCTTTAGTGAATCGTTGCCGGCAATGGTCAGCTGGTTTTTTTTTTTTTTTTTTTTAGTTGTCACTTTCTCTGTGTAAGCTGAGGATAGGTTGGATGTAAATGAAATAATTCGGTGAAATGTGGAAAAATTAAATATGCGATGTAAAAATCAAAATCAATGGCTGTAATTAAAATGTTAAAATGTCACAAACCCATAAAGAGAATTGCAAACGATATTAGTTAGCGATATTAGTTTGTATCGTAAAGAGAGTATGATTAATATTAACTGTGTGGATTCTGAGGCGTATGAGTGATTTCAATTTGAGTTATACGGAAGGTATGATTAATATTAATTAAAGCCCCAAAAGGCATATGCAAGCTAGTAAGGCTTATATATGATTTTAATTACGAAGTAAAGGAGCGTATGAGTAATATTAATTGAATAGCAAATACATAAATACAGAACATTCATGTAGAACTTATGGCAAATCCGCAAGGTCCACATTGCCAGACATTTTCTTAGACTATAGAGAAAATTTTTCTTTGAATTACTGCAAATGGTCTCAGATGCTGAAAACGCCTTTAAGAATCCTTTCCTTTCATTTGTATTGAGAGAATTTGTTATGAGAGAATCTTAATATATATTTACCCTCGACACTGATTCACTGATACACTGATTCCCTGATTCCCTGATTCACTGATTCACTGACTCTGTCACGCAGTACGTAGGAATTTAAATAGGCATTCTATAATAATTCTATAAATAATAATAATAAAAAAAAAAAAATATATTTTTTTTGTACAGAAATTGTGTTTTCCCCAAATTTTTTTTTACCAAAATTTTTTTTTCAACATTTTTTTTTTCAACAAATTTTTTTTTTTTTCAACAAAAATTTTTTTTTCGAACAAACATTTTTTTTTTTCAGCAAAAATTTTTTTTCCACAAATTTTTTTTTTCCAATTTTATTTTTTTCCAATTTAATTTTTTTTCGAAATTTTTTTTTACAAAATAGTTTTCTCAAAATATTTTTTACAAAATTTTTAAAATTAAGTAACAAATACTTTCTTAAGCAAATTAACGGGCGCCATAGGCGCATTACAACTTACTAGTGATAACATAATCATAAGGGAGTACTGAGCCAGGTTGTAAATAAATTATACTAGTTGGCAAGCCTTAGGTTCGTTCCACTTCACCGATAGCTAAGAGATGTTGGACTGTTATTATGTGAATGTTAAAAGTATACTTTGAATTTCAGTATCCGTTTGTATCCTTTCATTCCAAACCTTCGATCGTAACGAGTTTTTGACATGTGTGTGTGTGTGGCTTTTAAGTGTCTTCTTTCTCATACCCTCCCAATTAAACTAATTAATATTAATCATACGCCTAGGTTGGTTTTATAGCAAACATTTCTAACTGTCGACCTTTTGAATTTACGAAACTAAATAATTTTTTTCTGGCAAGGACCTGAAGTTGTCCTCATCATTCTTCGTATGTTATCTGAGAGGAAAACCTTCTTCTACTGTTACTCACACTCTCCCTATTACTCTAATTAATATTAATCATACGCCTATAATGTCTTTATAGTAAAAATGTATAACTGTCGACATTGTCTTTGGTCTACAGCCAATCTGATAAATTTTTTTCTGGCCAGAAGCTGAAGTTGTCCTCATCATTATTCGATTGTTATCTACGAGGAAAACCATCTTCTCCATCCGAGAGGGGTTTTTCTGTCAAGAAATTGATATTTCATTTATTTATTTATTTATTAATTGCAATACAAAGTAAATTGATATTGTTCTATCTTTATTATCTGTGAGGAAACCGCAATCCCTTTTCTTCTAGATCGCTGGAGATACAATGAGTCATTTGTCAAGTTCCTGAGAATAGTTTTCCGGCCTAGAACTGAAAATCCCCCTTGATCTAAGAGGAAAACCTGCAGTCCATCTTCCAGTTCCATGAATCCTGCCAATACTGAAATCTTCCATCGAGTCTTGTCATCGTCTTTGTTCTGACGAAAATCCTCTGCAGATGTACAACGACATTCCAAGCCGATTTTGTTTATTTTGTAGATGTTTTCATTAGAACCACCCAGTGGTGGATCGATCGATCGTTTGCTTGCCCGATAATTGTTTTCGTCCGGACCGTCTAATTATTTATTAGACTTGACAAATGACTCATTGTATCCCCAGCGATCTAGAAGAAAAGGGATTGCCTTTTCCTCATAGATTAAGATAGAACAATATCAATTTCTTGACCGAAAAACGGTCTCAGATGACTCATGGGATCCCCAGCCATCTAAATTATTTCTATTTCTATTTTATAAATAATTTAAACATTTCTTCCCAAATTAAATTTCACACAGATCAAGCTTAGGTTTTCTTCTTATGTTGGAATACCTCTTGGATTCTTTCTTTATTTCTCTAAACCGGAAAGATCCTTCCTATACCAACTTCCATTTAGTACTTGTGTGTCAAAAACTTCCACCACCAACAAAAAAAAAAAACAAGGAAACCTGTCTTCAAACACGACATGCAAATGGCAAACCGCAGTTGCTGTAGCAAACCGCCAACATTAAAGCCAATCTATGGGACCTCGGCGAACCATGCAACATGCCACAAATGCTGGGGAAAATACAACAAATCCATATGGCAGAAACAGAACAACACAACAGATAAAGGCAAATTCAAATCGAAATCAAAACGAAAACAGAAAAAAAAACTACGATTGTGCCTAACAAAACAAAGTAAGGGAGCCCAAAGCGAAATGCAATCGCCGCAAGCGTCATAAAAAGGTCAATTGCATTCAAATGCATGCAAAGATTATGTGAACGTAAAAAAAAAATATGTCTGTTTTGTGGATAATTTTCCAAAATTAAAGAAATACGAGTGCAAAATTTGCAAAAATCCTCCAATGAACTTTAGGCATTTAAAATATCACCTTCCCCACACCCCACCCCAAAAAAAAACCAACAGCCAAATTATAATAAAACGTAACCGAAGGGAAGCACAGTTTGATGCTGTACCTGTCCGTGCTTCATGATGGATGTCCTGTTTTTGTTTTTGTTGGTCGTTTTGATGTTATTTTCACAGTCTGCCCTGCCCGCCTGACCACTCCAAAATGTAATGTGTTTCTTTTTTCCCGAAGTTTGGTTGGTTGTTACTATTTTTCTTTTGGTTTTATTTGCAACAATTTTTCCCTGATTATGTGCAGAGTAGAATTTGTTTTTCCAATGGTAAAATCTGCATACTCCACATGCTGACCAACACCTCCACCTTAATGGGGCCCCATTTTTATCCCCGTAACCTTGTACAGCCTCACCAAGGTAAAGTAGACAATCTATTGCTGTTTTTTTTAATTCATTCTTTGTTGGTTTCTTTTTGTTGTTGTTGTTGTTGTATTCTGGTCTTACGTTGACTCTGTCTCTGTGCTCTCCACTTGTCCTCATAAATTGCTTAGTTGGCGCGGTTGGAGTCACAAGGGTGGCGCCACTGGTCATCATCGCCGTCATGTGGCGGGGGGGGGAGCTCTACCGCTCCACCGCTTCTCTGCATGCTACCCCTGTACATGGGTGTGTGCGTGTGTGATCATATGTGTTTCTGTAATTTCGAGCACTTTTCCATGGGGTTCTTCGTCCAGCCAAAGCTAAAACGCCGAAAAAAAACTTCTGTTTAATTTCTATCAAAATTGCCAAAAATAATAAAAAAAAAAAAACTAAAATCCAACGAACGGCACGGCGCAAATAAAATTTTTCGCGTCTAAATGATGTACTTTGTGTTCGCATTTTTGCCGTGGAAACAAAATGTTGTTTGTACCCATCCCTTCTGGACATACCAGCCTTCGTTTTCTTTCTTTTTTTTTTTGCGCAGGATTTGTTTGCCGCTTTTTTCCAAACGTATTATTTATCATTTGTTCAATTTAGTTGGTTAGCGAGTTGTTGTTCAGTTTCGTTCCTTTGGTTTTTTTTTCATACTACGGACCATTTTGTGGGGTCCTTTTAATAGCCAAAGGATATGTTCGCATAAATTGCATTAGCTTCACAAAATGTCCGAATAGATGGACATAAAGTGTCAGTAATATTTTTCATCATTTCTGTCCAAATCACCGGTCAATGTCATTGATGACAGCCAAGACAGCTGTGGGACTGAGATGGCGTTGATGTCTCCTCATTAAACAATTTTAACGGTCGTAGAATGCTCAAGGGTTCAAAATGTGGACCAACTTTCATTTCTTTACAAAAAAATGTTTCTCTTTAGACAACTGAGGACAGTTAAATTTTGTGAGAATAGGTTTTTTGCCGCTGAAAAAAAATTTGGAAAAAGTTCCACAGAAAATTTTCTTGTTTGCTGAAAAATAATATCTGTCAGTAGAATATTCTCAGGCAACTTAGAAAAATTCTCAGCCAACTGAGAAAAATTCTCAGTCAAATGAGAAAAAAAATTAGAGAAAAAAATTCAGTCAAATGAGATAAAAAAAAAATATTTTCTAGCTGGGAAAAAAAATTTAGCCAAGTGAGAAAATTTTTTTTTAGTTGGAAAACAATTTTATGCGGCTGTGAACAATTTTTTCCAGCTGGAAAAAAATCTCAACCAGATTATCCAAATGGGATAAATGCTTAGGCAATTGGGAAACTTTCTCAGCCAATTGGGAAACATTCTCAGTCAACTGAGAAACATATCGCCGAATAAGAAACATTCTCAGCCAATTGGGAAACGTTCTCGGTCAACTGAGAAAAATTCTCAGAAAACTCAAAAACATTTACGGCCAATTGGGAAACATTCTCTGCCAAACGAGAAAAAAAATTCTCAGTCAAATGAGATCAATTTTTTTAGCTGGAAAAAAAATCTCAGCCAATTGAGAAAAATATTTTCTAGTTGGAAAAAAATTTTAGCCAAGTGAGAAATTTTTTTTTTAGTTGGAAAACAATTTTTCGATCTTGAGAAAAAAATCTCAACCATCTGAAAACTATTTTTTCCAGATGGGAAAAATGCTAAGCCAATTGGGAGACTTTCTCAGCCAATCGTGAAACATTCTCAGTCAACTGAGAAACATCTCAGCCAACCGGGAAACATTCTCAGCCAACTAAAAAAAATTCTCAGCGAATCGAGAGCGATTTTTTCGAGCTGAAAAAAAATACAGCCAACTGAGAATAATTCTTTCCAGCTAGAAAAATAGTTCAGCCAACAATTTTCTCCAGCTGGAAAAAATTTCAGCCAACTGAGAACATTTTTTTGCAGCTGGAAAAAAATCTCAACCAACTGAGAACATGTTTTTGCAGCTGGAAAAAAATCTCAGCTAAATGAGAACAATTTTTGAGAGGGCAAAACCTTGTCGGTCATCTGAAACGTTTTAAGACTCACGGTTGGCTGAGAAGAAATTTAGTTTAGCAATGGCCTAAATAGTAAAAAATTCGAGGTCTGCTGAGATGCAGTTCAAAAAAAGTGTTCTCTTCTGATTGAGAAGTATTTTCTCTCTGGGAAAAGTCTTCACCAACGACTGAGAATGTCCATCTCTCTGAAGAAATTCATCTCAGTCGGCTGAATGTCCATTTTGTCTGACAAAAAAAACTTCTAAAACAGCCGTGAAGATGTGTCAGCTCGGAAAAGGTCTTCTTAACGGACTAAGAATCGGTTTCTATGAGTAAAATTCTTCACAGTGGCCTGAGAATTTGTTTCTATGTCTGAGGAGTTTCTTCTATCTGAAAAACGTTTTTCCTCTCTGACTAAAACCCTTTTTCTCGCGAGAAAAGGCTTCATTATTATTATTATTATTATTCTTTGTGGAAGAATTTTTCTCCACCGACAAAGAATCTCTTTTAAGTCTAGGAAAAGTCTTCCGAGCCGAATCATTGTCGGTCTACAAAAAAAAAACTCCTCTAACGCATCGGTGAAAAACCAGAATCTTCCTATATCTTCTTTGTGCTGCTTTTCATAACAAAATTTCAAACTACTTTCCATAACTAAATCTTACGTGTTAATACCGAGAACCCAACAAAGTTCGAAGGAAACTTATGGCTTGGCACTGAACTGAACAGAACTGAACTGAACAGAACAAAGAGGAGAACACATTTGACATTTTCTAATTGAATTTTACCACATTTGCCCTTTTGTGATTTTAGCTCAACAACCACACAAGCTTACAACAACAACTACAAACCAAAACAACAACACCAACACTCAACGTACATAAATATCAATAGAATTTTAAGTTTTAAACTTATAGATCCCTCCCACCGCCCCACAACAACTTCACCCTGGGTCTCTTCGACAGCCGTTACTATGATTATATAAAATAAATCAAATTACATACTCTGGCATGTTATGCACGACAATATGTTTCTCTTCCTTTTGCGGAATTAGCAAGTGGATGGAGGCGATGAGAGCGTCGAGTGTATAGATTTTCCGTGTAATAATTTCCATTTTCTATGAAATTAACGCTCATTCTTCAGGAAAACTTCAAATGTGAATCGTCGTTGTGTCATATATCAAATGTTGTACCGTGTACGGTGCAAGAAAACTTCAGAGAATTTCCAGAGATGTTATTGGAGAATGTTACCTTGACGTCTGAATGGCTGGGCTCAAGGAAAAATGTTAGGCGCTGATGCTGCGAATATTTTTCTGTCTTAGGAAAAATGTTTCTCTGTTTTTTTTTTTATATATTTTTCTATCGACGAAGAATTACATGTCCGGCCATTAGGTATCGTTTGTTTGTCGATCTTTTTTTTTCTCGGGCGTATAATATATCTGTGTGTGTTTTGGTCTAAAGTTTCTTGGGAAATTTATAACTTCATTAAATAATTGCGCTAAAATGCATTTGCCAAATATCAACTTCCTCCCAAAATTGTATTGGATTCAAAAGTCCCTTAATATGCATGTCCAACATACATAACTTCAATGCGCCGCTATGTCACAGTGCCAGAGGTGTAGTAAGAACTGAGAGGGTCCAGGGGGGGGGGGCCGATTTAAAAATCTGTGCAAAAAAATTATGTTAATAACGGAAAATATGAACCTTTTAAGAGATTTCAGATTGGTAAACTAATAGGGAGGACAGATTTGTTAAGTGAGTCACCCTAACGTTCGATGGGGTCCTACAAAGGCTAAAATTTAATCTAAAAATTCAGCTGACTTCCAGTTGATCTCTAATAATAAACAGAAGGATTCTTTGGGAATTTCAGGAGACATAACATTCGATTGATGTCGAATCTCCTCTTATTACAGGCCCTGGCCAGTGACATCCAACCTCGACCATGCATTTACAAGCCATAATACATGTCTTGTTGTACGATCCTTCGGCACACATACCCCTACAATCCAGCTGCATTCAAACGCCGTCATCAAATATCAGTCAAAAGAACAGCAAAACTTTTCCATACTTCGCAAGAAGTGAATGAGATGTTGTGGCTTTTCCATGTTGTAAGATTTTTGCCGCACCCCTCCCCCTCTTCAGGCTTTATTGAACTTTTCCACCAGTCACGACTTGTTGGACTGCAAATGTGCAAAATCTATTGGCAAAAGTTCAAATTAACACATCAAGTAATTGTACAATGAAATGTTTGAACATCCATCTGACGATGTACAAAAATGCGCACATGCATGTATGCGTGGATGTACGGAAGCACACATACTTGTAGGTGCATACAACAGCAATTTCCAAATTGAATTGTTTAATATTTTTCACGTTTTTCGAAATTATTGAAATTAACAAACGAGCCAAAGTTCTGTCGATTGGATTGGCTGCCCAAGGGGAAGAAATCGTTGACATTATTTCAGGGTGCAGGGTGGAAACACCAAGCCAGCGCTGGGATTGCGATGGCATAAGAGAAATCGTTTAGCCAAAAATTATCCACAGCGATTTCATTATTAGGAATTAAAGGGGGAAATAATTATTGTAGAAAATTTCTCTGCTAAAGTTTTCGAGCAGAGAATAACTTACGAATCATCAAACATAAAAACTTACTGGTATTACCACTTCAAGCCTAGTGAGCGTCTATCTCTGTCCGGCAAAATTCTAGTAAGTTGACTAGGATTTTTTTTTTTTCTATTTGGAAAAATCTCCTCATCTGGCTGAGAATCATATTGTGTCTGGGGAAATTCTCCTCAGCTGGCTGACAATCTTTTTCTTTCTAGAAATACTTTTTCCGGCTGAGAGTATTTTTTCCCCTGGAAATATTTTTCTCAGCCATATGAGAATATTTTCTTCTCCGACAGTTGAAATTTTGTTCTGTCTGGAAAAATTCTCCTCAGCCAGCTGAGAATATTTTTCTCAGTCGAATATGAATCTTTTCTTCTCAGCCGTTTTTGAAATTTATTTTTGCCTGGAAAACTTCATTTCTTCCTTCTGAGAATCTTTTTCTGTCTGGGAAAATTCATCTCAGCCGGCTGAGATTATTTTTCTCAATGGAAATATTTTCCTCAGCCCAATGAGAATCTTTTTTTCTCAGCCAGTTGAAATTTCTCTCTGGAAAAATTCATTTCAATTGAATTGAATTTTCTCAGCCAAATGAGAATCTTTTCTTTCCGACAGTTGGAATTTTTTTTTTGCCTGTACAATTTATTTGTTTTTGTCTGGGAAAATTCTCCTCACCCGGTAAAAATTCTGATAATTTTTTCTGTCTGTGAAAATTCTCCTAAGCCGACTAAGAATATTTTTATCTCTGGAAATATTTTTCTCAGCCCAATGAGAATCTTTTATTCTCAGCCGATTAAATTTTTTTTCCTTAAAAATTAATTTTTGTCTTCTAGAAAAATTCATTTCCACCGGTTGCGTATGTTTCTCTCACTGGAAATGTTTTTCTCAGCCGAATGAGAATCTTTTCTTCTCCGCCAGTTGGAATTTTTTTTTGCCAGTAAAATGTATTTGTTTTTGTCTGGGAAAATTCTCCCCACCCGGTAAAAATTGTGATAATTTTTTCTGTCTGTGAAAATTCTCCTAGTCCGACTGAGAATATTTTTATCTCTGGAAATATTTTTCTCAGCCCAATGAGAATCTTTTCTTCGCAGCCAGTTGAAATTTCTCTCTGGAAAAATTCATTTCAACCGGCTGAGAATTTTTTTCTGTCTGGAAAAATTCTCCTCAGCTGGCTGACAATCTTTTTCTTTCTAGAAATATTTTTCCGGCTGAGAGTAATTTTTTTTCTCAGCCGAATGAGAATCTTTTCGTCTCAGCCGACTGAAAATCTGTTTTTGTCTCGAAAAATTCTCCACATTCGGTTAAGAATATTGTTCAGTCTGGAAAAATTCTCATCAGCCGGCTGAGATTATTTTTCTCTCTGGAAATATTTTTCTCAACCCAATGAGAGTCTTTTCTTCTCCTGCGGTTGAAATTTAGTTTGAACTGGAAAAATTTATCTCATCCGGCTGAGAATCTTAATCTTTCTGGGAAAAGTCTCGTCAGCCGGTTAAAAATATTTTTCTGTCTGGAAAAATTAATTTCAACCGGCTGAGAATCTTTTTCAGTCTGGGAAAATTCTCCTCAGCCTCGAAAAACTGTTGCATGTGGGCAATCAGGCATTCCCCACTCACAGAACCTGAGATTGTTTCGCAGCAGAAGAATATGCCAAGGAATGAAATACGATCAAATTAAACCTAAGACGGACTGTCTAACCAATTTCTGTCCTAAAACGTATTTTTTTTTAAAAGAAAACACATGATATTTTCTTATTTTCTCGCAAATTTTTGCCACATTACATTTTAAGGACAATATCCTGTGTATGGACATATATTTGAAGCAATATGCGTATATTTTTGAATTTTTAGCATGAAGCAAAATTCAATATGTAACTCAATTAAAAACCTCTTCTTGTGTTTTCATAAGAAAACTTTTTAATTGCAGCAGAACTGCAAGTTTTTCCATTTGTTTTCTGTTTTCGGTTTTCTTTTTTGTCTTAGCTTTCTCTTCTTCGTCCTTTTAATTTCAACCTAAATATCAATTAAATTCAATACATTTTTCTTTGTGGCTGTGTGGAGGGGGGTTTAAGTAAAAGACAGTAGAGTGGGAGTGGGGGAGCTTACCAAAATATAAACAACAAAATATTTGAGGAAATTATTGTCAGGTCTCCGGCGAACCAGCGATACCCTGCGATGTACCGGATGATGTGAACTATCGTTGTTATCGTGGTCCTATACGATTGGCGAAAATGAGAAATGAAACAAAGGATATGTTGTATGTTTTCTTCAATTAAAAGTCCTTCCAAACCAAAGGCTTGTTTTCTTGAATTGATCTTCCCCTTGGAATCCCATCTCCCAAACACAACGTCTGCTTCCATTTCATCAATTGTGGTGTAGCGCGTCATTCTCTATAATAAATAAATTCAAACTTAATATAATTGAAGGAGAATTCATTTTCTTTTTCTTTTCAAATATTCATATACTGAGAGAGAGAGAGAGAGATAGAGACAGCATCGATGAAAAGAGATATTTAAGGGCGAAAATAAAAAAAGGAAAAATATTAGAAAGTTTCTCTTTTCATGCTCATATTAATATGAGCAAAGAAAATTGCTCAAGTAGTTTATGAACACACGAAGATGAAGACGTTATTTTGGCCGGACGTGGACAACATCGAGGCGGACATGGAAATGGTGTTCAAGTAGACGATAGTGTTGTATTTCAAATATACATTTTAAAAGCATTGAGGAGAATATAAAACTTTAATAACTACTAATTTGAGTAGTCACACATACACATACATATATCAATAACTAAAGTGTAATGATAAAAGGAGTGATGGATTTTTTTTTCCCACATAAACAATTTTATGAAAATTAACGGGGCAGTGGACATTGGGAATTGGGAATTGGTCATTGGACATGGGACATTGGTCATTTGGCTCTGGGTATTGGGAATTGGACATTGGACAATGGGAATTGGACATTGGACATTGGTCATTGGACAATGGGCATTGGGAATTGGACATTGGACTTTGTACATTGGTCATTGGACAATGGGCATTGGGAATTGGACGTTGGACATTGGACACTGGCCAGTGGGCATTGGACATTTGGCATTGAACATTGAGCATTGGGATTGGGATTGGGATTGGGTTTGGGTTTGGGATTGGGATTAGGATTGTGCATTAAGCATTGGACATTAGGCATTGAGCATTGGCATTTTTCATCGGGAATTGGGCATCAGGCATTGAGCATTGGACAATGGGCATTGGGAATTGGACATTAGGCATAACTCAAATTCCATTAAAACCTACGATATTTGAATAATATTTCATATTTGTTTGTTCATTTCATTTGTTCTATCACATCACCCATCTACACATCTAACATATTGAAATCTCCAAAAATTCCATCAGCCCAAATTCGAATAACCCTTTCACATAGTATATCGAATATATTGTTATATACATATATATTCGCACAACACATAGATGAGAAAAATCTATTTGAAATATCAAAATTATATTAGACAAATTTCTCGAACATTTTTTCAAGAAACTCTAGATGACCACAGGAAAATTTCTCTCCCTGTGCTCCTTATGCTCGTTGGTGTTGCTGTAGCCTTTTTAACTTGTCCAATATACACTTATGTTTTACAAGAATTCCCCTCCCCACCCTGTCAAAGGACCTGGTGTACATACAAGTGCCTGAGTTTGCATGTACGAGTGTCTCTTTTTTTTTTTTTTTTTTGCCAAAAATTTACTTAAAAGTTATGGTCAAGTTAAAAGTTTATTGTTGATTGAACACTAATTAAGTTTGTTGCTTCAATAACAAAAAAAAATAAAATAACAAAATCAAATTGTGTTGTTTTTAAGTTTGGTATGAGTTTAAATTGTATGCGAGTGTATATAAAAGATAAGTTTAGCCAAGATATGGACAGAGTTGTTGGCCATACAGGCTTACATAAGCACAGGTATATATGTACGTATGTATATAAATACAATCCATATACATGCCATAATAGCCTTCGATGAGAAAGGAAGTGATATGAATAAAGTGTATGTTGTCTTCTGACAGCGGGAGGTTTTCCATACATCGATACCTCCTTCATATCAACGCAATTACCCTGTCTCTTTCGTGATAGGCCTTTACTGTAAACTGTTGTGCAAACCGAGAAAAACTATATCTTGACTAAGGTACTTTCTGTTTTTTTTTGGTCAAAAAATGTTTTTTCTAATTTTCAAATCTTTTTGCCTTGTAATTATTCTGCCTTCGAAATGATGTAATTATAACCACATACAGTTTATATAACATTCGCCATTACAGAATTATGGTCCAAAAACAAGTTTTGAGAGTTCACCCTTGGATACACAATAAATTCTGTATAAATGATCGTAGAATACAACTCTCAGTGGGTTAATCATAGTTCTAAAGTCTGCTTTTAATTTGATACTACTCTTGTGACGATACCTCACTCCGTTACTACTCTTGTGACGATACCTCACTCCGTTTCTGAAAAATTGGCCAATTAGTTTCGAGGGTCTTTCCTTGGATGTATTCTGTATTAGTATTAGTAATAGTATTAGTATTAGTATTAGTATTAGTATTAGTATTAGTATTAGTATTAGTATTAGTATTAGTATTAGTATTAGTATTAGTATTAGTATTAGTATTAGTATTAGTATTAGTATTAGTATTAGTATTAGTATTAGTATTAGTATTAGTATTAGTATTAGTATTAGTATTAGTATTAGTATTAGTATTAGTATTAGTATTAGTATTAGTATTAGTATTAGTATTAGTATTAGTATTAGTATTAGTATTAGTATTAGTATTAGTATTAGTATTAGTATTAGTATTAGTATTAGTATTAGTATTAGTATTAGTATTAGTATTAGTATTAGTATTAGTATTAGTATTAGTATTAGTATTAGTATTAGTATTAGTATTAGTATTAGTATTAGTATTAGTATTAGTATTAGTATTAGTATTAGTATTAGTATTAGTATTAGTATTAGTATTAGTATTAGTATTAGTATTAGTATTAGTATTAGTATTAGTATTAGTATTAGTATTAGTATTAGTATTAGTATTAGTATTAGTATTAGTATTAGTATTAGTATTAGTATTAGTATTAGTATTAGTATTAGTATTAGTATTAGTATTAGTATTAGTATTAGTATTAGTATTAGTATTAGTATTAGTATTAGTATTAGTATTAGTATTAGTATTAGTATTAGTATTAGTATTAGTATTAGTATTAGTATTAGTATTAGTATTAGTATTAGTATTAGTATTAGTATTAGTATTAGTATTAGTATTAGTATTAGTATTAGTATTAGTATTAGTATTAGTATTAGTATTAGTATTAGTATTAGTATTAGTATTAGTATTAGTATTAGTATTAGTATTAGTATTAGTATTAGTATTAGTATTAGTATTAGTATTAGTATTAGTATTAGTATTAGTATTAGTATTAGTATTAGTATTAGTATTAGTATTAGTATTAGTATTAGTATTAGTATTAGTATTAGTATTAGTATTAGTATTAGTATTAGTATTAGTATTAGTATTAGTATTAGTATTAGTATTAGTATTAGTATTAGTATTAGTATTAGTATTAGTATTAGTATTAGTATTAGTATTAGTATTAGTATTAGTATTAGTATTAGTATTAGTATTAGTATTAGTATTAGTATTAGTATTAGTATTAGTATTAGTATTAGTATTAGTATTAGTATTATTATTATTTTTATTATTGGTCATCTCTCAAAATGTATTTTTTTACCATTAATCTGTAATAGCTAATGTTATATAAAATATATGTGGTTGTAATGTCGTTATTTCGAAGGCAGAACAAAATAAAGGGCAGAAGATATCAAAATTTGAAAAAAAAAAATTTTGACCAAAAAAAAACAAAGGGGTTAATCCATCAAAATTTTAGATTTTTTTGAAAAAATAGATTTCATTGAAATTCTGATAATTTGTAGCGGATCATAATCTGAACAAGGCGGTGCTTTTATTTTTGAACAAATAGTTTAGGAGAAATTTGGTTCAGAAAATGGTTTTCTCAAAATTGGAGATTCGAAATTCCCTTGAAACTATTTGGTCATTTTTTCAGCAACGGAGTGAGGTATCGAAAAAAGTATGATATCAAATGAAAGCTAGACTTTAGGAGTATGATTGACCCTCTGAGAGTTGAATGCTACGATTATTTCCCCAGGGTGTTTTGCGTATCCGAGGTTGCAATCTCAAAATGTGTTTTTTTGACCACAATTCTGTAATGGCTAGTGTTATATTAACTATATGTGGTTATAATTGCATTATTTTGAAGGCAGAATAAAATTAAGTGCAAAAGATATCAAAATTCAAAAAAAAAACCCATTAAAATTTTCGATTTTTTTGAAAAAATAGATTTTGTTCAAATTTTGTTCATTTGTAGCAGACCATAATCTGAACAAGGCGTTGCTTTTATTTTTTAATTTGAACAAATTGTTTAGGAGAAATTTGGTTTAGAAAATGGGTTTTCTCAAAATTGGAGATTCGAAATTCCATTGAAACTATTTGGCCAACGGAGTGAGGTATCGCCACAAGAGTAGTACCAAATTAAAGGTACGCTTTAGGACTATAAAACAATGATAATTGTGGGCTACGGTAATTTTCACAGAATATATTGTGTATCCCATGATCCTCTCTCAAAATTGTTTTTTTGACCATTATTCTGTAATGGCTAATGCTATATAAACTGTATATGGTTATAATTACATCATTTCGAAGGCAGAATAAATCCAAGGGCAAAATATTTGAAAACTAGAAAAAACATTTTTTGACCAAAAAAAAAAACAAAGAAAAAAATAGATTTTATTGAAATTTTGCTCATTTGTAGCAGATCATATTCTGAACAAGACGATGCTTTCATTTTTTAAATTGAACAAATAGTTTGGAAGAAATTGGGCTCAGAAGATGCGATTTATCAAAATCAGAGATTCGAAAGGATGAAGATTGCAAGGGGTGCTTTGGCAAAGACTTCGTCTTCCTTAGAGCAGACGAATGTTGGAGAGAAGAGCACCGATATTTTTCTTACAAACCTGAGAAACTTCAAGCTAAATATTGAAAATGTATTTAATCAACACTGAACAAGTCTCTAGAAATGAAAACTTTTGACAAACATTAATTTGCTTCAACGCTCCATTTCGTTGCTAATCCATATCTTTTATTACGCAAGTGTATGCGATTATTCTTTTATGCAAAGTTTTAAATTTAATATATTTCAATTAATTTCTTACAACCAGCTTTTCCGGTTACACAAATAATACCAATCAATCCTTTAATTTGCACAAACACCTCCCACAGCAATGCCCGTCCGACGCGTTCGACGGCGGCTTCGTCGCCGGAGCGCGTATTTGCATCTCAAAGCCTCATTAATGTATTACCCACAATTACCCGCGCAAACTTTTGTTTCATCAATTTTCATTAAATGTATCTGCTGTGCCAGCCAACAAGAAGAAACAACCTAACACCACATAGTGTGTATAGAAGGAGAGTGCCCTGGAAAAACGACGCCAGTCCCAACATTGATTCCTTGCAATTTACGAGTAGATGAGAAAGGATAATTTTTCGCGTTTTTTTTTTTTGGTATATGAAGGCAACAAAATTAAGCTAAAAAATCGAAACCAGAGGGAAAAAATTGGCAAAAAAAAAAGAAATAGAAAACATTTTTAGTCGATGACGGCAAACGAAGGGACAAGACGGGCAAACAAAACCGTATACGTATAAGCAGAAAGCGGAAATGAATCTCATGTGTATAAATGTGAATAAATCCAAAAATAAATTGAATTAAAAAAAAAGCAAACACACACACACACACTTTTGGTAAAATACACAAGTACAATACAAGTTTTTTTTTCTGTATTTTGCACGGGATTTTTCGGTTCAACTTTGGTTCGCTACGGCAGTAGAAGTTTTGTTTGGCGCAGTAGAAAATAATGAACGGGTATCCTTACGGGATCGAAGGGTGTTGGTGTTTATTGTTAAGAGTTTGGTTTGGAGTTTGCTATGTCGGTTTCAAAACATTAAAACGTAAATTCAGCGTATGCACACATCCTTACTTGAACACGGGCATTTGTGTGTGTGTGTTTTTTTTTTGTATTTTGGAGAGCGGTTACTTTTTTTTCGGTGCACTTGGCTGAAAAATCAATGGCTGCAAGAGGTACGCGGTACGTGGTAAATGGTGGCCGGCAAAAGGAACACTACAGGCGGTGCACAGTGGCTCAGAAGAGATATCCTTTCGACACAAAATAAAGAAAATGGATTTAGTAAATATTTTTGCCAGAGCAGGCCTGATGTGATGTGGCTTAGTCTGTAGTCTCCTGGCCGCATGTGTGAGGGTGAGTCATCGCGAGCGGACCCTTTTAAGTTTGCTGATGTCTAACCCAAATTCCAAGGAGTTTTTACATCGTTTTGTTACAAACCGTACACAGCGGACCAAGGAAACGTCAAAGCTTCTTTGGGTAAACAGAAGGCCAAAGCGGGTCTGTCGTCTGCCGAAAAAAAAAATATATAAATAACAAAATATATACACTGTACTCTCTCCTTGCGGACACCTCTCATAAACGGACACTTTTTTCAGTACCAATTGTGTACTTCTCTTATAGGCGGACACCTCTCCAAAGTGGACCAAATTCTCAGTCCCTTAGGTGTCCGCTTACACTGTAAATAGTCTTATAATGATTTGGGGAGTTCATTCGCAACCAAAAATGATCTCCAGCTATTTAAAAAAAAATTACAAAATATTGATTTACAATTTAATTGACAAAAAAAAATTAATCGAAACTCCG